>CM046456.1:58782909-58934231 GCA_025506515.1 Flaveria trinervia | reverse complement strand
CATTGGTTCAGGGGGGAGTTTGTTGGACCAAAAGAACCAATGAGCCAAGATCAGAAAACTCTAAGTCCCACACGGTATCACAACAACTGCTGAAAGCCTCATCAGTAGTTTGACAAGTGCTGAAGACTTCAACAGCTGAAGATCAAGTGCTGAAGACCTTAACAGCTGAAGAACCAAAGTGCTGAAGTACAACAGCTGAAGAACACAAGTGCTGAAGATGAAAGACCAAAGTACTGAAGTGCAACAGCTGAAGAGTTCACAAGTACTGAAGATCAACAACTGATGTACAAAGTCTGAAGACAAGACTGAAGACATCAGCTGATGATATCTACTGAAGTCATCAGCTGATGAAACACCTGAAGGTCAAAGTCTGAAGATCAAGTACTGAAGCCTCAGTAGTTTGTCACAACTGCTGAAGAGTACTTCTTCAGTAGTTGTGATATCAGTAGTTTTATTTTCTATGTTTTAGTAGTTTTGTAAAACGAATGAAGAGCTGTTCTTCAGTCGTTGTAGTTTCAGTAGTTTTATATTTTGTACTTAACTTGCTGATATGTTCTCAGTAGTTGTGAACATTTCAGTAGTTTGTTAAGAATTAGTTATTTTTGTATTGGATCTGCCAGTTGTCACTTTCCGTGACAACAGCAGTGATTGTTGCACTCTATATAAGGGTGACAACCTATTGTAATCAGTGAGTGAAATGAGTAATTGAATGGAATGAATGATTGATTGATTAGAAATATTCTACATCTATAAACATTCCTAGAAATCAGAATACATATTCTCTCCTATAACGTATGCGGTCTTAATGCTTACAAATATCGATGCTTGCTACAATTTGTCTAATTCGTGTTTGTATTCCGCTGCTTTATATTCTGATACATCAAACTTGTGATCACTGATCCTGTCAAGGAGTGCCAACTGACAGAGAGATCGAGTTTCAGATTGATCTGACACTGGGTGCCCAACCTTTTTCCAAGGCATCGTATCAGTTGGCTCCGACGGAGATGAAAGAATTGATGGAGCAGTTGCAAGAGCTTCTTGATAAGGGGTTCATTTGATCGAGTATCTCTCCTTGGGGTGCTCCAGTCTTATTCATAAAGATGAAAGATTGTAGTATGAGGATGTATATTGACTACCGTCAGTTGAACAAGCTGACGGTAAAGAATCGGTACCCCTTACCGAGAACGATGATTTGTTCGATCAGCTTCAAGGTGCTAGTTGGTTTTCAAGGATAGATCTCGATCGGGCTACATCGGTTGAAGGTGAAGGAGCAAGATATCCCTAAACACGCTTTCCGCACGTGTTATGGTCACTACAAGTTTCTTGTCATGTCTTTTGGTTTGACCAATGCGCCAGCTACTTTTATGGATCTAATGAATCGAGTGTGTCGGCCGATGTTGAATAAACCAGTATTGTGTTTATTGATGATATCCTGATTTATTCGAAGAGCGAGATTGAGCATGCTGGTCACATTCAGGAGATTTTGGAGACGTTAAGAAAGGAGAAGTGTGTACGCTAAGTTCTACAAGTGCGCGTTTTGGTTGCGAGGTTCAAATATGATATGTGGTGAATCCTGATGGATTATGGTGGGACCTGGCAAAGGGGAGCAGTAACTAGTAATAATGCAATGGAAGTCTCCAAAGACGCCCTCCGAGATTCGTAGCTTCTTGGGTTTGGCGGGCTACTATAGAAGATTATCCAAGACTTCTCTAAGATTGCTTCCACTAACTAAGTTGACCCAGAAGGATGTGAAGTTTGTATGGGGTCAAGCTCAAGAGGAAGGCGTTCAAAGAATTGAAGGCGAGGTTGACTCAAGCTCCTGTTCTGTCAATACCGATGGAAGTGAAGATCTGGTGGTCTATTCTGATGCTTCCTACGCGGGGTTAGGGTGTGTGTTAATGCAGAGAGGAAAAGTTATAGTCTATGCATCCCGACAGTTGAAGGTTCATGAGGTCAACTACCATACTCATGACTTGGAGTTACCAGCCGTGGTCTTTTCACTAAAGATTTGGAGGCACTATCTTTACGGGACAAAGTGCACCATTTTCACTAACCATAAGAGCTTGAAGTACTTCTTTGAGCAGAAAGATCTGAACATGAGGCAGAGATGATGGTTGGAGCTTATTATGGACAATGATTGCGAGATCTATTACCATCCGGGCAAAGCCAACATGGTGGCTGATGCCCTTAGCCGAAAGGAGAGGTCCAAGCCGATTCAGGTGAAGGCGTATCAGCTAATCATGATCTCTGACGTGATGAAGCAAGTTAAAGAGTTTCAAGATGAGGCATTGAAGGAAGATCATCTTAACTCGGAAAGAATGAGAGGTCTGGTTGGGGAATCGGGTGAAAACACACTTGGTGTTAAAACCCGATTTGGACGGGTGTGGATTCCTCGTTTTGGGGATCTACGGGTTAAGATCATGGATGAGGCTCACAAGACTAGATACTCCATTCATCTTGGTGCCACAAAGATGTATCAAGACATGAAGAAGGATTATTGGTGGCGGGTATGAAACGTGATGTGGTGGAGTATGTGAATAAATGCCTTACTTGTCTACAGGTGAAGGCCGAGCATCAAAAGTCGTATGGGAAGATCCAACCTTTGGATATACCGGAATAGAAGCGGGAGCACATCACCATGGATTTCATTACGAAGTTGCCACGTACTCCGAAAGGGTATGATGCTATATGGGTGATTGTTGACCGTTTGACGAAGAGTGCTCACTTCTTATCGATCCGCGAGACATATTCATCTAAGAGGCTAGCAGATCTCTTCATCAAAGAGATTGTAACTCGTCATGGTGTATCGGTGTCCATTGTGTCTGATCGTGACACCTGGTTTACATCTAAATTCTGGAAGAAATTCCACGACGCCATGGGGACGAGGTTACATATTAGCACGGCTTATCATCCCCAGACTGATGGTCAGTCAGAGAGGACCATTCAGACATTAAAGGATATGCTTCGGGCATGTGTTATTGATTTTGGGGGAAGTTGGGGTGACCACTTACCGTTAGCTGAATTCTCATACAACAACAGTTATCATGCCAGCATTGGTATGCCACCTTATGAGATGCTATACGGTAGAATATGCAGAACGCCCGTCTGTTGGGGTGATATTGGTCAAAAAGAACTAGGGAGCGTCGAGGTGATCGAGGCTATGACTAAGAAGCTTGAAAAGATCAAGGCCTTCATGAAGGTAGCCAAAGATAGACAGACGTCGTATGCTAATAAACAATGCAGACCAATTGAATTTCAGGTGCGTGACCGGGTTATGTTGAAGGTCTCACCCTAGAAGGGTATTATCCGATCCAGAAAGCGGGGCAAGTTGAGCCCAAGGTATATAGGGCCTTTCCGAATTATTGCTTGAGTAGGAGAGGTGGCCTATAGATTGGAGTTACCAGATGAGCTAAGTGGAATCCACCTGACATTCCATGTATCTCATCTAAGAAAGTACTTGGCAGATGAAGATATGATCGTTCCGCTGGAGGATATGGAAGTAGACGAACGACTCAATTATGTGGAGCAACCAGTGGCAATCATCGATTGAAAAGAGAAGAGGCTGAGAAATAAAGTGGTTCCTTTTGTGTGTGTACAGTGGAAGCACAAGAAAGGATCCGAGTCAACGTGGGAGACTGAAGAAGAGATGAGGCAGCACTACCCACGTTTGTTTGAGGAATAACAGGTTTCGGGGACGAAACCTATTTAAGGGGGTGGACTTGTAACACCCAGTTATTTATTTATTTTGAAGCCGACGAAGGAAGAAAAAGAAATAAAGTCCAAAGTAGAGGGACCAAACTCGCCAATGAGAGAAAGTTGGATGAGTGGGATATTTAATGGGAGAGGGCAGCCCTTACCCTCTCCTCACACCCACCAAAATCAGCTAAGAAGAGAGAAAGGGAGAAAAGAGGAGAAAAGAGGAGAAAAGTTTGGTTCGGGTTGATTCGAGCGTGGGAATCATCGTGTAGCGGGTCAAATCGAAGCTCTTCTCGTCTTGGTCATTTGTGTGAGCTCTAGGACCCCTCTTTTACATGTTTTTGAATGATTTGGGGCCGTAACACATCTGAAAATCGGGTTTTTGAAGTGTTTGTGTGTTTGACCCGTTTATGTATGTGTGGGTATGTGTATGATTCGTTTGGGTCTTGCTTTTGAGCTTGTGTATGCTTGAATGGTGTTGTGGTATGCATTCCTAAGGTTTAGGATGGTTGATTTAGGCTTAGAATGGGTTTGGATGAGCTTGGAGGTCGAAAATGGCAGATTGGGTTCGGGATGAACTGCATTCTGCATCAGCTAGGGCTAGGCGACCGAATGGAGGCCATACGACCGATTAAGGTTGGATTGAGGTTCATTCGCACGACTGAGAGTTCATTCACACGACTAAGAGTTCTTTCGCACGACTAAGAGTTCATTTGCATGACTGAGAGTTCATTCGCACGATTGGGAGCCCAGTCACATAAATGCTCATCCGCATTAGTTCCATCCACATTAGGTCCATTCGCATGGGACTCATCCGCATTGAGTCCATTCGCATTAGTTTCATTCGCACGACTGGGTGTTCATTCGCATAGATGTTCATCCGCAATGGTTTAATCGCATGATGTTTAGTCGCCTGGAGGCCATGTGACTGAAGGGTGCCCATATGCCCAAGTAGGGCTGGTGTACCTGAGGGAAGTGTAGTTTAATTACTGGCTTTTGGGGGAAAGTGCAGATGTAAGTTTTGACGTGAAAAGTTCCCCTAAGTTCATGTAAGATGACTTTTGAGGTCTTAGAGGTTATGTTGGGCATGATGATGATGTTACATGTTTATGCATGATGTATGTTATGTATGTATAATGTTGCCCTGTATGATGATGATGCCTGTGTATGTTATGTTCCTTGTTATGATGTATGTTGATCTTTCTCGTGACTTTACGTTGAATGTTAATGAATGAAATGAAAGTCTTATGTAACGTAAAGTGAAAGATAATAAAAAAAGAACATAAAGGAAGAATGCATGCATTAATAAATGATAAAAGAAATGAAAGGCTTACAAGCAATTGTATGGAAGGGACACACCATTAAAAGGTGTTAGCCCAACGGTGTGCGGGTTCGCTACCCCGGGAGGATGCACATTAGGGTCTTTCTTTGTGATCGATCATTTGTATAGAACCTCTACTGCTTACCCTGGTACTGCGGCACCATGTATAGCTGTCTATTTGTAGACTTCGGCCAAGTAGCCATATAATTTGGGGTGTAGCACATGGTATTGGTACGGAAGATATGAACAGTGAAAGAAAGAACGAATAATGAAGATAATAATGATATTATCTATGTGTATGTATGTTGCGTGATCACATGAATGTAAAGTACGGTTTTAACGAAAGAAAAGTATATTTTATTATTATAAAACTAGAACTAACTCAGCAACGCTGACTTTTATGTGTTTCCAGTTGGCAGGTAATGATTGCTGAGGATGGCACGAGATGGCTACTCAGCTCTTTTGGGATGACATCCATTTATAATGCTTTTGTGATGTAATGCAACTTGGGTTTTGTAATTGGTTAACGATGTATTGTTTTGCAAAAGCTATTATATTGAAATGGAATGTTTTGTTTAAATGTTTCTGCTGCAAAGTTTTAATGTAATACGATGAAAATATATGTTTTATGTGCAATGATTTACTAGCTGTAAGCGTCCCGGGAACGGAGCCTTACACCTGCCAACTGGAAACACATAAAAGTCAGCGTTACTGAGTGAGTTCTAGTTTTATAATAAAACATACTTTATCCTTCGTTTAAAACTGTCCTTTACTTTCTTTCAAATCAAACCAGGCTTAGAACGTGATCACACATCGTACATACACATAGATAATAGTTATTATCTTCATCATCGTTCATTTCATACATTTATTATCTTTCGTTTCCATCTAGGTCCTGTCATGTGCTTAACCCCCTCTAGAGAACTAAGCAATTCATCCAGGGTTAAGCGACAAGGACCCCATACATATGGTCAATCACAATTTGAACCCCTGTATGCATCCTCATGGGGTATTTAACCCACACACAGTTGAGCTGACACCCCTCATTAGGTGTGAACCTCCATATATTTGCTTAATCACACAGATTAAGTCCCAGTGTGCATCCTCATGAGGTAGCTAACCCGCACATGGTTGAGATAACACCCCTCATTGAGTGTGAACCTCCATACATTTGCTTGCAAGCCTTTCTTACGTTCGTTCATTCATTAATGCATACATTCTTTCATTTCGTTCCTCTTTTCATTATCTTCCACTTTACGTTACATAATACTTTTCGTTTCATTCATTAACATACAAAGTAAAGCCATGGGAAGATAATCATAGATAGCAAGGAACATGAGTAAAAACATACAGCATCACTATACCGAGCCCTAATCATACATACATAACATACATCATACATACCATCATGCATAAACACCAAACATACATCGTCATCTATGACCTCAAAAGTCAACTTACATAAACCCCCGGGAACCTCCCAAGTCAAAACCTACAAAACACTTTCCCCCAGAAAATATAAAAATAAACTATGTTCTTTCGGGCGCATGAGCCCTATTTGGGCGTATGGACCCTATTCAGTCGCATGGCCTTCCGTGCGCATGAGAACACTTAGGCATATGGGCACTATGGGGCGAATGGACACTTAGGCGTATGGACTCTCAGTCGCATAGCCTTCAGTCGCATGACTTCCATGCATATGAACCTCAGTCGCATGGCATTCGGGCGTATGGGCTTCAGTCATACGACCTTCATCCGCATTTCCCCCAGTCGCATGACCGTCATCTGCATTTCCTTCAGTCGCATGATCATCATGCGTATGACTCTTACTCGCATGCCTTTCGGCCGTATGGCCTCCAATCTCATGCCATTCGGACGCATGGAATTCCAGTCGCATGAACCCTATCTGGGTGTAGAATGCAGTCCCTTCAAACCTGAAGTGCGAATTTCGACCTCCAGCCACTTTCTAACATGTTCTAGGCTAAAACCAATCATCCTAAGCCTTAGAAACACAAGCACAACATCATTCAAGCATCACAAGCCCAAACACGAGTCCACCCGGTCGCAAACCCACACAAACATACACATAAACTGGTTCAACACCCACACAACCAAAAATGATTTGCTATGTGTTCCAGCCCCCAAAATCAGTCAAAAATGTGTAAAAGAGGGGTCCTAGAACTCACCTTGACAGCCTCTTCGAGTATAGCTTCTCATAAACCCGCTTGACTTCGACTCTTACACCTTGGTTCTTCAAAAACCCTAAGCTCCACTTTTCCCCCTTCTCTCTCTCTTGAACCGAATGGAAGATAAGAATAGGAGGGGGAAATGGGCTGCCATCCCCTTTTACCCACTCTTCCAAACTTTTCTTCTTTTTGGCAAGATTGGTCCCCCCATTTGAGATTTTGTTCTTTTCTTTCTTTTCTTCTTACTTTATTCTTCTTTCTTTGGCTTCAAAGAAAATAACTGGGTGTTACAGTCAACCAAAGAGCAGAAGAAGATTGTGTAAGCTTAATATGTTAAGAATGCTATTATCATATGTTCATATGTATTTAGTATATTGTGTTTGGTGATCTTGACCCAATATAATCCATATGCTATACATATTTGAGAATTGTTGGTTTTGATAAGTTGTTAGTTTATATATGTTGAAACTTGTGACTTTTATATTATACGTGCTTATAATTAAACAATATGGTCTATATGGATAATTTGAGAATGTTTGGTTTTCATAAGTTGTGTTTATATGTTGAAAGTTGGGAATTTTATGCTATATTTACTTATGATTAGCATGATTTTTTTTATTTTGTTACAATTATGCTGTCGATCGAAATTTCATAAAAAGCTTAATACTTTTTTATTTTGATTATTTAAAATTGTAGGTAAAAATTGAAAATCAATATGCCCAAATGCTAATGGAGGCGGGAGAGTCACCCTTTAATGAGATGCAATGTTTAGAACTTGCATTAGGATAAAGGCGTGGTCATACGAGAGGTGTTGGACGAAAGGTAAAAATATCTCTTGTTATGATTCATCAAGCGGGTCATCATCACATCGGAATGAAGAAATGGAAGCAATAAAGCAACAAATGCGAGAAATTCAAAAAAGGATGAATGAATTTGAAAGAAGAAAGCATAATCCCAATAATGACGAGGATTACGACAATTAGGAAGTTAATTTGTTTGGGTTGTAAAAACTTAAGATATGCTTACTTTGGTACTTTTGTTTTGTTTGATATGTAATTAATTAGAATTGTTTGATTTTCGTTTAAGTATCCGTAATATTTAGGTTTCATTTTTGTGTATATGATTTGTGTTAAAATTTTGTTTGACATGTCGTCGCCATAGGTAAAATTAAAAAATTAATTTATTAATTTAATATATTTTTCATTTTATTATTTATATATTAAAATACCTATGGCGACGACATGTCGTCACCATAGGGTCTCTGGTTAAATATTTTATTTTTAGTTTTGAATTAAAAAACTAAAAATAAAATAATGGCGACAGGTCTGCAGCGACGACATGTCGTCGCGATGGTTGGCAATGGCGAGTATCTCTACGGCGACGACTTTTTTTTGACCTATTGCGACGAAACTATGGCTGCTAACCCTATAGCGACGACATGTCAATGACGACTTGGGTCATCTATGGCGACGACATTTGTCGTCGCGATAGGATCAAATTCTTGTAGTTGCAAATATCTCTAGACGACGAAATGCAATACAACAAACCTATGTGAGTTCCCTTCGTTGCTATGAATATCACTGATTCATGAGCCCCAAATTGAGTTATTTCAATTATGTTATGGAAACATAACTTGTCATCACCAAAATTTTCACTCTCTGCCGACATTTTATTCTCGCACGCATGGAATTAATCATGAATAGAGCAGTGAGAGATGACGTGTAAAAAAAGAACTATGCTCGTCATGGGCGCTTTATGATCAAATAATGAAGTGGTTGTTAAGGTGTGTAACTAGCGTTATTTTTCAGGTTCTAACTTTGTCTTTGACTTATTAGTTGCGACGTATTATGTTCACGCTTAGACTTTCCTTCTACTTAGGCTAGACATAACTCTTGTTATCCTTGATAACATAATGAAAACTAGTACTCGGACTATAAAATTTAGAATCTTAATTGTGAGTTTCATCTTATTAGCATACATTAGTGATTTGAATTTGAAAAATCATGAATACATCATTATTATTAGCAGTAATATTAATGGATTATAATACATAAAATGTTAACTACAATGATAAAATATTTAGTCCATATTTATATGTTACAAGACTCTGCCTAAGAAAATGAACTAACATGTTACATGTCACACATGTAACAAGACTTGTGATATAAAATTTATTAATAAAATTCTAGAACCCCCTCTGACACTCTTAAAGTTCTCGACCATCATGAGCTGTAGGGGACGTTCCACATACACTCCATAAAATCTCATATATCACTATTAACCTATTATTAAAGACCATCGTCAAAACACCAACACTATTGTTTATTTTCACAACATCAAACTCTCCTTTTCTCTCTCTTGGTGGCCAAAAATCACATACACACATAATCATATTCATAGATTTTTTAAGAGCAACTTGATCAAGAGGATTTAATCTTCACTTTAGCATCATTAATTCTCCTATTGGTATAATCCCTTTTATGCTTCTAGTATTTTTCTTACATTTATACTTGGTAATTTATACTTGGTAATTCATGAGTTTCATATTAAAAATCATATACACACATGTATTTTCTATATAATCAATCATGAAAAACTCATAATCTTTCATGAACATACATTATTTTATGTGAGATATATCTTTGCACACAAACTTTCTTATGTTTTCATTTAAAAATCACTCAAAACCTTCTAGTAATTAACCGCCTTGTATTTACGATTTTATGCAATATCATTCATTTTTCTATACTACATATAAGGCACTTAGGAGGGATATTTTAAGATACATTAAAACTAAAAACACATATTTGTCTCAATAAATAAGGTATAACCATTTTAAAGGGTAAAATATCAATTATATCATTATGTATGGATTACCCCTACATTTAGTTACATAATAACTTTGCATTTACTCTTACATAAAAGTTTAACAAATTTGAACTATTTAATATTTTAAATTTGTATTAGTTTAGGAATTTAAGAACCAATTATTCAACAATATCCATTATTTTAAGAATTCAATAACCATTATCTAGATGAAACATATAAGCATTTTGATTACTAATAAGTGAAGTTATTTTCTTTCTATTAAATGAAGTTTAAAATATAAGATAATAGTGAATAAAAAACAACTTTAAACCTTTACGGTAACACTTACGTAAAAATTTAACAAATTGAATTACTAATAAGTTAAGTTATTTTCTTTCTGTTAAATGAAGTTTATATTATGAGGTAATAGTGAATAAAAAATTACATCTTTAAACCTTTATACTAATCGCTTCCATAAAAAATTAATAAATTTGAATTATTTATAAACTAACCGTACACATATATAACATTGAGTAATAAATAACTTTAAACAACTTTAATATTTATAAACTAACCGTACACATATACTAACACTAAAGATGAAATGTACTACCATTGATGTTGTTGTAAAAATGTTAACAAATTTGAATTACTAATAAACTAACTGTACACATATATAGCATTGAGTAATAAACACATTCAAAACAACTTTAAATATTTATACTAATGTACACATATACTAATGTTAAAGGTGAAATGTATTAGTGTACTACCATTGAGTAATTTACTTAAATATTGATTTTTTAAATTTTGAAACAAGTAATCATAACTTTTTTATACTACAATCTATCTTTATTTTTAATATATATAAAGCATATGAGAGATATATTTTAAGATATCATAAAATTAAGAACATTTATTTTATTCAATACATAAGATGGTAAAATAGTATTTATAACATTATTTACATATTAGCTCTTACAATTAGTTACAAAATAACCTTACACTTACTATTATAACTTGTGTACTTTTTAAACGTTTTTGTGTAAATTATACGAGAGGGTTTTTCAAGATACCATAAAATTAAGAGCAGTTATTTTATTCAATGCATAAAATACAACCACTTTTAAGAGTAAAATAATATTTATAACATTATTGACATATTAATAGTTGTAATTAGTTACATAATAACCCTACACTTATTAACACTTACATGAAATTTTACATTATCTATACATAAAAAACTTATTTTATTTAAGATTTCAGCTATATCTTTTAATATATCATGTTTAAAAAATTTTAAGACTACAATTGTAACGTGTATATTTTTAAACGTTTTGGTGTAAAATTTTTGCTAAACAGATCTGTAGTTTGTGAGGTACAATAAGTTAATGCACAAATATACAAGTAGTCATTCAAAATCCATTTATTTAGTGTTTTAAATTTTAACTTAAAAAAATATTATAGACGTTTGTAAAAATATTACAAGAACAACAAAATATTAAAAACACGTGTCGAATGTAAAATGTAGTCCCACCGCATTGCGCGGGCACTCTTCTAGTTTTATATAAACATTTCACCCATCTAATCTAATCTAACTATATAATCTAACTATCTAATCTAATCTAACTATCTAATATAACTATCTAATCTTATCTAATCTAACTATTCTAATAAAAGGGTAATTACGGATGTCACATGACAACAATACATTCATTCTTAATTAAAAAAATTCATTTCTCTCTTCTATTTATAAAGCTACATTAAATACTAATTATATTATTATTTTTTATTAAAAACTATTTTTAAAAAAAATAAGAAAGTGATATACTTTAATGTTTATTTCTAATGAAACAAAATTTTATAAAAAGAAATTTTTCTAAACCATCATACCTTCTTTAAAACACAAAATACATTTAAAAATGACATTTTTTAACATGTTTTGTTTTGAAACGAAATGTTTAATTTATTTTTAGAGAAAAGCAAAATAAAGTTTAAAAACAAAATTTTAAAAAGTTAATATCATTGTTTTATTGCTTATAATCCTTACTCATAAATAATTTAAATCATATATTACTTTATAATTAATAAAATTTTATTCTATTTAATATTTTATTTATTTAACTCGTTAATACATGGGTTCACTAAAGCTAGCGTAATACATAGATCAAAATCATTGATATAACCGAGTTTTGAACTTGATTTCATCTTTTATTTTCTGTCTAACGGTCTGCTAGAAAACTTTATTTAATTTTAATGACCATAACGCATATATTTTTTAACCAAATAGAACTATATATAGAACATTTAGAAGTGTCGCCATGCACACATCAATCTTCATCTTTAGTGAAAATTTGATTCAAACGTCTAAATTACAATAAAACTAGGAACTATATATAGAACATTAATTTAAAAGTGTTGCCATGCATTTGACAATAAAATTTGATTCAAACGTCTAAATTACAATAAAACTACTGACACTCTTAGTGATGCCGATGAGGATCCAGGCAACACTACAACTGTCACCTAGGTTGTTACTCAAGACATCAAAATCTTCAAATCTTCATCTTTAACAATATGTTTAACATACGACAACCAACTATGAGTTGACAGATATTCAAGAAATAAAGTTATTTGCGGAATGGCTTCTTTGATATAATAAAGGGAAAAGTTGGTGGTTTGATTGATGAAGAAGCAATTATCCATATACCAGATGGCATTCTCCTTGTTCATTCATTTGATCCTAGTTTGATTAGATTGACTTTGTTTAACATTCAATTATGGAAAGTTTAAAATATTCAATATGTTGAAAGAAATAGCAATGCTTGCACTAAAAAATAAGAAGAAAAAAGAATACCTTAATTCAAATACTATATGTCAGTTATGTTCATAATAATCTTCATAAAAATACTAACTTGATTTTCTAAATGGACTAAAACTCTCATATTTCTCAAACCATAAAATGGTATCAAAGCCCAATGTTCTAGTAATGCCGCTAAGAAATATTGATAAGAAAAATGTTTATGTAACCGAACTAGGCTAAAGGTGATATCACTTGATAATCATGTAATAGAAGCTGAGATTATTGTACAAGTAATATTGAAACTCACATTTTTATACCTAGAATTTGTTTGACATTTACAATTCAGACAAAAAAAATTCATTTAAATTTAAAAGAACACGAATTCAAATGATTGTTTGTTATGTAATGACGATAAACAAGAGACAACGATAATCACTATCTAGGATTGGGTTGTTTTTAAAAGAACCAGTTTTAAAAGTATAGCAAAGTGAAACTACTGATTATAAATAAAGATGATAAAGATGCCAATGAAACACTAGATGTTGTATACAAAAGGTATTTTGAGCATTTGTAGATTATAAACGTAACATCTCATATGTTTATTATTAAATTTACAATGTAGTTTTAGTAATTACAAGTATGTACAAAATTAAGAATTATATCGATTCATTATCCAAACCGTGTGACAAGAGCTTCTAATCTAATTAAAATAATAGGCTTATCATTATTTAAGCCACCTACTAATAAAATTACACTAACTTATAACATATTACTTATAAAAATAAATAAATCACATAGGTTAAAGTTAAATGTATTCCTCTGCTTGGCCTTAAGCCGTCCATGAATCATGCTTTTATTAATCTATCTTCCTTTTCTTTTAACATCTTTTACTCTTAAATACCACTTACATGCAATCAAACTGATATCATATTTGTAGAAGACAATCATCAATATCACCTACATACAATGAGCTCTTATTAATCTATCGATGATGTTGCATTTTGAGTATTAGTTAATTTGGAGGTGGATGAAACTTATGTCACATATGCTTGATGGGATGATTTTACGTACAAAACATATTAACAATAATTAAGAATAGAAGACGATATTATATTTGGTTTTTATCATAATGGAATTTTGTATATGAATGCAGGCAAGACGTTGTGATTTGTGAACACACACTTTGGTTGAAACCCATAATCTATACATGGGAAATATCATCAAATCAAAAGTTGTTAAACCATCAATAATTTTATATTTAATTTTAACATATTCAAAGAATACTTTATAATATTCACACATCACAAATAAAAAATAAACAAAATCAGAAGTTGTAAAACCAACAATAATTTTATATTTATTTAACATAAACGAAGAATACTTTATAATTCACACACATCACAAATAAAAAAAATAAACAATGTCATGTTTTTAATGAATTTAATCAAATAAATGATAATATTTACCAAACAAGTAATTTGCAACCTTAATAAAGTCATTATGTTACAAAACTAAAAACTAAAAAATAGTATTATATTTCATTTAAATTATTCATTCTATTCCTTAGTTCGATCTTAACATACCAAACACTATTTAAAACAATCTAACTACATTCCAAACGATGTTTAGCCCAGTAGTTCAAACATTTTTGTTTTATAACATTTCCGTTTTCTTTTTCTTTTCCTAACTTTTTTAGATTCCATTTTTCATGTTTTTTAATTGTGTAGCATTTTGTTTATGTATGTAATGGCATTTTAATTTTCCTCTTATTTTTAAGCTATAAGTTTTAACGTGTCCATTGTATCAATATTCAAAATATACAACCGCGAATTACGATACTTTCGTGAAGCATAAGGCGTACTACTAGTTTAAAGATATAAGCATTTATCACTAGACCTCTTATTTCTATAAAATTTGATACAAATGAAGCCTATAAACTGTTTTAATATCTGTATTACTTTATAAAGTATTTGAATAGACAATTTGGTTATTTCAATTCAACTTTAAGACACTTACAAAAAGTGTTGTTACATTTGATATAAGTGTTGATGCATAAACAACTCATCATTTATAATTTTGTCTCTAATTCAAAACTATATAAATATGTTCCTATCACACATCGGTTATGTAAAAAAATCAAAATAGAACCCAATAAAGTATTTGAATAGACAATCTGGTAATTTCAATTCAACTTTAGGACACTTACAAAAAGTGTTGTTACATTTGTTGTTACATTTGATATAAGTATTGATGCATAAACAACTCATCGTTTATAATTTTGTCTCTAATTCAAAACTATATAAATATGTTCCTATCATTCATTGGTTGTGTAGAAAAATCAAAATAGAACCCAATAACTATATAAGGAGCCATTTGCTCAAAGTTAAAAAAGTATGAGTTGTGTTTCACGCGCATACCTTTTTGTATGTCATTAGATACTCGAATGCTTAAGTATAAAACTTTTTAAAAAAAATCAGGTGATTAAATATAAATTTGACATAACTCGAAGGTTTAAGTACAAAGATTTTTAAAAAGGTCAGTGAATAAATATAAATTTGACATAACTCAAATGCTTAAATATATAAATTTAGAAAAGACAAAATTAGTAGGTATCCATTTGAAAAAAACAAAGAGAGTAAAATTGCTGTAATTTGTTTAAACTTAAACAAAGTAGGTATTTTATTAGGGAAAATATTATTATGTTAATATTGAAAAAACCTATACTTTCATTACTCATATTTTTTTCTATTCTTTTTTCAAATCTGTCTTAAACGTTCATATATTTGGGTATTATTATTATTATTATTATTATTATTATTATTATATTATTATAACTATGTACGTATTTATTGATTATATACTTAAATTTTTAAATAAAATAATACTTAAAATAAATAGTATTAAGTCATAATAATATAAATAATAAATATATATTAATTTAATATAATATTAAGATAATACTTAAAATAAATTGCAGGATCTGTTAAGGTCACTTAACACTTAGTTTTTCTCTCAAACTCACTTAGAACAACACTCGGACAAAGATAGAGTCAGTAAGAGTTGATCACAATATAACAAGTAATAAGAAACACAGGAAGTAATTTTCAAGGTACTTTTATATATTGCTTATCAACCCAAGTATTACAGACTCTTACAAGCAGTGTGGAATGAGTTACAATGACAACCTATATATAAGACTACCTACAGACGGATATACTTTGATACCAGCTGGGATCCTATAACTAAAGCCTATACTACAAGACTATAGTTTAATGTATCTAGCATAAAGTCTTATCTGAGATTTGGTATTCAGGACATGTCCCTGACTTACCTTTTGTTACCAACTAAAGTTAGTAACATGTACTATCATAAAAGGTAAACAGTGGAATAAAGTATGGTCAACTGCATGGCTCTTTGAGAAAACGCCATACAGTATCAGAGGTCTGCAGCGGAGTGTTAGAGACCATACTTATGTCCACTGGTTCATAGTAGTGTCTTCTGAAGGTTAAATGGCTTCGGAATAACAGGTACTTCCGAAGCCACTTATACTTCGGAAGAGGCTGTTTCTTCTAAGACTTGGGAACTTCTTCTTTTCTTCATACTTCGGAAGTAGTCTTCTGATTGCTCTTCTAAGACTTGATCTTCGGAAGCATGCTCTTAACTTTGGAAGTAGAATTCTGTCTTCGGAAGTTGATCTTTCACTTTGTCTTCGGAAGAACTCTACAACCTTCGGAAGTTCCATGCTAAGCTTCGGAAGCCTTTGCATGTAGCACCAAAAATTATCTAGGTGATTTGCTTTTGGTTGCACCAGCCTTCTTTTTGATCTAACAAACTCCCCCTAGGCTGATGCTACCAAAACCTCACTAGTTTCTGCTTCTCAAAACTTTCAGCACCAAGGAGAGTAGATATTTATCTATTTCCTTGTTCTTCCCTGATGTGGTGCTGAGAAGTTTGTACAAATCCTTGGTAGACTGAGTTCAGTCTGTCACCTTGGATAATATGTACCCTATATTGTTTCCCTCTGAAAAGAGTTAGTTGATGGGAACTATAATCATATTCCCATCTAACTATAGGTTCTAATTCAGGACCCTCTACCATCTGTAGAAAGGCAGTGCCTTTGGTAGGAGGTCTTTTCTTGTCTTACTGTCTTCTCAATCTCAACTCTTCTTCAATCTTGGCCTTTGTAGTTAGCTCAGCTAGATGAAGATTGCTAAGGTGATTTCTGATGAGTGCAGCAGCTTTAGAGTTGGAGGGGTTGGAGAATGGCTTCTCTGCTAACTCAGCAATATCAAATCTGTTGGAGTGTAATAGAGAGGTTGCATTAAGTCTATTGACTTCGCCATTCTCCCTCTCAACAACAAAGTTATGAGAAGTTTCATCGAACCTCCACCGGATTATTTCTTTTCTAGGCACAAGAGACTAACTGGGAATCTTGTCCTCTTTCTTAGTATCCAGCAGAGTCACCAGTTTCCTTCTAAGCTTCTTCTCTTCATCATTCAGTGAATCTGAGTTGAGACTTAGAAGTCTAGCTGCCTGGTCCAATGTTCCTCTAGGTAAATCAAGAAATTGATCTCTTGTGAGGGAACAAGAAGATCCATAAACATAGGTAATGTTGATAGAATCTTCATCACATGAGACTTCACTTAAAGTTGTGCAGTTGATGAGCTTGGTTTTGATTACCTTGAACTCCTCAAGAGAGAGATGTTGAGAAGGCTGAGGAGATGATTTGGATGGTTGTTGGGTAGGTTGAGGTTCAGAGGTTCTGGGAAGTGCTTTTGGTTGGAGAATGGGAAGTTTAGGTGGTTGGGGTGATGAAATGGATGTGGGCAAAGATTGGGTTCAGGGGTGAAGGGTTCGGTTTTGATGGTGAAAGGTAGGGGTGAGGGTTCAGGTTGTGGTTGTGTGGTTGCAGTGAAGGTCATCCCCTTTACCCTTCTGTACATCTCTTTTTTCTTTCCCAACCGGATGTCAGCCTTGATTTCACTAACAATCCGTCAGAGTATCTTCTCAGAGATGGGACCCACCTGCCTTCCAAATAGCCATGGGCCCGAAGATACTCTTTCATCCAGGCCTTTTCACTGGGCTTCCTAGTTGCAGTGACCCTAGCTTCTTCCTCATTCTTCTTCTTCTTCTCCTTTGTCTTTTCTCTTGCAGCCTTTCTTCTTTCTTTCTCCATTGATCCTGCTCTTTGTTGTAGAGCCAGAGGATCATTTCATCATTGTGTGGAGAGAGTTCTTGAAGATTAAAGCCTCTAGAGATTAGGAATTTATCATGTCCTTCTTAGCTGCAATTCAGCTTCCTTCTGTTCTTCTTTTTCTTTCTCCAAGGCCAACCTGGCTTCTTCTTCAAGTTTCAGCTGGGTTGTCTTCTCCAGATTCATCAACTCCTTTAGTGGTAGCAGGAGTGTTTCTTCATTGGCAACTCCCATTTGGATAAGCCGGTCAATGATCTCTTCCCTTCTCTTATTGTTGACAGCCTCCTGATTGGCTGCAGCTGCTTTTGTACTAGTAGCTAGCAACTTTTCAGTTGGAAGTCTTCTTTTCTTCTTTAGTTTCTCAATCTTCTCCCTTCCTGAAGCTCTTCCGTATTCATCTTTCTTTTCCCTTTATCTTTTGAAGAGCCTGACTGTGGTGGTTCTTGGAGAGTGGATTCTGATTGTGAGAGAGGCAGAGATGGTGTCTGGGATGGAGGTAGGTTCAAAAAGTCCTCGCTGTCACCTCAGATGTTGAGGTTGAAGTTTGAGATTGTGGGTCTGCAAGTGTTTGTCTCTAAACATTCTCCCCCTTTTGGTAGCATCATCTTGAGAGCTAGATGAGCTAGAGGAAGAAGTCAATGAGACCTGAACAGGTACATGCCTAACAAATCTCTCGATCTGTTTCTCAGCTAGTTGAGCCTTGAGATTGTCAATCTTAAGTTGCTGAGTGGTGGACCTTTCTTCTAAAGTCCTAACCAAGGATTTAAGGTTTGAGACTTTAGATAAAAGGTCTTTAATGAGGAGTTGCATGCTTCCCTCATCTTCTTTTGAAGAATCACGGGGAGATGAGGTAACATACCTAGTATGTTCAGCCTCACCACCAGATGTGGTTTCTTGGCACCCTGGTTTCCCATGCGTAATGATGTCTCTTTCAGAGTAATCAAAAGGCTTGGTTGCCACAGATTTAGTCTGAGATATGTTACCACTGTCCATAAGGTCCATTGAGGCACCTTCTGTAGTGGTAGCTGAATTTGCATGAGTCCCCTCCACATCAGTGGGACTCACCTCAGTTATGGGTTGCTGATGGGGGCTAGAGATAAGGGTTCTCTGGGCTCTGTTGATCTTGTAGAGGGTGTTGTAGATCAACGTCATTGCCGTGGAGAGATGTTATCTCTTCATCAGTTTTGAAGAGAAGGTTAGTAAAAGATAGGGAGGTTAAGCCTACTGACCTTGGTCAATGTCTACAGGCATTGAGCCTTTGGTGGGGCTGTCCCTAGTTGGCTGCTCAGAAAAGTATAAATACTCATCCTGAGAGCTGTTGGTTTGGGTGTCGAGGTCCTGGGTTTGAGACTGAGGAGACTCAAAACCCATATTAAGGTCAAAAGAGAAGGATGGTGAGACCTCAGACTGAGTAGGAGCCCATGTTTCCACTCTAGTCTTTTTGGATTGAACAAGAGGGGCTTGTTCAATCAGAGTAGATTGAACAAGGGTTCGTTTGGGGCGTCTTTGGTATGTGATGGTGATGGGTGGAGAAGGCAGTTTTGGCATTGTGGTGGAGGTTGCTAGTGTGGGTTCATCACCTATAGGGTGAATAGGGATATTACCAGGAGCTATGCGCTCAATCATACCTAGAAGTAGAGAAGTGTACCTTCCAGTGAAGTTGGTGGACACCTTCTTCAAAGTCTTGAAGATGGTAGGCCTCATGTGAGGGACAGTCAGAGCAGCTGCATAGACAAGCATACTCTGTTCCAACTAACAGTTGATTATGTGTTGAATGAATCAGGGATACATAAAGAATGTCTCCCTTTGAAGATTCCCAATCAGATTGGTGAACACAAATCTTGAGTAATTGAATCGCAGGCCTCTCACCAATCCATGAACTAAGCATCCTAGTTCATATGGGATTTGATCCATCCCCCAGACTTGTTTGATAGGCAGTGGAGGACAACGTGTAGGAGGAACTTCCAGTTGTAGCAGAAGTTGAACTTGTAGACTGTCGACCTGCTTATGTCTCCACCATATCCCATTAGGATGTAAGTGCTGTCTAAATCTTCTTTGGGGAATTCAGTAGGAGCTCCTTCATCATGAAGCTCTAGATGCTCCCTAATGAGTTGTTCAGTGATGATCAACTCCTGTCCACAAATGCTGGACCTCAGTACATGAATCCATTTAGGATTTCGGCTTGAAAATTTCCCTAAAATTCAGCCATTTGGTTGGAGTAAATAGTGGGGTTAACGTTAGGTGTTGTGTAGTAAGATGATTGGGTAAGAAAGGAGATGATTTTAGAGAAGTCAACATCTCTTGAAGAATCAAGAAGTGCGACTTGGTTGTGTTGAGGGTTGAGTGCCATTGGAGAAGGGTGAATGCAAATGAAATTTGAGTTTGGGTAAAGTTTGAGTGAAGAGAAATTTCTAGGGCAGTAAAAATTACAAGTAAGAAGATGAAATTGAATAGTCGAGATTATTTAAAAGAGGGTGGGAAGGCAGTAATGGGGGTTAGGATAAGGTGATGTGATGGTTTAGTGGAAGAAATGATAGTGGCGGTAAGGTTAAAATCAGTTAAATAATCCGACATCGTTAACAAAATCTTTGCTTTTTATAGTGTGGGGCCCAAGAGATTTACGTTACACAATGGAATCTTTCTTCCGAGTGTAAAACATTTCCGAAGGTAATTTGTCTTCCGAAGGCAATTCTTACTTCCGAAGCAAAAACTTTGCTTCCGAAGGTTAGGATTGCTTTCCGAATGGAGAGTGTGTAAACCTCGGAAGTAGATCTGATACGTAATCAATCTCTTCTTCCGAGACCAAAAACTCTTCCGAGAAGAAAATTATCCTTTGAGAAATTATGCTTCGGAAGATATAAAATAACTTCTGAGGGTTAATTTCTCTTCGGAAGAAATTTACACTTAGAAGATTTCAGAAAGACCTTTTGTAACAGGGCTTAAATTATATTGACATAAGACATTACATATTAAAAAGGTTTTCAAAAGAGGTGATCTAATCAATGTTTATCATCCCAATAGCTGTTATGAGATACTTAAATCTTTGTTCATCAAAAGCTTTGGTGAACAAATCAGCATATTGTTCATTTGAGTAAACTTTGATTAGTTTAATCAAAATTTTCTCATGAATATCTCTAATGAAATGGTATCTGATATCAATATGCTTTGTCTTGGAGTGCTTCATGGATTTTCAGTGATGGAGATAACACTGTTGTTGTCAATATGGATAGGAGTACTCATAAAGTTGAATCCATAGTCTAATATCTGATTCTGAATCCATAGCAGTTGAGCATAGCAGCTGGTAGCAGCAATGTATTCAGCTTCAGCAGTTGATGTAGAGACACAGGATTGTTTCTTGCATTGCCATGAGATGATCCTTCCACCAAGAAATTGACATCCTCCACCAAGAAATTGACATCCTCCTGATGTGGATTTCTTGTCAATGTTGCAGCCGCCGTAGTCACTATCAGAGTATCCATACAGATTGAAATCCTTGTTTCTGGGATACCAGAGACCTAGTTTAGGTGCTCCTTTGAGATCTCTGAGGATTCTCTTAACAGCAGCTAGATGAGACACCTTTGGAGCAGCCTGCTATCTTGCACAGATGCAGGTAGCAAACATTATATCAGGTCTATTGGCTGTAAGATACATCAGAGAACCAATAATTTCCTTATACTGATGTTGATCAATATCCTCCCCCTCAAGGTCAGGACAAAGATTATGGTTTCTTGGTATGGGTGTCTTGGCAGGCTTACAATCTTTCATTTCAAATCTTTCTAAGATGTCAGAGACATACTTAGATTGATTAATGAAAAACCCTTCCTCATTTGCTTTACCTGAATTCCAAGGAAAAAGTTCAATTTTCCCATAGAACTCATCTCAAACTTTTTCTTCATAATGCTCTCAAAGTCCTTACACATTTGGTCATTTGAAGAACCAAATATGATATCATCAACATAGACTTGAACAAGCAAAATGTCTTTTCCAGACTTTCTGATGAAGAGAGTCTTATCAGTGGTACCTCTACTGTAGCATTCTTCAGAAGAAACTAAGACAGAGTCTCATACCACAGCCTAGGTGCTTGGTGCAGCCCATATAGAGCTTTATCCAATTTACACACATAGTTGTGGTGTTGTGGGTCTTCAAATCCTGGAGGTTGGCATACATAGACTTCCATATCTATATCCCCATATAGAAAGGCACACTTGACATCAAGTTGGCAGACAGTGAAGTCCTTGGATGCAGCATAAGCAAAGAAGATCCTAATTGCCTCAAGTCTTGCAACTGGTGCAAATACATTAGTATAATCGATTTCTTCCTCTTGGGTGTATCCTTGAACTACAAGTCTAGCTTTGTTCTTGATGATCAAGCCTCTATCATCTCTTTTGTTTCTAAAAACCCATTTAGTACCTATCGGTACTTGACCAGATGGTAGCGGACATAGGTTCCATACCTTCTGTCTCTTGAATTGAAGTAGCTCCTCTTGCATCGATTCAAGCCAGCTATTATCTTTCAAGGCATCTTCTACCTTCTTGGGTTCCATCTGAGATAGAAAGTATGAGTACAAGTAAACATTCCCATGATGAGTCTGTCCTCTTGTTCTCACACCCTCAGTGACATCCCCTATGATGTTCTCAGTAGGATGAGTTTATGAATCCTAAGGCGAGGAATCACTTCCAGTTGCAGAGATAGATCCATATTGGACATATTCTGCTCAGGAGCTGGAACACTCTGTCCAGCTGCTGTTTCAAAATCATTCAATGAGGACTGATTGAATGAGTGAGAGACATCATCAATGGTTGGCTGTGAAGTAGTATTAATAGTTTCCTTCCTTCAAAACACTACTTCCTTCTGCCTGGTGTTGTGGTGGATCACCTGATGAGTTTTGAGGCTCAGGAAGTGATTCACTTGTTGAAGCTTCACTATTCCTTGATATGGTTAAACTATCAGATCTGTGAATGGTGGAAGCTTGGTGAATTGCAGCATTTGGAGAATTTGGACAGGCCTGGGTAGCTCAAACAGTTGATCATCAGCAGCAGCATCAACATCATTTTGAGCACCTGTTCCAACTGAAACATTCTCACAAGATGGTTTAGAATAGTTTGGAAACAATTCTAAATCAAAGATATGGTCAGGGCCATTCCCCTAACACAAGGAGTGTGCTCATTAACAACTATATTGGATGACTCCTCAAATTGTTGATTCTTAATGTTGTATACTCTCTAAGCTTTGGAGCTGGAAGAGTATCCAACAAAGATAGCATCATCTGACTTTTCAGCAAATTTTGCTAAATTGTCTTTTGTGTTAAGAATGGTACACCTGCTGCCAAAGGTCTTAGAAAGCCAATGAACGGTGGCCTCTTGTTCCATAGCTCATAAGGGGTTTTTCCATGGGGCTTAACTACAAGAACTTTGTTCTACACATAGCATGCAGTGCTGACCGCCTCTGCCCAGAATGTTAGAGGTAGTTTTGAATCAGCTAACATAGTTTGAGCAGCCTTAATAAGTGTCTGTGTTCTCCTCTCAGCACACCGTTTTGTTGAGGAGTTCTGGGAGCACTATATTATCTGGCAATCCCTTTTGAGTTACACATGAGTCAAGAACAAAGTTCTTAAACTCAGTCCCTTGATCACTTCTAATAATTTTAACCTTATGATCAATTTGATTTTTTATTTTAAGAATAAAAGATCTTAATGTTTTAGCAGTTTCATCTTTAGTTCTTAAAAAGATACCCATGTGAATCTTGTAAAATCATCAAATATCACAAGGTAGTATGATTTCCTTCCAATGCTCATTATACTAGTAGGACCAAAAAGATCCATGTGCAATAACTGTAATGGAGTAGTGATAGAGTTAACACATTTGGATTTATGAGAGGTCCTGTGTTGTTTCCCTTTCAGGCATGCAACATAGTTATCTTTGCAGAAAAACTCCTTTTTAGGCAAACCATGTACCAAGTTATTTTTAGCCAATTTATTCATTATCTTATAATTTACATGACACATACGTTTATGACACAGTGTTGACTCATCACTATCAGCTTTGGAAAAAAAGCATGATACTTCACCCAATATTGTGTTCAAGCTGTTTGACAAAGTGAACTTTGCCAACCTTTAATTTACCATTGGATATACTCCCTCTGCCAGAAATATATCCTCCGGCCTCACCTCCAAATTGGACAGGACCTCCATCATAGTATTGAAACTGTTGAAGGAGAGATCTGTTCCCTATCATGTGCCTGGAGCATCCACTGTCCACAATCCAGACATTGTTGTTCTTGTCATATGGATGTCCCTGCACATAAGATGAGATTGTTAGTTTGGTTGGAAGCCCAAGCCTTGCTGGTCTTGGGTTCTTCCAAAGATAATGACATAATTGAACCAAATAATATGCATGGGGGTTCAATAGAGGTCTTTGAAGAAGAGGTTTGGGTTGCAGCATCTTCCTTGATCTTCCAGTCCACCCTTTGGTTGGTCTTTGAGGATGAGCTTGTTGAATCTTTTGTAGCATGGCCTTCTTCCGAGCTTCTTTCTTTTCGAAAGAAGTCTTCACCACCTTTTCTCCCGAAGTAGTCTTCTTCTGGGATGGTTTCAAGGGAGCTTTCTTGTTCTTCCGAACCTTGGTAGCTTTTGCTTCCGAAGCCATATTCCCTTTGGAAGAAAGAGTTTCTTCCGAAAGCAACCTTGCTTCCAAAACTAGCTTTCCCTTCTTCATCACTTGAACCGTTTGAAAAGGTCCAAATGTGAAACCTTTCCTGACTCCTTATTTTCTAACATTATTTGCATAATGTGTGCTTGCAGGATTGTAGTAACAATCTTTTGCCATGTGGTTTTGCAGACCACACATTATGCATGCAATGTTAGTCTTTTGGGAATGTGAGGGTTGCTGTTTCTTGGGCTTCTTCTCTTCATCAACAACTTTTCCCTTCAACTTCTGATCCTTTGGCAGGACAGGAGTGCTGGTATTACATTCCTTTCCTGATCAGAAGTACCTAACACTTGGAGTCTAGCTGAGATAAAGACACCTTTCTGCTTTGGGTCAATCTTCAGCTTGGACTCAGCCACCTTCTTGGCAGTTCTTCTAGCAGCTTTAGCTCTGCTTCTTCTGGCCTTAGTGGTTAGGATTGATCTTCACAGGAGGAGATAGGTATATCTACCTGTTCCTTCCCTGTGGTGGCCACTATTGTTGCTTCATCCTTCAACTCTAGTGAGAAAGGGTCAGCAGTTGGAACCTCTTGCTCCTCAGTACCACATCTAGGTTGTCTGATAGACTCATAGGAGTGTGGTGGAGCAATTTCATTGGTTCCCAACCCTCCTTTGTTCTGATAATATAGTTTGGAATGGAAGGATGATGCAAGAATAGCTTGGAAGTTCTGCTCAGAAATAGCATGCTTCCTGGCCTGAGCCTCAGCAGTGACAAGCTGGGCTTGAGCCTCAGACAATTTGGATATCAGATTCTTGATTTGAGTCTTGTGGTTGGTGTGTTCATGTTTTAAAAAAGACACAGTTTTCTCTAACTCCTCAATTTTCTTTTGATAGTCAGATTCAGCTCTCTTAAAATCAGATTTTTAAAATATTTAAAGACTCAATATCAGATATGATTTCCATATTGTAGTCCTGATAAAGTTTAACTTTAGTTATATAGGCTGGAGTACAGCGATGTTCATATACCTGAGTATCGTTTGTTCCGGCCATGAGAGCTTGAGCAGGAGTCACATCCTGTACCATGAAGCTCCAGTCAAATTCTTGAGTTATTGCAGGTGTTTCAGTTGACTTTTCAGCGGGCTTTGAGGTTGAGGGATGTATGGAGGCCTGTGGGGTTCCCGGATAGGTCTTGGGAGCCTTGCATTCCCTTGCAAAGTGTCCCAGTTGGTTACAGTTGTAACACTTTGCCTTGGTCTTGTCAAACCCAAACTTACTTGTAGTTGGGTTTTGAGGGAATTGCCTTCCGGTTCTCTTAAAGAACTTCTCCGCTCTATAAGTTAAAAGAGCCATCTGTTGGACAATGTCCACATACTCTATGTCGTCTGGACTGAAACACTCAAGATCATTAAAGCAGTATTGAAAATCACCAGAGTGTCCACTTCTTGAGACAAGGCACAACTTTCCTGAAAGGAATTGTGTTGAGCCTGTTGAGACCTTGGAGTCTCAAGAAAGTGATGTAAGGTCCAGAAGAGCAGGATGGCTGCTGGTAAGTCAGGTAGTGCTGAGGTTGTGGGGGTAATGAGCCTTCAGCAACCATTAAAGCGTTTCAGGAAGACTCATGGGTCTGCTTGTTTGGTGGCCCTTCTTACTCTCCATCTCTAGGTGATATCCATCCAAGATGCCATAGAGTTCAGTCATGGTGAGAGTGTTCCAGTTCTCTGTCCTCTTGATAGAGACACAGTAGAATGTCCACTCGTTTGGAAGAGCACTCATGAACTTTCTAGTAAGATATCTAAGTTCGGGAGTGATCTTCACAGACTGAAGAGAAGAGATAAGATCCATGTACCTGAAGTACTGCTGGCTGAGGGTCTCTCCAGCAATATAAGTGAAGTTCTCAAACTGCAGCTTCAGTGAGTCCTTCTTTGAGTCGTGGAGCTTGAGTACATCTGAGCAAGTGCATCAAACAATTCTTTGGCGGTCTTGCAATGCTCGAACCCCACCATGATGGAGTTCGGTATTGCAGTCATAAGAATGGTCATAGCATTGCTGTCTATGTCCATCTTCTTTCTATCTTCATCAGAGTAATCCTCTACAGCCTTTTCTATCATGGCACTATCACACCCTCAAAATCCACGTGTGGAGTTTTACCGCAAGGCATGTGAACAAACCAGGATCACAGTTAATAGTTACTCAGAACGACTCTATATGCCATAATTAAAATAAAATCAACCAAAGTATAAACTTTAAACTGTGCGGAAGCGTTTTGTAAAACAACCCAAAGAAATAAAAATGTATACTATGGCAAAACATGCGCCAACCCAAAAGAGTAAACATTAACCATTAAAATACTAAAAATGTCTTGAAGACCGAGTCTTAGAATGCAAGTGAAACCATGTAGTGCTCCTAATGGCAAGCAAACTAATGACCTGAGAATAGCATACTAAAATGTCAACACAATGGTTGGTGAGTTCAAGAGTGATATTCAAACATAAACAGTTTAATAACATAGATATAAAAGTAGTGCATTGTAACAGATAGCTAGTCCATTAACAATAAATATTAATTCATAGTGATTTCGCAATTGAAGCCGACTGTGTTACGTTCTTCCCTCCTGTCACGACTTAACAGGTCGTGACAATGTTCAGCAATCATACACATATATCATACATGGTTAACATTCAAATAGATCATATGTATGCTATATTAACCAGGTGTATCACTTAGATCATCATACAACCAAGTATCATACAAGTCATGCGAATCTAGAACATTAACATGTCCACTAGTTATAACACAACTAACATGTCACACAAAGATCAAATCACGCACCACATGCCATGTGAATCCACTCACGACTTCACATCCTAAACCCTGCCAATCCTACTAAGTAGGGGCCTCAGATTCGCATGTGTGTATGATGATCATAATCATATTCATTAACCATGTTCATTGCATTCAACAAACATCACAACAATCAATTTCCAGTCCCAAACATGATGTCCTAACTACTAACCAACATCAACATCATACATGATCATCAAAGTCCAAACATCACCCATGCTTATCCAAACATCCCATACAACTAATTTAACATGTTCTATCACATTAGAATTCATCCATGAACTTACTAACATGCTCCTAACATCCCAAACATGTTCAAACTATCATCCATCAAACTTTGTGCAAATAAAGTTTCCCTTTTGGGAAGGTACATTCCAACATCTATCAAACACTCAATGTATTCATGAATTCATCACAATTATACCATTTCAAGCTCATAACAACATCTAGCCAAGATCAACAATGCTCAATCATCATAATCTAACAATCATCATGAACAAAAGTTTCTACTTTTGGCAAGATATGAACAACAACATTCATTCTAAGGTTTCTAGCATTCAAATCAACAATCTAGCATCTAATTAACATCATGAACCCATCAACAACATCAACCTATCATTAGATCATCATGTTATGAAAATAAAGTTACTATTATTAGTAACCTATGAACACCAACTTAAATTCATCAATTTCTTGCAAAATCAATGTATTCTAACATTCATACAACCTACTAATCATCATACATTCATCAAACATCATCCATCATGCATAATCTCATCAATTTTCGAATTAGGGTTTGCTTAAAACCAAAGTTCATGATCAATCCACTAAAAACATACAATTCATACATAATCAACGCTAAACAACATGTATTAAATCCAACTAACATATTAACATCATCAAACAACATCAATTTCGACCCCATGAACACCCATTCACGAATTTAGGTTCGGCCCTAACAATAATTCCATAAAAAACTTGTAAAATCTAACCTTTAAACGTGTGTTAACTTGCAATTGATTATTCCAACGTGTTGTATGCCTTGTAATCGAACAAAATCGAGGCTTTGAGGCTTGTTCTAGGTCGAAATCGCAAGGGAGGGGGGTTGAGAGTGATGGTTGCGGCCGATTTGGGGTGGGGGCTAGGGTTTGGGGTGTTTTGTTTAATTTTAATTTCTATATTTACCCTTTAAGCCCTTGTAATTGTATTATATCAAAACTAGACTTTAACTCTTTGTAAAGTGCTTTTAACTTATAATATAAGATATAAACTAATGATAATCATTATATATTTATCTATAAACTAATGATAATCATTATATATTTTATCTTTATAAAAACACAAGACATACGAATAAATAGGCATGTTTCCGCGTTACGCGATTAATTTTCTAATTAACATTTCAAACATGCAAACACATAAACATAACACATTAATTACATAATCAATTAGATTATCATTATTTAACATTATTAATTATTATTAGGTCACCGACGTTAACGACAACTAGTGTGTGTTTACGACACGTGTATGCAAGACTTAACGGAACTAACGTAACGAAAATTTACCGGATGTCACATTATCCCCATGTTGAAAGAATTTTCGTCCCGAAAATTGCGTTACATGGTGAGAGTGTTCCATCACTGGGCTACTGCATTGGCACACAGAAATCAAAATCGAGTGAGTTTTGGATGAGTTGTCACATCATCCCCATGTTGAAAGAAATTTCGTCCCGAAATTTAAATCAATACCTTCATCTGCTGGCATCGCCTTTCTGAATAGTTGGGGGTACTTAAGCTTCATTTGATCTTCTCGTTCCCATATGAATTCCGGTCCACGTCGCGAATTCCAACGGATTTTAACAATAGGTATCTTGCTTTGCTTAAGTGTTTTCACCTCACGGTCCATCACCTCAACTGGTTCTTCGATAAAACGCAATTGTTCATCCACTTGAACTTCTTCTAGTGGTAAGACCATTGTTTCATCAGTTATGCACTTCTTCAGGTTTGACACGTGAAATACATCATGGATTCCACTTAGCGAATCAGGTAGGGCTAGTCGATAGGCCACTGGACCTATTCTTTCCACTATTTCAAATGGTCCAACGTACCTCGGATTTAGTTTCCCTCGCTTACCAAACCGAACTACGCCTTTCCATAGTGAGACTTTCAACAAAACCATGTTACCAACCTGAAACTCTAAAGGTTTCCATCTCTTGTCAGCATAACTCTTTTGTGTGCCTCGCTCATAACTAAATCTCTCAGATTTCCATAAACATGCACCCAAAGTCTATCCATGAAATACTGAATTCCATCCTCTTTCATCACTAGCTGTTTATCCATTCCCCTTAACGACTCAGAACCAACATTTCTACTTTTAAAGCTTCTATATGCGCCTCCTTAACTTGTTTGGGCAGTTGGGTACTGATAGTAAGCTGTAAAGCTCGCACCCATTAGGGTTTAGCTGTTTCCTTCCTGCTTAGGGCATTGGCAACTACGTCCGCCTTTCCCGGATGGTACTTAATAGCGCAATCATAATCGTTTAGTAGTTCCACCCAACGTCGTTGCCTCATATTCAACTCTTTTTGCTCGAAGATATGTTGAAGACTCTTGTGATCGGTGTAGATAGTGCACTTGGTACCGTACAAGTAATGTCTCTAGACTTTAAGGCAAAAACCACCGCACCCAATTCTAAGTCATGGGTGGTATAGTTCTTCTCATGAACCTTTAGTTGTCTCGAGGCGTAGGCTATCACCTTTTCTCGTTGCATCAAGACACAACCCAATCCTTGAATGGATGCATCGCAATACACGACGAAGTCATCCATTCCCTCTGGCAGTGCTAATATCGGGGCAATACAGAGTTTTTGTTTTAACAATTGAAAAGCTGATTCTTGGTTTTCACTCCATTTGTATGTCGTTCCTTTGTGAGTCAAGGCCGTGAGAGGTTGTGCGATCTTAGAAAATCCTTCTATGAATCATTGGTAATATCCTGCTAATCCCAGAAATTGTCTTATCTCGCTCGGCGTTTTGGGTGTGGTCCAATTCATTATCGCCTCAATCTTGGCAGGATCAACATGTATCCCTTTCTCATTAACAATATGACCTAGTAATTGCACTTCTCTTATCCAAAAGTCACACTTTGAGAATTTGGCATACAGCTGCTCATTTTTCAATAGTTCTAAGATCATTCGTAAGTGCTCTTCATGCTCCTCCTTGGTCCTAGAATATATCAGTATATCATCGATGAACACAATGACAAACTGATTGAGATAGGGTTTGCACACACGGTTCATGAGGTCCATGAACACAGCAGGTGCATTAGTCAACCCAAAAGGCATGACCAAGAACTCATAATGACCATAACGAGTACGAAACGCAGTCTTGGGAATGTCTTCTTCTCGAACTCTAAGTTGATGATAACCAAATCTCAAGTCAATTTTTGAATAATAGCTCGATCCTTGAAGCTGATCAAACAAGTCGTCGATACGAGGTAAAGGGTATCGGTTCTTGACTGTTACTTTGTTTAACTCTCTATAATCGATGCACATCCGGAATGTGTCATCCTTCTTCTTAACAAAAAGAACAGGAGCTCCCCAAGGTGATGTGCTAGGTCTAATAAAGCCCTTATCTTAAAGCTCCTGAAGTTGTGATGACAACTCTTGTAACTCGTTAGGTGCTAATCGATAAGGTGCCCTAGCAATTGGAGCTGCGCCGGGAGTCAACTCAATCTGGAATTCCACTTGGCGGTGAGGTGGTAATCCAGGAAGATCCTCTGGAAACACCTCTGGAAGTCGCGCACTATGGGAATGTCCTCCATTCTCCTTTCTTCCATTTGCTTATCAGTTACGAGTGCTAGAATAGCCACACGACCCTTTCGTAATAACTTTTGAGCTTTCATGTATGAGATGATGCCTATCACAACACCACTCCTATCACCTCTGACGGTAAGGATTTTGTCATCAACAGGGATTCGTATGATCTTCTCATGACATATGACTTCCGCTTGCTTGCTAGAGAGCCACTCCATGCCTATCACAACATCAAAACTCCCCAGCGTAACAGGCATAAGATCCATAGTGAAAGTATGACCTGCAAGTTCTATCTTACAGTCTTTAAGGATATGCGTTACATGGATCTGTTTACCGTCGGCTAATTCCACAGTGTATTTAGATTCTAAGGCAGAGGGTGTATCACTTAAAAGACTACAGAACTTTAAGGACACAAAACTCTTATCGGCTCCGGTATCGAATAGTACCGTAGCAAAACAACCATTAACAGAGAATCTACCAGTAACAGTTGTGGGATCATTTAGAGCCTCACCTGAGCCAATGACGAAGGCTCTCCCCTTGGCTCCATCCTTATTACCGCCATTACCAGTACCATTTCCACCATTGTAGTTATTACCATTGTTGTTGTTGTTGTTGTTGTTGCCATTACCATTTCTCCTTAGTTGTGGGTAATTTCGCCTGTAATGCCCTTCTTTCCCACATTCAAAACAACCTTTGGGAGTTTCTTAAGGTTGTTGTGGCCTCCTTACCAGCTCACCACGACAATCCTTAGTAGCGTGTCCAATTTTTCCATAGCGTTGACACTTGAAGTTATCACACCTTCCCACATGACGGTAATTACACTGAGTGCACTTCGGATGTCTACCACCATAACCATTGGGTCCTTGATTATTTGCAGGCGTTTGGTTGAAGTTACGGTTATTGTTGAACCTCCGCTGCTGCTGAACTGGCTGTTGTTTCTGTTGAGGTTGAGGTTGACCGCTAGAAGATGATGATGCTTTGGTGTTGTTGGCATTATCCCACTTTCTTTTGTTGTCGGGCACGCTCGCCACAGCGCCCCGTTTGGGTAGACGTCCTTGCTCCACGGCTTGGTCAGTTAGCCTGTGAGCTAGCTGGATGGCTTGCTGAATTGTGGTTGGGTTGGAAGCAGTTACCATACTTTGGATTTCGGGTACTAATCCCCGTATGTAATGCTCCACCCTCTTATGCACCTCATTCACCATTCCCGGGCACAAAGTTCCTAGTTCATGGGTTCTAGTGGTGTAGGCCTCGATTTCCGAGCCCTGCATCTTCAATTGCCAGAACTCCATCTCTAACTTCTGCACTTCATTGCGAGGACAATACTCCTCAATCATCATTGTTTTAAACTCATCCTATGGAAGCCCATTTGCCATCGCTTGTCCTAGCATCTGGACTTGCGCGTTCCACCAAGACAGAGCAGCACCCTCCAAAGTCCCGGTGGCATACTTCACTTGATCCGCAGGTGGACAGTTACATTTGGAGAAGACAGACTCAGTCTTCTCGAACCATCGTACAAGCCCTACAGCACCCTCTGTACCGCTGTAGGTGTGTGGTTTACAGTCCATAAAGGACTTGTAGGTACACACTGGTGGTCCTGTTTTAACATAACACATATTAATCAGACATCCCATACAGTTATGTAGGGTATCAGATTTGTCTTTCTATCATTGTTTACCTGTTGGTTGACCCGCGTGGGCAGCAGCCACTGCCGCTTGAACATGCTCATTAATTAGAGCAGCTAATTCTGCGGGGGTCATGTTAATAGCACCACCGCCCTGTTCTCCGGTGCCACGTCCACGTCCACGTCCGCGTCCACGACCACGTCCACGTCCGCATCCACGACCACGTCCACGTCCACGTCCGCGTCCACGACCACGTTCACGTCCACGGGCGTCCATTCTTTTCACTTTACATTCACAAATACAATAATGAGTAACATCAAACACATTTATCTCACTGAAGCACAGTAAATAGTAAATAAAAGAAATAATAAATCATCACAACCACAATATTCATACAAAAATAATAACCAAAGTAAATAAATTATAAATGAGTCACAATGTATTTATCAATGTCAAAATTTAAGTTTGTCGTTCCTGTGGGGAAACAACCCTTCCCACATAGGTTTCAAAAAGAAAACACTACGTAGTCTAAATCATATAAAGAAAGTCAATCGACAACATCTGACCCATCACTGTCATCCTCCATCTCCACCGGTTCCTCCTCCTCGGGTCCCTCCTCGGGATCCTCATCCTCAGGGTCTGCTGCAGGAGCAGGAGCTATAGCAATCTAAAGTGCCGCTATTTGAGCTTCTAAAATAGCAATCCTATTATCGGCTACGGCGTCCCGCTGTTCACGAGCAGCCACACGCCCTCGAAGTGCCATGAGACCATCTTGCATATGGTGACACCTGTTTAGGGTCTTCCCATGTTGTTCCTCGAGTTCATCTAGTTGATGTCTCAGTTTGTACACCTCTTGTTGTAGTGTACAGACATCACCCGTGAGCCGCCTGACTTGATGCTGCTCAGTGTCTAGTGCAGCCACCAATGCAGCAATCGGTTGCTCGTTGGACTGCACCGTCCGTGGGAGTGAAGGCATTGGTTGGTCGACATTGTTCCTAGTCCTGGGCCTCGGAACAGGTACGCGCTCCCTAAACATAATATGATCAACGAATCTAGGATAGAAACTCCAGTCTCGTGGAGGGTCACGCTTCATCAATGCAAAAGGTTGATCCCAGTCAATCTCCTCTCAAGGATAAGCTAGTCGGGGCCAATCGAATCCATTGCCAGGTACAGGTGCGGGAGGTGGGGATTCAGATCATGAAGGTGATTCAGGTCGCTTACCCGGAGCTCTCGATGACGATGCCATGCTGTAGAAAGTGTGACGTGTATGCCAATGAGTATACAGTAGATGAGAAAAGGCACAGGTAACTACTTAACTGTGTGCGGTTATAGTCTAGTGTGTATGCAACCTAGTTCCCTATAACCAATGGCTCTGATACCAATCTGTCACACCCTCAAAATCCACGTGCGGAGTTTTACCGCGAGGCGTGTGAACAAACCAGGATCACTGTCAATAGTTACTCAGAACGACTCTATATGCCATAATTAAAATAAAATCAACCAAAGTATAAACTTTAAACTGTGCGGAAGCGTTTTGTAAAACAACCCAAAGAAATAAAAATGTATACTATGGCAAAACATGCGCCAACCCAAAAGAGTAAACATTAACCATTAAAATACTAAAAATGTCTTGAAGACCGAGTCTTAGAATGCAAGTGAAACCATGTAGTGCTCCTAATGGCAAGCAAGCTAATGACCTGAGAATAGCATACTAAAATGTCAACACAATGGTTGGTGAGTTCAAGAGTGATATTCAAACATAAACAGTTTAATAACATAGATATAAAAGAGTTGATCACAATATAGCAAGTAATAAGGAACACAAGAAGTAATTTTCAATGCACTTTTATATATTGCTTCTCAACTCAAGTATTACAAGACTCTTACAAGCAATGTGGAATGAGTTACAATAAGAACCTATATATAATACTACCTACAGCCGAATATACTTTGATACCAGCTGGGATCCCATAACTAAAACCTATACTACAAGACTATAGTTTAAGGTATCTAGGATAAAGTCTTATCTGAGATTTGATAGTCAGGACATATCCCTGACTTACCTTTTGTCATCAACTAAAGTTGGTAACATGTACTATCACAAAAGGTAAACAGTGGAATAACGTATGGTCAACTACATGGCTCTTTGAGAAAATGCCATACAGTATCAAAGGTCTGCAGCCTTATGTCCACTGGTTCATAGCAGTGTCTTTTGAAGGTTAAATGGCTTCGAAAGAACAAGTACTTCTGAAGCCACTTATACTTCGGAAGAAGCTGCTTCTTCTAAGGCTTGGGAACTTCTTCTTTTCTTCATACTTTGGAAGTAGTCTTCTGATTGCTCTTTTAAGACTTGATCTTCAGAAGCATGCTCTTAACTTTGGAAGTAGAATTCTGTCTTCGGAAGTTGATCTTTCACTTTGTCTTCGGAAAAACTCTACAACCTTCGAAAGTTCCATGCTAAGCTTCGGAAGCCTTTGCATGTAGCACCAAAAACTATTTAAGTGATTTGGTTTTGGTTGCACCAGTCTTGTTCTTGATCTAACATAAATATATATTAAATAATGTATTAATTGATAGAATTTCAATAAATACAGACAAATTAGAAACTGTGTATATAACACTTATACTTTATGTTTAAAAAGTTATATTATGTGTCTTAAATTGTAGGTAAAATTACAAATGTATACTTATCAAATGGTTTATAAAACAGTATAGATAATATGAATATAGATTTTTATCATCATTATTATTATAAAAATATTTAATACTTATATAATTAAGTATTCAAATAAGATAATAGTTAGTTATAAATTGAATTAATATCATTATATAGAGCTAATTACATAGATAGTCCCTATGGTTTATTCAAAGTAACATGTTTGGGTACTAAAGGTTTTTTGTAATATGTTGGGTATTATGTTTTTAATTTTGTAATAAAAATAGGTATTAAGACTAACGGACGTTAAGTTTTCTATTAAATTTAAATGAAATGACTAAAGTACCATTGGATTTATTATTGCTACAATTATATATTTCTCTTTTATTAGGGACCATTTGTGTAATTACTATCATTGACCCACCATCACCACCATATATTCCTGTCAGCCACCATCACCACCAGCCATCATCACCACCGTTTACCCACCTTCAATCACCAACCTTCCTACCTACCGGCCACCACCCAACCTCCTACATACTAGCGTCCATCGAACACCCACGACACCACCATCTATGCAATGGTCACAAGAAGTAGGTTGACCTTCCTGCCTACTAGTCACCACCTAACACCCACAAGCACACCAAACCTAAATCTGAACCCTAACTGAATAGTCACAAGATCTGAGCCGATGAACCCAAACCTAGATCTAAAACAACATTGAATCATCAAACACCTACCGTCTGAACCCTAATTGAATCGTTGGTGGTGGTTGTCACACCCCAACCGACGGCGGAATCATCGGGGCAGATGAATGTGAAACGATTGTACATAGCACATGGAACTAATAAGTTGAAATATTATTAGATATCATTTTTATTGAACATTGAAAAACAATTAAATCATTACAATACAAACAAGATATAAACAATAACATAAGATTTTCAATTAAACTAAGTCCAAGTCCTATATGAGCACGAAGAGATCCTCAAGTATCAAACCTGAAACATGTTGAAAATAAAGGGTCAACTTTGAAAGTTGGTGAGTTTCCATGGGTTAAACAAATATATATATATATATATATATAATATATATATATATATATATATATATATATATATAAGATTTACAAGTAGCAATTCATGTCAATGGTTATGAATTATGCAAGTTTATAGAACACATATAACTATAATCAAACCTCGACTTAATTACAAGTTTATATGACTGGCTAAGTGTACTTGGTTCCCATGATGAACAAGACATACGTCATCAAGAGCCGGCAATACATTGGCTTTAGCACCAATAGGCTTGTCAGGCCCATAGATCTAAGACATCTCTAAGCTAGCAATAGTTAATGATTGTAAACAAAATATGTATCTCATATAACACTCATAATAATACCAATAACCATGACAAAAAGGTAAAGATGAATTGCATGTGCATTTACAAGTATAAAAATGTTTACAAGTGAAAGTTTATAAGGCTAACATGTTTCACCCCAAAAGGTGTGAAAATAAAGTAATAAGGGGCAAGAGAACTCACATGGAAAACTCACAATAATAGTGATGGTTGTAGAGTACATAAGAAAGCTTGAATGTTCAAGAGTCAAAGGTAATGTCCTAAATGATAAAAAGAAACAATAACTTGAGTTTGGAATACATTACAAGAAGTTAGGCCGAGTAGGAATGCCAATAAGCAAAAGGTAGATTGATAAACGAATATTGTACCAATTTTAGATTCTGGACAGAATGTTTCGTACATGTTTGAACAGGTTTTTAAATAGCAAACGATTTTATAAAATTATAAAAATTTACATTTGACTAGTTCAAAGTCTCCCGGACAACTTTTATTCAGAAACATTTTTATGAAATGATCCATAAGTAGGTCAAACAAGCAGCACAAGACAGAAGGTGCTGAAATGCACACTTATCTTGTGAAGGCTATTGTTGAGTCGTGTGATTGAGTTTGAAGACATATAAACTGTCGTTGAAAAGGTAATTCAATGAAATTAAAATTAGAGTATGAGTTTACTCAAATTTAGTTTGTTATGATCAGGTTATGATCGTTTGAAATAAGATTATATTCTGCCAAAATTGTAGTAAGGCACTTATGTGCACTTTTAAAATCGTTAAAACATGAAATGGGTTAGAACAATTTATTATATCAATATATGGTATATTAGTCTTCATTTGAGTTATTAAAATATTCTAAGACTTTGGCATAGCTATCATTTAAAAAAATAATCTTGTGGAATAACCGAATGCGGCGGCATAGCCGTCCATATGCAAACGGGATTCTTTGTTTATGTTAGTGTGTTGTTAGATCGATTTAAGAATGTTAGTGATTGTTATAAGGTTAGTGATTATTAAAATTTAATGATAAAATGATAATAATTAAAATAAAAAGAGATTTGGTAGAAGAAAGAATAATAGTAAGAACATAAAGTCATGAGAAAAATTAGATGTTAGGATGATTGAAATGTATAATATAAAAGCAATAAAAGATTACCTTAGTATTAAGAATTCTTAAAATTTATTGTAAAATAAAATTCTTCAATTTGATCATAACCAATGGATGAAAGAAAGATATGACAGTGGAATTTTAAAGAATGAACAAATGAAAAATAAAGCTTAAGGCTTGCTTTTATAGTTGAGGTTATGAGTATGTTATAAATGGTATTAATGGTGAGTTATAAGTCTTTTAAAAGGGGTTATGATTGGAATTTAAAATAAATATAAAATTAAATAATTTAAAAAAGAATAATTATAATTTAAACTTTAAATTTATTAAAACTTTAATTTTAATTTAACAACTTCTTTTTATTAAATCTTTATAGACTTTATAAATCTAATAAGAACTTGTAATTTGATTATTTATTTTAATTGAATATTTAAAATCTTATAAATATTAATAACATTTTATAGACCTTACATATTTGTAAAAATAATAATCTTGTATTTTAATAATTTATTTTAGTTTTATAACTAAAACTCACAAATGTCAAATAAACTTCATGAGTTTATAAAATTTTATTCTATAAATCATGAAATTACCATGAATTGATTTAATAAATGGAAGTTGAATAAATATTATTATTATTGTTTTTGAAGGATTAAAATAAATTAAATTTCTAACTAATGTATTTCATTTTCCAAAATTGACCCAAACGGATTCGGGTTTGGGTTTCTATTTTCCAAAATTGACCCAGTGGTGATCAAGCGACAGTGATAGTGGTGGCGGACGGTGGTTGTCGATGGTTAGTGGTGGTGGGGGTCGTTAGTGGTAGTGGTCGTGAGGGTTAGCGGTGGTGGTGGTGAGATGATCATGCGACAGTGATGGTGGCGGTGGTCGGTGGCCGTCGTTGGTCGGTGGTGGTGGGAGTCGTCGGTGGTGGTGGGGGTTAGCTGTGGTGGTGGTGAGATGATGTTTAGGAAGTGGATGTTGGGTGGGGGCCAACGTTGGTGACGACCTGCGTTGGTAGCGGCGACGTTGGTGGCGTCGGCGTTGGTGGCGTCGGAGTTGGTGGCGACGACGTTGGTGGCGGCGGTGTTGGCGGCGACCGGAGTGGTGGCAGCCGTCGTTGGTGGCTACCGACGTTGTGATGGCCATAGTGGTAGGTGGTTGTTTGCATCTGTTAGGTATTAGAATATTATATATACACATATAATATTTAAGTAAATTACAAAAGTAGCCCCTCACTTAAGGTATATAATCAATCCCTTCAATGTAAAATGACTGAAATGCCCTTGAACCTATCAGAAAAATTAACAGAAGTTAGTGTCAATACCCAAACTCATTACAAATTAAAAGTGTAAAACCCAAACGTGTTACTTCTTTTGCTTAGTACCCAAACCTATTACTTTGAATAAATCAAATATTTATGTAATTAACTCTATTATATAATTACTATAATAAAAGTATTTAGTAATTGTATACTTAAGTATTCAAATAATATAATATTTATTAATAAATTTTGTTGGAGCATATATAGTCATATATAGTGTGTTCGTCGCTTGTCGAATAGTCTAGGCTTAATGTTATACGCCTAATATGTTGTAAACACATGAAACTGGGTCATTCGCAGGAGCATATGCGAATGAGACTCAGTCGTACGACTGGTCCAGACCAGCCGTGCGACTGAGAGATGCGATTGGGACATTCGTAAGACTGAACCATAAGTATGGTCCAGTCGTACGATTGAACCATACGCATGGTCCAGTCGTACGATTGAACCATACGCATGGTCCAGTCGTACGATTGAACCATACGCATGGTCCAGTCGTACGATTGAACCATACGCATGGTCCAGTCGTACGATTGAACCATACGCATGGTCCAGTCGTATTGAACCATACGAATGGTCCAGTCGTACGATTGAACCATACGCATGGTCCAATCGCACGAATGGGCCCAGTCGCATCTAATATAGGCCGAGGCCTATATATACTAGTTTCAATGTGTAGAGAGATTAAGGATTTCTAAGGGTTTTAGAAAGTGTGTGCCCGGGAGCCTAGGGCTGCCGGATGAGAGGGGAGATCATGCTCAATCTTCCCCTTGCCAAGAGTCTTGATTCTTATGTTGTAACGAGCTTGTAATCGTTAGGTTTTATCAATGCAACCATTTAATTATAGTTCGTATTATTGTTTAACTTTTGGTTTGGTGTTGTTTATCCTTCCGTCAAGAACATGCTCGGATGTTTATCGATCCTAGAAAACTGACTTCACAATTGGTATCAGAGCCGGTTAATACTGGAATGATCTAACAATCATTCTAGCAACCCGAGCTCTTGATTTCTGGATCAAAGTTCAGATCTTGACGTTAACCCACTTCGTGTTCTTCGTGTTTTGCTCAGATCTTGTTACGTGTGTTGCTTCTATGTTGAAATCGAATTCGAAACCACGTTCCTATCACCCTTTCGAATCTGATGATGTCTACTTTGTTTCGGTTCATGTTGAATTCGTCAGATTAGGTTTTTTTGCAGCCCTGGCGGCTGTAGATCTGAAAATCTGCGTGCAGACCCGTTCATGCGACTGGGCCATGCGAATGGATCATTCGTACGACTGGACCATGCGAATGGACCATTCGTGCGACTGGACCAGTCGTCTGTTCAGTCATGCGACTGGACCAATCGTATGTTCAATCGCACGAATGAGCCATCCGCATTGACTCATCCGCATTTGTTCCAGACCTAAAAAAAGGGGTCTGGAACAGCTTCTTGCACAGATTTGAAGATGAGCAAAGCATATTCACCCTCAGGTTCTTTTGTCAAATAAGTTCGATGTGTACCCCATTATTCGTCGGACTTCCAGAATAGGTGAATGTATTTGGAACACGAAAGAAAGAAGAGAAGATGTCAGCAGTTGGTGCTGATTTTGTGGGGTAGTCAGGAGCATCTGACTACTTATGGGCCAATCAAGTTATATTTATCCGCACAGAAAGGATTCTACTTCTTAGGGGGAATCCTTGTATAGAGAAAGTGAAGACGCAATCAGAAAGTGATGATGTGAACCGGTTTCCGATGATGAATCTTCGTGCATGTTGATTTGGTTGATATTGTCAGCTGTGGATTGGAACCTTCAACCTTTTGCCCAATACACCGTGTGAAGACGCAAGAAGAGCACAATGTCTATATATTGGGATATGCTGAATGTAATGGGAATTTCTGCAGGTGGTGATGTTAATCAGGTTAGCCTGTGTGAAGATTGAAGCAATGGAAAACTGTTCGTATCATTATCTGGAAAAATCAGTCATATGAGGAATCTTGTTGTTATGATGGTGTTTTGCAAAGTAAACAAAAGCTGTTGTGCCTAAATTCATTTTCAGGGATGTGGTAGTAACCTGACGGATCGGCAACGTTGGCTAATATGGTTTTCGTTTGATACTATTGGCAACCAGAACAAAGATTGACTGAAGATTGTAAGAGGTGTTATCTACTATTCGCAAGCAACGTCCAAGGGGGAATTTGTTGGAGCATATATAGTCATATATAGTGTGTCCGTCGCTTGTCGAATAGTCTAGGCTTAATGTTATACGCCTAATATGTTGTAAACACATGAAACTGGGTCATTCGCAGGAGCATATGCGAATGAGACTCAGTCGTACGACTGATCCATGCTAATGGACCAGCCGTGCGACTGAGAGATGCGATTGGGACATTCGTAAGACTGAACCATAAGTATGGTCCAGTTGTACGATTGAACCATACGCATGGTCCAGTCGTACGATTGAACCATACACATGGTCCAATCGCACAAATGGGCCCAGTCGCATCTAATATGGGCCGAGGCCTATATATACCAGTTTCAATGTGTAAAGAGATTAAGGATTTCTAAGGGTTTTAGAAAGTGTGTGCCCGGGAGCCTAGGGCTACCGGATGAGAGGGGAGATCATGCTCGATCTTCCCCTTGCCAAGAGTTTTGATTCTTATGTTGTAACGAGCTTGTAATCGTTAGGTTTTATCAATGCAACCATTCAATTATAGTTCGTATTATTGTTTAACTTTTGGTTTGATGTTGTTTATCCTTCCGTCAAGAACATGCTCGGATGTTTATCGATCCTAGAAAACTGACTTCACAATTTAAATGTTAATATAAAGTATCATAAATAATATAACATATAATATAGTGAAATAAGTAATCTTACATTATTAAATAATGTATTAATTAATATATTAACGAGAAGAAGTTTATTAAATGAGGAACAAAATATTAATGATTGCATAAAACATTTGTACTTAATTTTAAAAAGTTGTACTCAATTTTTTTTGTAAGTACTAAGTTTTGTTTTATATAAGAGTATAGATGAAATCAAATTGTTAAAAGTCATTTTATCCTTTAAACCAGCCATACCTATAGCTCTTTGTTTCCGTTTGAACTAACCGGTTCAATTCAGTTTTAAATAATTGGTTAGCATAATAAGAAAAAAGTTAGCCAAAAATACAAAATCTCATAAATTTTTATACCTCGTCACACCGCACGTGTCTCAAACACTAGTATTAATAAATGAAATGAGATTAAAAAATGTATGGTTAGAATATAACAATTATACAAAACGAGACTTAGAAAACTTGTATAGAAAACTTGTATAGAAAACATGTAAGTGCACTTATGATTGATCACTTTATCTTTCAACTTGTGCGTTGATCTTGTGTGTTGATCAAAGGGGCTTTTCCAAGAAGGTTGAAGTGGGGTTTTGTACGATTGAAGCATCATCATCATCATCATCATCAACAACAACATCACCATCTTCACTGTAAAACAGAGTAATAATAAGTAAGCTTGAAGGAATTTACTTCTCATGTTTCTCATGCCCGTACGAAAAAGGGAACCCACCCAATTACAAAGATAAACACTCGTACGAACGATCACATCTTCCAATTGACTCCACCACCCTTTTCCCATCTTCTTTATCATCAGATCTACTTGCCCCCTTTCTTTCTCTCTCTCTTCTTCAGATCTGCGATACCCTTTTCCCCCTTCATCAACTTCGTGTTTAGATCCGATCGCCAACTGTTTGTTGAAAGTCCTCAATGAAAATTTGATCTTGGGTGTTATGAATTTCTGAAGGTTGGTGAATCTTTGACCTTTATTTGATGTAATTGTTCCTTTGTTTGTGTTAATTTACTCTAGCTATGTAGCTAGCTTGTTTCAAGATTCTTGTAGAAAAATCACAGATTTTTTTGGGAAAATGGAACAAAATGGGAAAAATGATGAAAAGGGGGAAAAGATGAACTTTTGCAGGTTTGATTCACTTTAGTGAAATTGGAAGTTGGAAATGATGGTATTTTGTAGGATCAGAATAGGGTTTGTGCTTTTTTTATGTTTAGCTAGTGGTTTTGAGATGCTTTGGGTTTTATAGGAATTTGGATACTTGAGTTGTGGAGAGATGGAAGAAGTTGGTACTCAGTTAGCTCCTCCTTTGTATATGTACAACACTATTGGTGCTGGAACGTTTTCGGACGCTGGTTCGATGGCTAAGAAACGGAGCTTGCCGTTTCAGAACACAAACTCTATGTTTCAGCAGCAGCAGCAGCAACAGTATTTTCAAAAGTTAGTTCCAGGTCTAGATGAGTCTAGAAACAGTTGGAACCCTAAAAATTGGGAGTGGGACAGTTCAAGGCTTGTAGCTAAACCGTTGGATATGATGGAGATTTCTAGAGAACAAGAAAAACAACAACAGCATCGCCATCAGTTGGTTATTAATTCGGATGTTTCAAAGAAGAGCCTGGTTAGTCAAAGGGAAGAAGATGCAGGGTTGTTCTTACAGCTCGGTGGTGGTGGTTTGGGTGGCAGTGAGGAGCCTGTAACCAGGCCTAGCAAGAGGGTTCGATCTGGATCACCGGGCAGTGGCGGTGGAGGTGGTGGTGGGAGTTATCCAATGTGTCAGGTTGATAACTGCAAGGAAGATTTAACTGCTGCTAAAGATTATCATCGTCGCCACAAGGTCTGTGAGGTTCATAGCAAAGCTGGAAAAGCCTTGGTTGGAAAACAAATGCAAAGATTTTGTCAACAGTGCAGCAGGTTGGTTAATATAACTGTCTTAATTTTCAATTAGACTTATAATGATCATAGTTTTGGCATTAATTGAGGATATGTATATCATTCTAGAGGTTTCATTTATACTTGTATGGGGTGTTAGAATTCATGTTTGGAGCATTGATAACCAGTTTTTGATGTTTTGATAAATAATAACAATATCATGGCCCCTACTTATCTAATTATCTGCGGTTAAAATATTCAGTTCCATACCACCGTCAAGTGGCCAAAATAAAATGGCCTACTTACCTTTTTTTAACATAATTTGAGAGACTTCTACTCCCATTTCATAAAATGTTTCCTTTTTTGGTCATTATATCTGTTAGTTTCTTTAAATAATAAAATTTTCCAAAATACTTGTAACCATTTGATAATTTGATCATCAAAAAACCAACATTAAAATACTATCTTCCACCATCCATGTTATTACAACTGAGTATTTGATTCTGATCAATGATCATTATTATCACATAATCACATTTAGAACACACATATAAACAGTTAACACCCCCCCCCCCCCCTCTATGTTTTCTTAGATGTATAACTTTTTGCATTCTACTTTTAGGGGTAATTTTGTGGCGTGGTAATGAATTGATAAACATGTAATTAATACTTTCTATCCAATTCTTTTATCCTTTTAGGTTTCACCCTCTTTCTGAGTTTGATGAGGGGAAACGAAGCTGTAGGCGTAGGCTTGCTGGCCACAACAGGAGAAGAAGAAAAACGCAACCAGAAGATGTTGCTTCACATTTGTTACTCCCTGGGAATGATAATAAAAATGGCAACAGAGATATGGATATTGTTAATTTACTAACCGTTTTAGCTCGTGCTCAAGGTATAATTACCAAAATACTCCTCCCCATTCCTTCTTTTCTCTCATGTTTTTCAAATCATCAATACCCTAATATATGTGGTTCTTTAAACATTAGGAAACACTGAAAACATAACCAGGAGTTCTTCACCATTGCCAAACAAAGACCAGCTTATGCAAATTCTTAACAAAATAAGCTCTTTGCCTATCCCGCCAGTTCCAGGAAACTTGACTAATGTTAGCCAAGAGAAACCATCTTCCGAGAGTCAAAAGGTCAACATAAAAACCGGTTCATCAACCATGGACTTGCTTGGTGTTCTTTCTGGCACTGAACCGTCATCCCAAAACCGAAATCATGGGCTCAAGCCGGACAAACCTAACTCTGGTTACCCTGACCAATCTATGGTTCTGAAACCAGTGTCTGAGGTTCATTCTGGTGGAGAAAGAAGTAGCACTAGTTTTCAGTCTCATGGTGAAGATTCAGATTGCCAAGTTATTGATGCGCCTGTTAATTTACAGTTACAGCTATTTAGTTCTTCACCTGAAAATGATAGCCCGCCTAAATTAGCATCAAGCAGGAAGTATTTCTCATCTGACAGTAGTAATCCAACTGAAGACCCGTCACCATCATCATCACCACCTGTCATGCGAAGGTTTTTCCCGCCCAAAGCTCCAAGAGTAAGATTGAAGCCTGAGTCAACCGGTGGTGAGGTCGCGGTAAATGTTAAAGCTAGCGGTGGTCATGATAGCGGCACCACCATGTCACTTGAGCTATTTGGTGGGCGAATGGCATCACTGATAATATTTCCATTCAAAGTTCACCTCACCGAGCTGGATACACATCGTCATCTGGATCAGACCAGTCACCATCCAGTTTGAATTCTGATCCTCAGGTTGTCACTCATAGTATTTATGATTCTAGAGGGTTTTTCTTTTCTCGTCTTTTATGTAGATACGTGATTTGGTTTTATTTGGTTTGTTTTTAGGATCGCACCGGGAGATTACTGTTTAAACTGTTTGACAAGGATCCAAGTCATTTGCCTGGTTCACTGCGTACACAGGTGAAACAATTTATTTTCTGTTTTTGATAAAACTGAAATGATCTACTATTATACTTAACTATTTCTTAAATAAGCAGATGTTCATACTTGCCTTTTGTAACTGTTAATGTGATTATTGTGACTTGAGATTGCAATAATTATCTTGTAGAGTTTGATAACCTATTTGTGATTCTGATTGTCTGTTTATAACTTTATATAATGGTTCAAATCATCAGTTTCATACCAACTGCAACACATCTGTTTACCCAAGGGCTAATTAAATTTCTAAGGTTCCTTACATGAAAATATGATTTGTAGACAACAGAGTATTGGATTTGACAAATTTACCTTTACAACAGAATATCTAAGCTTCTTTTTCTTCTTCTTTCTTTTCTGGTAGCGGAAAGGTAACTTGTCAAATTCAAATACTTTGTCTTGTGCAAATCAAATTGTGCTGCGTACAAATTTCTTCTTCATAAAAAATACTTAACTGTGCTTTTAATCTATTTTGGAAAACTTCTGTCTAACAAAACTTCTTTTTTTTTCCTCGCAGCAATGAGTTTTTGGTCATTTTATCTTGTGATTGCTTATATAATTAGATATTTTGATTTGCCTAATGCCTGAACATCTGCTTATCTGATTTTACAACTTTGAAAAACAGGAACAATATATCCTACTGATTCTGATTATTTTATTAAGTAACATGGTCTTGGTTTCTTGATTTCAGGTGTATAATTGGCTTTCACGAAGTCCATCTGATATGGAAGGACACATACGGCCTGGTTGTGTAGTTCTTTCAATTTATTTATCCATGCCTCCGTCTTCTTGGGATCAAGTGAGTAAATTATATTACAGCAGTGGTCTTACCCTTCCTAATAGGATTTACTGCAAACTTACAGTGTCATTGTGTTTTTCTTTTGGCAGCTTGAGGGAAACTTTCTTCAGTATATCAAATCTCTTTTGCAAGATTCTGACACTGATTTTTGGGCAACCGGAAGGTTCTTAGCACATACTGATAAACAAATCGCATCACATAAAGATGGTTAGTCATTTCTTTTTGTCTTATCTTTAACTTTTGATTACTTCAGATGTAACATCTTGTGGCAACTCTGGTCTTGCAAATCCTAAAAACCAGATATTGCGTTATCGGAGTTGCCAAAATTAATCAGATCAAGCAAGTTGGGTAACTGATAAAGATGGGTACTTTTAGTTGGTCGAAAGGGTCAGATGGGATGGTTTACTTATAGATGCTATTTTGTTTGTTTTTTACACAGCTGTCTTGTTAAGAGAGAAATTATAACCAAAATGGGACCTACATCTGGTGTCTCCTTTTTCTTTGTGAGTTTTAGAGATTAATGTATTCAATATGGGTACAAATTCTTTATTACTAAAATAATATATATATATATAATATATATATATATATTATATATATATATATATATATTTTTAAATTTAGGAGGTTGTATGTATATAATACACTTGTCAAAAGATATATAATTAAATAACTGACGTATTTAATTATTTTGTAACTTTCGGGATTTTTGTAAATACTAATGTATTTTTGTTTGATTTCAATAGAAATATTATTTTAATAATTATGTTGTTTATAAAAGAAATAGGAGGTTGCAAGTATCATAAGACACTTGTTGCACCTTTTGACCTGCTTTACTTTTCAGCCAATCTTTTTATTATACACATTTGTCTTGTTAGAGATAAATTATAACCCAAAATAGGATCAACATCTGTTGTGTCATTTTTCTTTTTTGAGTTTATAGATGATTAATGTATTCAATATGGGTACCAATTCTTTATTACTAAAATAATAAATATATATTTTTGTAAATTTAAGAGGTTGTATGTGTCTAATACACTTGTCATGGCTTGTGGCTTTAGCCCATTTTTGTAAGTTTACCTAACCTTTTAGAATTTTGTTTTTATGTTTTCAGGGAAGGTGTATTTGTTCAAATCTTTGAAAACATGGAGTTCCCCACAACTGATATCCATCTCCCCTTTGGCTGTTGTGGCTGGAAAGGAGACTTCTCTTATCCTTAAAGGCCGAAATCTGAGGACACCTGGCACCAAGTGTGTATTTCTTTCCCTTCACTTACACACTCACGGGACACGCAAATGCACATGCATATATTGTTTGATAAATCTTTGGAATGTTAATATGCATGACGTGTTTTATTGCAGAATCTATTGCACACATGTAAATGGATTTACATTGGAAGAAGCAACGACATCAGCCAATGAAGAATCTACATATGACGTAATAAGCACATGCAACTTTAGAGTGTGTGCACCAAGGGCACTAGGTCGATGTTTCATCGAGGTATGTTATATGAATCTGTTAGTATGTAGAAGCGGCAATTTTGTCCCATCCTTTATGAATGGGTTGATTTGGCTTGCTAGTAATTTAAGAGCAGCTTAAAAGAATGTGTTGCAAGTTTGCCCGAAGTGTATATTCAATGCATAAATTGCACAACCTCGTAATTTTTTTTAATAAGTGAATTACCGTGATAGACTACATATTTGTAAATATGGGTTTTCAAAAAAAAAATACATATTTCAAACTGAAAATGCTGCTTAGTCTCTAAACTATTTTCACGATTGACTTGAGTCATCAAAGATTTTTTTTAAACATTCTTTTTATTTTGAGTGGTCAAATCCTCAAACTCAGTTTTCTAAATACCTTATTAAGTCCCTAGAGTATGTTTTGCCTTGAAAATTAGGGACTAAATAACATATGGTCACTTGAAACATTGAGGACTATCAATAAAAAAAACATTTTCAGTGGAAGTGTGTTTTTTCAGAGATAAAATTAGTGAGGACTCTGTCTGTTTTGACTCGTTACAAGTCCCACCCATTTTTATTGCCTTTGATTTCAAATCTGTTTTTGAAAATGATTGAATTATGTTTTATGGGAACAGATAGAGAATGGTTTAAGAGGTACCAGCTTTCCCATAATTATAGCTGATGCTGCTCTCTGCCAAGAATTGAGGCTTCTCGAGTCTGAATTTGTGGAATTTACAAGTGGTCAAGCAAATTCAATACGAGAAAATTTGCATTTCTTGAACGAGCTCGGATGGCTTTTTCAGAGGAAAGAAGGATATTCTGATTATAGCCTTGCTCGATTCAAATTTTTACTTGTATTCTCTGTGGAAAGAGATTTCGTTGCGTTGGTGAAAACCCTTTTGGGAATTTTACTTCAAGAAAGCTCGGGTATTACAGATGATGAAGCATCACTAGAGATGCTATCTGGTATTAATCTTCTAAACAGGGCTGTTAAAAGAAAGTGCAAGAATATGGTTGATTTGCTCATACATTATTCAGTGGTTGACACCCAAACTACTTCTAGAAAGTATGTTTTCCCTCCAAACCTTGCGGGACCTGGCGGCATTACACCCTTGCATTTGGCGGCTTGCACATCTGATTCAGATGATATCGTTGATGCTTTGACAAATGACCCACAGGAGGTATACCGGCATTGCTCCTAAATACAGTTTTTGCTATTTGTAATTAGTTGGTAAACAAGATGTCATTTTGCTAGAAAACTATTTTATTTCTTCTAACCAAATTTTATCTTTTCAGTCTTTTTTTAAGAATAATAGATTTTTTTTAAAGAAGATTTCATCTTCTCAGAAAAATCTTATCTTTTTTGTCATTTAAAAGATACCTGTTGTACCTGAAGTGACACCATTTTACCATTTATATTCAGATGGTTCTATTTGGGTTATTATAACTCTAGCATGTCAGATGGGTAAAACAGAAGAATAGCTTAAATTTTGCTTTTCGCTAAACTTTTCAAACGTGTGAAATAGGTAAAATTCAAACGGGTCAAACAAGTTGAAGGTTACTCAAGTTGTACTTAAAATGCATAAATCCTATTAAATCGTTTTGTTCAAGTTGGACTATTGTTTAATAATATAATTTGGAATTGTATTTGACATATTAATTATTTATTCAAATTTGGGCAAGAAGTATTCCAGTCAACGCAACATGACCTGAGTTGAATGACTCATTTTGGCATGTTACCCAACCAAACTTACCCACACATTTTGTTACCCTTACAAAATATATAACTCACTACTGATGCTTACTCATCATTTTGACCCATGCAGACCGGACTACTGAGTTGGAATTCTTCATTAGATGCAAACGGGCATTCTCCATTTGTATATGCATCTATGAGAAATAACAACTCATACAACACACTAGTGGCCCGTAAGCTTGCGGACAGAATAGCCCATCAAGTTTCAGTACGGATGCCAAACGAGATAGAGCTCCAAACAAGAAACGGGGACCACCAAGAGCTCAGTTTCAGAATAAGAGACCACACACCAAAATCATGTTCAAGATGCACACAGGTGATGGCAAAACACCCCAGACGGGTCACGGGTTCACAAGGGTTGCTTCACCGCCCTTACGTACACTCGATGCTTGCCATAGCTGCTGTGTGTGTATGTGTGTGTCTTTTCCTTCGTGGGGCCCCTGATATCGGTCTGGTCGCACCATTCAAATGGGAAAATTTGAACTTTGGTTCAATGTAGAGGTAATATTTAAGAATGCACCAAAAACAATAAGTAGGTTTATTTTAGGTTATAAATTAACTTTTCGAAAGGTGAATAAGCAAAACAGGCTCATTAACCGGTATAACATCGATCCAGATGGACCAGATGAGAGATGGTCCTTTCGCCTGCCCTTAGGATTAAGGTTTAAGCAGCTGTTCAAAACTGAACAGTGGCTTGAGTGATAAAAGGGGTGGCAGGTGGGTGGGAGCTGGTGGTTGTGTGGTTGATGTTAGTGACCGCAGCTGACTTGTTACTAGTAGCGTTTTCTATTTTTTAAAATATGCAAGTTTATATAGTAGATAGCGTTTTTCTTGTTTCTGTATATTGTTTTGGCATATGTAAAGGATGATATTTGTAATTCTCAAGTTTTCTTGCTCAACAGACTTTCGTTTTCAGTTTATTATTATTATCATCGTTATTATTTTCATCTTTTTCAAAACGAAAAGGATGCTTGTTTTCATATCGGTTTGTTTTGGAACATGAAAACAACAAAGTTGACAGTAAGAGGGCAGAGATGACAACTTATGAGGCAGATATGACTGCAGAGGGGTGCTCAAAGTTTACAATGATGGTCTGATATGGCGGTCCACTGAACCAAACTTTCGAGTCCTTGTGCTCGATGATGGCTCATCCGTATCCATGGCTTGTTGACATGGCAGAGAGCGTCTTTATCTTTGGTGACTCGGCTGGTGGGAACATTGCTCATAATGTCGCCGTTCGGTTAAGAGCTAGTTCAAGAATCTTGACCCAGTTCAGGTTAGGGGGTATGTTTCATTGGCACCCTTCTTTGGTGGGACCCAGCAGACCGGATCCGAGGCAACGGTCCTAAAGACGCTTTCTTGAACCGGAACTTAAGTTGATAAGGTTTGTGTCAAACAGTTTGTTTCTGTAAACATATACATGATAAACTTCAGTGTGTATTTTGACATTAACTGTTGATGTGTTGGTCAGTTATGGAGGAATTTTGTCACTTTTAATCATTATTTTTATCAGAAACTCAATCGGGTGTTGAGAATTACTTGTTAAACATACAAGAATTATCTTCTTAATCTTTTATCTTTTAGGTTTTCAAATAATTTAAAAATAATTAACCGATTAAAATTTTAAATAATACACATTCAAATTATCAAACACCGTCTTCACTTGTAAACTTCCAGTGTAGTTGATTATTTGATGCATGTTTGGTGGCAGAGCTTGACCTACCCTATAAGAAAGGCGGGGTGAAAATAAACTATTTTAAGATGGACGAACTCTAAGTATTAAAAAATTTACACTATCGTACTAAAAATTTACACTACCGGACCGGAAATTAACACTATTGGTGAGAAAAAGAGGGGTGGGTGCCCCCTCAAACCTACCCTATAAGGGAGGGGGGTGAAAGTAAACTATTTTAAGATGGGCGAACTCTATCAATATTAAAAGATTTATACTACCGTGCCGAAAATTTACACTACCGGACCGGAAATTAACACTATTGACGAGAAAAATGTGCTTAATATCAAATAATTATGTTAAAATATAGGTCTGTATCATATTATACATAAGGTAACCCAACCTATCAAGTACTCAAATGGGTTTTTTCATCTAAGATGAATTGAGAGTGGTCTCGTATTCCAGACTGCTAGGGGTGTGACAGCCTAGTGTCCTAAGGTTTTGTACTCGAATAAAAGAGATGGTTGGATGGCCAGTGGTCCTTCAGTGATCCAATTACCCGTTAAAAAATTTATGCTATAGGCGAGGCCCACTAGATATGATTTTTGTTGTTGTATAGTTAGGTCGACATGTAAGAGGTTAATAGCAGAATCCATCCAAGACAGTAATTTAGGTTGGTAACACAATGATAAAAGTCAAAAACTCTTTATAAACAACTTAGGTTTAACCTGGTTAGTTGTAATCTAGAAGCCCTGAGGTAAAGTTGTTAAAAAATAATTGCTCCCTTGTGTTCCACTATACACTTCATGTACTAAACAGGTCCTCCATCATGGGTGAATAGTATCATACACAAATATTTAGATGACAAGTTTATAAATCTAGTTAGAGATTTCTTCCTAAGGTGTTTTTTTCCTCAAAATATTAGATTTTGTCCTAAATTTTGGACCTGATGATTCTGATATGATCCAGTCATCTTGACCCGACCCGTGAAGACCCGATGAAAGGATGTAAGCCATGGTTTCTATAGTCACATACAAACTCCATGTTTGTTCAAGTTCTAGGTAACCAACACTTAGTTTGGTAGTTTCACCCATGATGTTTCCAATTCCTCATTTTGCATTTAAACAGTTTGGTAGTTTCACCCATGATGTTTCCAATTCCTCATTTTGCATTTAAACCACTTACTTGATGAAACGAGAAGGAGCAGAAGTTGAATCAATATTTATGTTCTGCAATATGTTTTTAGTTTAGTATCATTTGGAAGATTGATGATCTCGAATCTAGCTATATCAGATTTATCTCAACGTTATGATCCAAAATTGTTATACATCATGCATTAGAACTTATATTAGTGATATTAGTATGGTTACCATGTATGTTAGTTTGTGGTAGTTATGTTAGTTGATGGTTGTTGAGTTTGTTAGATTCTAATTGAGAGATTCTTCTAGAATATCTCATTGGATTCTATAAATGTAGCTAATCCATTCTCATTTGAATAATAAGAAAAACACATTCACATACACTTTACTGTTTTCAACTTATATTAGGATGCACTGACAAAGTACAAAACAAACATTTGCCTCTACCCACTTAATAAAAGTCTTGCCTTGTGCTACGTGCATACTCACATGACATAATTCTCGTCTTATATATGTTCACTTTGATAGGAGTTGTATCTTATGTATGCTTATCCGATACATTCTTTGATTTATTACTACCTCACTTGGTAAATGAGCTTTGTACGTGTACAAGCTAAAAAGACAAAAATAAAGTAAAGTATTTGCTAGAGTATTGCTAAAAAAAGATTGTATAAAATAAAATGACACTTAAAGCTAAAATGACAGTTAAAGCTAAAGTGACAGTTAAAGCTAAAGTGACAGTTAAAGCTAAAGTGACAGTTAAAGCTAAGTGACACTTATAATTAAAGTATGACTATGTGTATAGTTATAACTCGTTGAAGTATGGAAATGATTGATATGATAAATTATTATAGTAACGTTAAACCTAGAGAATGTAGTGAAATTGAAATCCTCAGTGCTATGATGAATGAATATTTAAAGTTTAAACAAAATATGTTTATGATTTGTAAATTCAACTCCAGTTATCGGGGCCATACATCACGACATGTGAATTGTTACACCGTGATCACACCATCAACGATCTCCATGTTTATTTAAATAAATCTAGCTAAGTTTGGTTAAAAGGATTGCAAGAATAGTTTAGGATGAGTTGTGAAGGTCAATGCAGGAGATAGTGTTGCAATGCTTGCTTTTCGTGGATGATATTGTCTTAGTTAATCCTATGTCTAAAAAATCGATGAGAAAGAGTGTGTGTCTCCGCACTTAGCAAAGACAGATTTAACTGATTCCACCGTTGTCAAAGGTAGATTCATCATACGTCGGGGTTGTTAACCTGGAGAACCGATTTTCGAAACATATTATACAAAAAGATCTTTATTTGTGCAACACCACCTAATATAATCCTATGTCTAAAAAAACCAATCGAAGACATCAAAGAAAGTAAATGCTATAGTAATTAATATTAACTATATTCAGAAGAAGAAGTCTCTATCCTATTGAACATGAGTACAGTTTTCTCTCATTTCATCCTCTACAAACCCTACCGTCTGAGTGAGATTAACTAACTAGATATGGTATGTTATGTTATCTTTTATTAATTATTAAACAACTATTGATCAAAGCTATAGTTGCTTATTTCATACAAGAAGGATGCAATTGTTTGATTGCCAGTTCTCTTTTCTGACTCAAGAACATCAAAATGACTAAACCGTGTCATTTTCTAAGACACGAAAAAGATTAAAACCGTTACATTTTTTTTCCTTTCTTTCTAGTTTTGTTCCAACTCAAGAACATGTAAACAAAATTACTACCCTTTCTACTCTACACCTTGCACTCATAAAATGGAACACAATTATTTGGAGGCAAAACACATTCCCACCCATGTCCTCAATAAAATTTAATTACTAACAACAATCCAATCTACTCCTAATACTACATCACTATCTACTACGGTACTCAAACCTTAACCTCATCAGAAGGGGCGCAATAATTTAAGCATGCCGGGCCAAAGGCCATTTGGTCAACGAGCACAATATCTGAGAATATCAAATATGCAACAATAACACAACACTTGAGCTATTTCCAGTAGGGTATTTAAACAGGAAATTCAAGAATGTCAATAAACAAGTGTAAACAGAATGAACAAGACAAGTTATATGATATTATTCAAGATTATGTTTTCTCAAAATTTGAGCATTAAACAAAAATTCTAACCATTGTTCCTTACTTCCCTGATGCTGCTTCCTCAGGAGTCTGGGTTGTCATCTGGTCAACAGCATGGACAACACTTTGCAGTTCCTCCCATATGGCTTTGTATACCATCCTCTGTCGGTTCACAGCAGATTTTCCCTCAAAATCTGCAGACACAACATCAATGCTGCAAACCAAGAAGGTGGTTTCAGTTTTATCTCAATTTAGTCAAATTGTAAAAGTTAGCTAAAAGAGAAACAAGTCAAACGGTTAAAGATCCCCAGAAGCATCTTTTTTCTAATTCATACAACCTCCTAAATCATTTTATTCAATTATTTTTATTGTTGTAATAATTTCTTTGTAAGTATAATTAAGGCATTATTTCTTTATACAAAATTGACAAAAAAAGGATTGCGGGTCAACTTAGCCCGTTTGATCCTTACATAAAAGATACTCATTTCAGCTTGGACCACCTTTGACCCGTTACCCAACACCTCAACCTCATTGAAGTGAAGTGTGTGACTTACAAGAGTTTACACATGCAAACATATAATTTTGATTTTAGAAGGGTGAATTAGTGAAAATGCAGTTACCCTAGATTTATTTGTATTTATTATGCATGGTTAACATATACACAATGATAGAAACACACATGCACCTAATCACTTACATACGATAAAGGCTCATGACTTATGAAGTTAAGAAGAATGTCAACATCAATTGACCAGTAACATAATGTAAATGCTCACATAACATCTGATCGTTACAGCTTCAAAGTTCAAACAAGAAGCACATCCAAGTACTACTTTCTACAGGCCATTATATTATAGCCGGTTATTTAAAATTACGAATATTAAAATCACATAATCACTTTGAAAACACACATTCAAAGTTCAAATACTCTCTTAGCGTGTAGTGATGCAACATATGATACTTGTGGCAGAAATCCACAATGAGGACGATGTTAAAGAGGGCAGGAGTGTTATACACCCTAGCACTATCTTGTGGGACCTACAATGTGATGACCGAAGTATTCATTTACTATTTTAACAATATCGATCAACAATGAATGGGGAGAGAGTCATGTTTATCTTGTGACCTAAAAATGGCATGTTTATCTTGTGACCTTGCTTAAAAAAGCCCTCGCCTTTTAAGCACCTTGCGTCTAGGATCAAGGCTCACCCTTTGCGCCTACTAGGCTTTTACTTATGGATAAACTTGAAAAAGGCCCAAACTTGAGCTCATAATTTGCAATTTCTCATACTTTAAGTTCAACTCTCAAAATGTTTTAAGCTATAAGAGTCGACATCTAATTATTTGATAGATCCAAAGAGACATACACATAACTCTGATTAAGAGGAACACAGATCCCACTTCTTGGGGATGTTAACGACATCTTTTTTGCACCATGTGATGCTATTAGGTTAGACAAAGAACATATATTAAATATATATGCCAAAGAAAAACTTCATAACAGTTCAAGCAGGCCCCTATAACCAAGGATCCCATTACAATATATGAATTGCAAGTATTTTGGTTTCAATAATATCTTTAACCAAACAACTTTCAGATAGAACATAATCAATTAGTTCCAGCTTCTCTAGTTACAACAAAAGAAGACAATATTAAAGATTCAGCCATCTTAGTTTTAAGTGTAAGTTCACCAAGTAAACTGAAAGCACAAACTCACCTAACATGCCTCCCATCACCATAAGCATCCTTCACAACCACCAATTCAGCATTCAACTGCTCCTTAATCTGCCCACAACAAACAACTCACAGTCACCCATCTGCAATTACATCCCAAACTAACACCTTACCTTAATCTTTCCCCTAATTTCTTCAACTAACAACATCAGTAACTACACAATCAACACTCAAACTCAAGATTTCACTTCAAAATGGAATACAATCATCAAACCTTGGTCTCCATCGATTGCATCAAAGGGGAATCGATGGGTCCGGTGCCGTTGGACGGAGATGTAACTCCGGCGCTGATGCTCCGGCGACCCACGGTGTGAATCTTGATGATGTGTTGATGCCCAAATTGGTCACTGGTAGACTTAGGCGAACATGGGGTCGAGGTTGATAATGGCGGATGATGTGGCATCTGATGATGTGGGTTCCGTAAGCACACAACGCTGTGATGTTGGGGCGTGTGAGCATCATCTTCGCCATTGTTGTTTGCTGCTGCTGATGCTGTGCGAACGTATGAAAGTGGTAGCTAAAGACGACCACCAAAACCTTTGTTAAAATATCATTTGGTTACCATTTTCAATTTCCACATTACTTCTGGTTTTGTGGTTTTAACTGAGTTTTTTTTATTTTTATATATATAATTATATTAAAAATTATTATATATTTTGTAATTAAATAGTACTTTTTATACATTATTATTATTTTTTTTCCGCATCCACTCACAATCATTTTAAAAAGATATTTAAAAATTAATAAGGTTTGAACTATAATTCTTCAAATATACCAATTCACAATAATATTTTTTATTTTCTTTACTTACAACCACTCAAAACCATCTCATATAATTAGACCCGACACATTTAATCAACCTAGTTAAAATTAGGTTTAAATGGGTTTTCTTAATATAAATCTCCGGGTTGGTTTGGGCTATACATTCTTTTGAAGGGGTCTAAGTGGGTAATTTTAAGATTAAAGAAATTACAACATGGATCAAGATGGGTGGAGATAAAAGATGAAACGGGTCATGATAGGCGGGTCATGTACTCATCTCCTCGACTTTATATTATTGACAACTCCGCTCCAATCGCCACCAACAACACCGCCTGTAACACCCCGAAATTTCTACTTAAACGAAAGGAAAAGAAAAGTAAGTGGAAGGAATGGAAATTGTGCACAAGTAGAGGGGGATAAAGTGTGCAAAGTACAAATCTTATTATTTTAAGATATTAAAGGGCATGGTCACCCATATCAAGCAGAAAGCTGCTTGATCTCGGAAGAAGAAGAAAAAAAGAGAGAGAGAGCCCGGTTCTAGAGAGAGAAAGAGGAAGAAGAAGCTGAAAAAGGTAAGTCTTCTCTTGTTTGAGCTCGGTTTCAGTTGGGTTTCGAGTTCTTGACCAAGCTTCTGGTTGTTTATCAAGAGCTGAATCGAAGGTGGGACTCGAACAGGAAGTGTGTTGCTCAAAAGCTGCTAAAGGTGAGTTTCTAGAACCCCTCTTTTACTGATTTTAACTGATTTGGGGGATATTATGCATACCAAGTGATGTTTTCAAGTAAAACCATGGATTTACAGCTTTATGTACGAATGTTGTATGTATGTATGCAAGTTATAGTGATGATTATGGGTTAGAGATGATGTTTAGCATACTTAGATGGCCTTAGTATGTTAGATCTGTGTTTGGGTATGCTTAGAATGATTATCGGGTGAAATTGGTAGCATAGAAAAGATTTCAGAATGTTCTGATGAACATGAACAGTAGACCATGCGTCCAGAGGTGGCTCATGCGCCCAAACAGTTGTCCATGCGTCCAGCATGAGTGACAAGACACCTAAGTATTGGCCATGCACCCAACGGTGGGTCATGTGCCTAAATAGTAGCCCATGCGCCCAGCATGTTGGCCCATGCGTCTAAATGTTGGCCATGCACCCAAGGGTGGGTCAAGTGCCTAAATAGTGGCCCATGCGCCAGCATGTTGGCCCATGCGTCTAAGTGTGGCCATGCGCCCAAGGGTGGGTCATGCGCCTAAATAGTGCCCGTGCGCCAAAGTGAAGAAAAGGCTAAGTGTGGACCATGCGCCTAAATAGTGCCCATGTGTCCCAGAGATTGAAACGGCTAAGTATTGGCCATGCGCCTAGGCAGTGCCCATGCGCCCAAGTGCTTGAAACGGCTGTGTTGGTGATGCGCCTGAACAGGGTAGAAACGCCCAAATAGTGCCCATGCGCCCAGACTGTTTTATACTTAGAATTTTATGCTCATGCACCTGGAAGGACCCATGCGCCCACTTTGGACTTGAGGTTTTCTAAGTGGTTTTTAAGGGGTATAATGGGAAGATAAGCCTGGTTATGATGTGATGGCTTACGTTTGATGTGTGTTATGCATGTATGATGTGCCTGTATTGGTGATGATGTATGTTTATGTTTATGTGTGTTCCTCATTATGTATGTATGTCTTCCCTTGGCTTTACGTTGTACGTTAATGAATGTAAGAAAGTATTATGTAACGTAAAGTGGAAGATAATGAAAAGAGGAACGTAATGAATGAATGCGAGCATAAACGAATGAATGAGAGAAAGGATGGCTTGCAAAAGAAAGAAAGGAGGTTCACGACTCACTGATGGTCGTTAGCTCAACTATGTGTGTATCATAGCATGCGATCTTGGCTTACTCATAAGGGGACATAGACACAGTGGGAGTTCAGTTTTGGTAACTGCTCCGATACGTGCGATGTGGTATTTACTGTGTGCTATGTAGCGTGCGATTTTGGCTGCCTCATGTGGTTTTTATAGCGTGCGATCTTGGCTAACCCATGGGATGGTGTGCAATTCTGGCTAAACCCCGAGAGTTCTCACACACAGGGGGAGTCGGTCTTCGTGACCACTCCGATGGTGCGATTGGTGCGATATGTGCGAGGGACGGCATAAGAGTAGCGTGCGATTTTGGCTGCCTCATGTGGTTTTTATAGCGTGCGATCTTGGCTAACCCATGAGATAGCGTGCAATTCTGGCTTCCTTATGTGTGTGATCCGTGTGATATGTACTTCGGGTACAATGAAGCGAAGGTGCGATAATGAACGAAAGAGGTCCTTGTCGCGTATCCCGGTACTGTGTCAGTCTTCGAACATGAGTCGGGGGTTTGTGCGTCAGGCCCCGACACAATATCAGTCTTCGGACATGAGTCGGGGGTATTGCATGAGACAGGATACAGATTTGTGTACTCCGGTACTGTGTCAGTCTTCGAACATGAGTCGGGGGTTTGTGAGTAGGCCCCGGCACAGTATCAGTCTTCAGACATGAGTCGGGAGTATTGCATATGACGAAAGTGACGGATGATGAGATCCGTGTCGCGTATCCCGGTACTGTGTCAGTCTTCGGACATGAGTCGGGGGTTTGTTTGTCAGGCCCCGACACAGTATCAGTCTTCGGACATGAGTCGGGGATATTGCATGAGAGGAGATAATGAGGTGAACGACTTGGTGTTGCTACAGACTCGGATGGGGTCCAATCCTTGAGATTGACCACATGTATGGGATCCTTCCCGCTTGCCTCAGGTACTGGAGTCAGCTTCGTGCATAATGTTCGGGGTCTATGATACACCTCAGGCCCAGTAACCAGCTTCGCGCACAATGTTCGGGGTATAGCATATGACATTGATCCGGAATGAAACGAAAAGATGAACAGTGAATGTACTTGCCTCAGGTACTGGAGTCAGATTCGTGCACAATATTCGGGGTCTATGATAGACCTCAGGCCCAATAACCAGCTTCGTGCACAATGTTCAGGGTATTGTACATGTCACAAGATGTATGAATGAACAAAGCTAACGAACGTAGTGACGAAGATAATAATGATATTATTTGTATGTACGTATGATGCGTGATCACGAATGATGTAAAGTATAGTATGATTTGAAATAAAGTAAAGAACGGTTTTAACAAAAAAGTATGTTTTATTATAAAACTAGAACTCACTTAGCGTCGCTGACTTTTGTATGCATGATAGTTGGCAGGTATATGTTGATGCTGAGGAGTTGCAAGCATGGATGCATAAGCTACTGGGAGTATTTTGAGGCTGGCATCCGTATTTTGACATGTCATGTGTTTTGAGATGAAAACAGATACTGTAATTGACGTGTTTTTAGTTATTAATCAATGTTTTAAATTCCCCTGCAAAATTAATGTATGTTTTCTAATGTTTTATGTGCGATGAACCACCAGCTGTAACGTGCCCGGAAACGGGGCCTTACAAGTTGGTATCAGAGCAAAAGTTTAAGTGAACTGGGTAAATATTTTGAAAAACCTAATCTTAAACTGAGAATGGGACTAAAAGGAAAAGGGATGCCAGTCCTAGTAGCTACGTGCCTGCAGGTAAATGTTTTTATGTAAATGTTTTATGTAAGTTAATGTTAACCGGCATTATGTGCGCATGTTATGTGGCTTGTGTGCTTATGTGTAGATTTAGATATTGATGTAGTCGGGATAGGAAATGCTTGGGGTATGAAGAGTAAAGTAAGTGGCTAATCACAACTGGCCACTATAATTTGGGACTTACTATACTTGACATAAACTGAGTTATTACCTTGAATGACCGCGTTAGTGTTTGAATCTTATAGTGTGCTAGAAGATGGTTGGCGGTAGATCTTCGAAAGCTTCACGAGGTGGAGGTAGTGGTGGACGTGGTGCTGAACCACGGGTAACAAGAGGAAGGTCTAGGGCTGAAAGAGCAGCCCATGAGGAACCTGAGACTCCTCATCAGGAGGGCGGTGATGAGAATACTAATCAGAGAGCCTCGATGAGAGAGGCAGTCAGGGAGGAAGTGCATCAGGTCATGCAGACGATCCTACCGTCTGTGGTGACTGAAGTTATGAAGGATGTTAGAGACGAGGAGAGGCAGGAAGGGGGTAGACCTTCGGGCGAAAGGAGACGACCCGAGGCTGAAACGGTTTTCTTTAATGACGAAGAGGACGAAGAGGAAGAGCCTGCGCGGAGGCGGCACGAGGCTGTAATTATGGGGTGTTTCAACGATGCAAGCCCCCAACTTTTGATGGAAACGGCACTGCTGCTGCTGCTCACCGATGGGTGAGAGAGATGGAAGCGGTATTGAATATCAGCGAGTGCCGGGAGGATCAGAAAGTAAAGTTTGATGCCCATTCTTTTGTGGACTCGACTCTGTGCTGGTGGGACAATATAGTCCAAGCCGAGGGCAGCAGAGCCATTGGAAGGATGAGATGGCCGGAGTTGAAGAAGCTGGTGATTGAGGAATTTTGTCCTCATCGTGAGATGGATAAAGTTGAAAGGGAATTCCTGCAACTGGAGGCGGGAACCCTGACACATCAACAGTACACCACGAAGTTCAACGAGATGGCACGTCTGGTGCCGGATCAGGTGACACCTCTTTCGCGAAAGATCAAGAGGTACATTCAGGGCTTGCCGACGGACATCGTAGGCACATGATCGACGCCCGACCGAGCACGTTTAGGTCGGCAGTTGACCTGGCGGGAAGATTGTATGATGAGCGGGAGGCGATGGTGATGACAGACGAAGGGGAGGAGCAAGCTTATGTTAAGAAGGGGAAAGGAAGGCGAGACAATGATGGTGGATTTGGGTATGGAGGTACGGCGTCGAGAGACGATGATTGGGAGAGAATGGAAAGAAAAGGAGAGATTTGCAACAAGTGTGGCAGAGGCCATGACGGGGAGTGCAAGTGGGGACTGAATGTTTGTTTCTAGTGTGGAAAGGAGGGCCACAGAGCGAGGGACTCTCAAATGGCTAAATGCTACGACTGTGGCAAGACAGGACACATGAGCAGAGACTGCTAGAAGTTGAGGGTATGAAGCTCCGGTACGAGGAAGGAGAACAGAGGGTGAGGCTAGAGCCTTCGCTATGACCGGGAGGAGGCTAGGTCAGACTCCGAGGTAACGTCAGGTACGTTGCAAGTTTAGATTTATGCATCTATGCTTTAATTGTGATGCTAGTAGTTGTTTTGTTGACGCCACTTTCTGTGATGTTGCACGTTAGGGGTAAGAAGATTGATGAGCCCTTCGATGTAAGAATTGCTATTAGTAAGTCTACCAGGTTACCTAATGCCCTAGAGGATTGCGCGATAGAATTGAGGGAGAGCACTTGTTCCTGCTAGGCTGTTCAAGACAAACATAGGTAGGTAGACATGCACCTCCGGGTGAGTTTATCAGTAGTCTATGACTCAAACCCCAAGTGTTGCAAGAAGGTGGATTGCTCAACCGTGCGAAACTAGAGTTCGGTGATGACCTACAACAATGAAGTATGAGGAAGGCTTCGACCAGGAAAGCGGATTGCTTGATTTGAAATCAAGTAAAGCTAATATTAAAGTGTAGAGGGTCATTCTCAGTTGTTGCTCAGGTAGGAGAAGTGGCACATCGACTGGAGCTACCTGACGAGTTAAGTGGAATTCATCTGATGTTCCATGCATCTCATCTAAGAAAGAGCCCAACCGATAAGGATATGATCATGCTACTAGAGGACACTAAGATGGACGGAGTATCCAACCGCGAGGAGCAACTAGTGACCATTACTAATAAGAAGAAGAGAATAGACCAAGGAGGATGATGGTTTCACTTGTGCGGGTGCAGTGAAGCCTAAAGGGATCTGAGTTTAAATGCAAGATCAAAGAAGAGGTAAGACAGTGTTACCCGTAACTGTTCGAGAAGCAACATGTTTCGGGGACGAAACCTCTTTAAGGGGGGTAGACTTGTAACACCCCGAAATTTATACTTAAACGAAAGGAAAAGAAAAGAAAGTGGAAGGAATGGAAATTGTGCACAAGTAGATGGGGATAAAGTGTGTAGAGTACAAATCTTATTATTTTAAGATATTAAAGGGCATGGTCACCCATATCAAGCAGAAAGCTGCTTGATCTCGGAAGAAGAAGAAGAAGAGAGAGAGCCCGGTTCTAGAGAGAGAAAGAGGAAGAAGAAGCTGAAAAAGGTAAGTCTTCTCTTGTTTGAGCTCGGTTTCAGCTGGGTTTCGAGTTCTTGACCGAGGTTCTGGTCGTTTATCAAGAGCTGAATCGAAGGTGGGACTCGAACAGGAAGTGTGTTGCTCAAAAGCTGCTAAAGGTGAGTTTCTAGAACCCCTATTTTACTGATTTTTAACTGATTTGGGGCTATTATGCATACCAAGTGATGTTTTCAAGTAAAACCGTGGATTTACAGCTTTATGTACGAATGTTGTATGTATGTATGCATGTTATAGTGATGATTATGGGTTAGAGATGATGTTTAGCATGCTTAGATGGCCTTAGTATGTTAGATCTGTGTTTGGGTATGCTTAGAATGATTATCAGGTGAAATTGGTAGCATAGAAAAGATTTTAGAATGTTCTGATGAACATGAACAGTAGACCATGCGCCCAGAGGTGGCTCATGCGCCCAAGCAGTTGTCCATGCGTCCAGCATGAGTGACCAGACACCTAAGTGTTGGCCATGCACCCAAGGGTGGGTCATGCGCCTAAATAGTGGCCCATGCGCCCAACATGTTGGCCCATGCGTCTAAATGTTGGCTATACACCCAAGGATGGGTCATGCACCTAAATAGTGGCCCATGCCCCCAGCATGTTGGCCTATGTGTCTAAGTGTTGGCCATGCGCCCAAGGGTGGGTCATGCGCCTAAATAGTGCCCGTGTGCCCAAGTGAAGAAAAGGCTAAGTGTGGACCATGCGCCTAAATAATGCCCATGCGTCCCAGAGATTGAAACAGCTAAGTATTGGCCATGCGCCTAGGCAGTGCCCATGCGCCCAAGTGCTTGAAACGGCTGTGATGGTGATGCGCCTGAACAGGGCAGAAACGCCCAAATAGTGCCTATGTGCCCAGACTGTTTTATACTTAGAATTTTATGCTCATGCGCCTAGAAGGACCCATGCGCCCACTTTGGACTTGAGGTTTTCTAAGTGGTTTTTAAGGGGAATAATGGGAAGATAAGCCTGGTTATGATGTGATGGCTTACGTTTGATGTGTGTTATGCATGTATGATGTGCCTGTATTGGTGATGATGTATGTTTATGTTTATGTGTGTTCCTTATTATGTATGTATGTCTTCCCTTGGCTTTACGTTGTACGTTAATGAATGTAATGAAAGTATTATGTAATGTAAAGTGGAAGATAATGAAAAAAGGAACGTAATAAATGAATGTAAGCATAAACGAATGAATGAGAGAAAGGATGGTTTGCGAAAGAAAGAAAGGAGGTTCACGACTCACAAGATGTAATGAATGAACAAAGCTAACGAACGTAATGACGAAGATAATAATGATATTATCTGTATGTACGTATGATGCGTGATCACGAATGATGTAAAGTATAGTATGATTTGAAATAAAGTAAAGAACGGTTTTAACAGAAAAATATGTTTTATTATAAAACTAGAACTCACTCAGCGTCGCTGACTTTTGTATGCATGATAGTTAGCAGGTATATGTTGATGCTGAGGAGTTGTAGGCATGGATGCATAAGCTACTGGGAGTATTTTGAGGCTGGCATCCGTATTTTGACATGTCATGTGTTTTGAGATGAAAACAGATGTTGTAATTGTCTTGTTTTTAGTTATTAATCAATGTTTTAAATTCCACTGCAAAATTAATGTATGTTTTATAATGTTTTATGTGCGATGAACCACCAGCTGTAAGGTGCCCGGGAACGGGGCCTTACACCGCCACTCATTCATCTCCATCCAGAATCACAATCGGGATTTGATAGACCGATTCAAGCATCTACTCTACCATTACAATTGGGATTTTTTCATCGTCATTGCCAAAAGCCTTATTTTAACATCTTCTCCATGGATTCATTGAATATTTTTACCGTTGCTTAGATAATCATCTATCATCCTAAAATTAACATGATTCATTCATTCTTTCTAAAGCCCCAATAATCATCATCATCAAATTTCTTTACGTTGATATACTTTTGAAAGCATCCCCTGTTGGAATACTTTCGTTGAAACAACAATCCTTTTTCATGGATTTTCTCTCAAATCATGGGTATGCCATTTCATATATTAATTCTTGCAATTTAGAGGTAAATGAAACCACTATTAATATTATATACTGAATCTATATTATATACTTAAGCTAAATGTAATATTTATTTTGGTAGCAGATTATATACACACAACCTTTTGTGATTTTTGGATGGAAAGGGGAGTTTGCTAGGAGAACTTTTATAAATTTTAAAATCAGCTTGTTCTAACCCAAACTTATTATGACCTAAACCCGTTCTAACCCGTACCCATCCTGACCTAGTTTCTAAATTGGCCCATCTTGACCCATACCCATGTTGACCCGAACTCGTTCTGACCTAGCATCCCGGCCAGCCCAACCCGCCCATTTTGCCAGACATACATATAATGTATCAAACACACTCACATATTTTAAACACTTCACTGTGAATACTCTCAATTACCTTTTTATCCTTTGAGGATCACAAGCTTTTTAACTCGCGCGATGTGATGGATTTTTATTCCCTAACAAAATTTTAAAGTTCAACATAGATTGTGCATGACGGCGTGATCACACGTAGCAACAGATTTTGTGAACATCGTTACATGCGTTGCAACTAGGAGTGTGTTTTTTACCCGAACACGAATTAAATCAACCTGAACCTGATTACTAACCCGAGCAACCCAACCCGATTATTACCTTAAACAGAACTCGATTTTATAAGTGGTTTGGTATTTTGGTTGCTTTTGTAAGACTCAGGTCAACCCCTATTAACCCTAATGTTAGTTTTTTAAAATTTGTAATGTTTATATACATATATATATATATATATGTGTGTGTGTGTGTGTGTGGGGGGGGGGATGTTCTTTTGAGAACTCTTACAAATATAACCCATTAACTAAATATGAACCATTGATTTGATGCTTAAATTTTGATCTAATGAACAATATTTTTTAAAAATATTATATTCTTTGGCAGATCATTTATTAACGTGGGAGGGCATTGTGGTAATTCTATCACCATCATTAGTTGACATACAACTACCACCATCATAGCTTGATTCAGTATAATAAAGGAACTATCAAATCAATTACTTTATGTATATAATTTGACTTTAAAATTAATTTATCAAACAACATTTAAGTTTCTTTTCATATTAATATTCTTAAGAAAATTGTGTATACGTTACATCATGTGAATTTATCATATGAAAAAAATATGTATATGTTTTTTATTATCATTAATTAATAATTTAATGTTACTTAGCCACAATGTAATTAAATTACACGTGTATGGTACTATCATTAATATTAAGTAAAGTAACATGAATAATTCTTAATGTAAATTGTAGTAACATTAATTAACATCAACCATTACGTAATATGTCATATGGTTATTCTGATTTATTTGATACCAAATAATACATTACAACTATGTTCCCGAGTTCATTTAAGAAGAGAAAAGAAAAGAAACAGAAAAAAGGAAATAAGAAGTTGTGTTCCAGAGGTTTTTTTAATGGAAGAAAATGGAAAGAAAACAAAAAAGTTATGTTCCTGAGTTTACTTATGGAGAGATAAGAAAGGAATGAAAGGAAAATAAGGGCTAAAAATAATCTTTCCAAATCGGAAGGAAATGAAGAGAAAAGAAAAGAAATGAAAGAAGACAAAAGAAGAGAAAAGAAAAGAAAAGAAATGAAAAGAAAATGTAAGTAAACTCGAGAACATAGCGTACATGACACTATCAGTGCAATTAAATATATACATATATATATATGTAACTTGTTTTGTTAAGTAATGTAATAACTTTTAATTTATGTGAATGTAAATTTAATATAATTGACATGTGTGTAAGCAATGTAAGATAATATAATAACTTGATAAAACCACAGTTATATTAGTAATGCAACTTATGTTATTAGTTAATGTACTAATTACATTATATTAATTACAACATTGTCATGTTTAGTTACTAATAAAAAACTATGTAACCACAATACGTTAAGATAGTATATATTATTTGTAACCAAAATAATATAATTTGTAACTATTGTTATCATTTAAACAGTATGTTTATGTGCTCACATACAAGCCAGATTGGTTTAATCTTTCAAAAAAACCTAACATCGTTATCCGAAAACCTCAAACAAACATCTATAGTATATATTCTCGAACAACATCAAGTTCCACCATCACCACACCACTAACACCTTATATATGATATGCTTGCAACATAATTTTATTTTAGTGTACTAAATTTTTCACCACACATGTATGCCATTGTAATGCGATGTAAAATACTGTAATATAATAACTTAATGTAACTAAATTCATGTTAGTAAAGTATTGTAATGCGATGTATAATACTGTAATATAATGACTTGATGTAACTAAATAAAGCAACTTATGTTTTTTGTTAATGTAACAAATTATGAGGTTACAAACTAAAAGATCTCGAAGGGGATAGGACCTCAAACAAACATCTATAGTATATTTTTTGACAACATCAAGTTCCATCATCACCATACCATCAACAACTTAAAATACGATATGCTTGCAACTTAATTTTATATTAGTGTACTAATTTTTTTCACCACACATGTATGTGATTGTAATATGATGTAAATTACTATAATATAATAACTTAATGTAACTAAATTCATTTTAGTAAAGTATTGTAATGTGATGTAAATACTGTAATATAATAACTTAATGTAACTAAATTCATGGTAGTAAAGTATTCACGAGATGATACAACGGTTTTATGTCTCTGTGATAACGAAAAGGAGCCATTAATGGCAAACCAATATGCTCTATAAACCGAATGCTCATAATACCTCTAACTTCACATGTTCAATCTATTATCATCAATTGATATAAACTAATGATGTGAAAAAAACATTATTAAATAAATTAACATCAAACCTTGTATTATATTATATAATATCACATTATGTTACACTACATTACCGTAATGTATTAATCCAATGTAACTAATACGATGTTATATTTACATTAACAAAAAGTGATATGCATTATTAATATAATATAATGTACTATAATAACTTAATAACAAAATGTTGCAAAGGAGAGGGAAAAAATGCTGCATCATAGTAACTTAATAACAAAATGTTGCATAATGTACTGTAAAAAAATTTTACATTACTGTATTATAACTTAATTCCAATATAGTCTCGAAAACTTTTAAATTTCATGTTTTAGACGTTACTATAACATTATTGTAACTTAAAGATAAATGTATGGTATAGATGTAATTTTAATGTTATAGTGATGTAACACAGTGCAAACATACTTAGTTACAATTAATTGCATTATGTTTTTTAGAATGTATAATGATTTACATTATTGTAATACCTTATAGTAAATTACATAAAAGAAACATATATAAAAAACAATAAAAAAACTTATAAAATAGGTTCAAATCCTTTTGTTTTTGAAACTTTTATAGCTTTTTATACATTTTTAATTTTTTATAAAGATTGCACCATTAAAATATCATATTTTTCTCTGTAATTCCCATATAAACTTTCCACATTTGTATTTTTACCTGACTTAACGAAACTACACCGATGCAAAGAAATACTTACATTATTGTTGCACCACTGTTAAAAAACTTCTACACCCAATATTACACCATTGTAATTATCAATATTGCCATGATTACAAAAACCTAACAACCAAGCGAAATTACATCATGTAACTAAACCCGTGTAATAAAATTTGAACACTATAACAATATTACACCAATGTAACAACAAAGAACCTATGTAATTACACTATTGTAACAAAATTAAACAATAAAAAATACATTATTATAACAAAAATTACCACTGTAATTACACTACTATAGCGAAATTATACCAAAGCAACTGTAAATATGCTTGAAAGCTTCTAAAGCAGTTGTAACCATATTGGAGAATAAACGAGTACTTGTGGGAATCAACATGTGAAATTGCATCACCACAAAAATCCCTAATCAATATAAAGCCCAAAAACATACATGATTGCATTTGTGGAGAAGAGATGTGGGTCAATTAATGAATGATATATGTTGATTTGAACCAGATCAGAATCACCATAGTAGGCTTGGTTTGATTCGATGGTGTATAAGAAATGAAATTGCAGGACCATTTGGGGGATGGTCACTTACAACACAACACAAAATAAGAAGAGTGATTTAGAATACTTAACAAATTAAATAGGGAACTAGTTACCGGTTACTCTTTGATACAATGAAACACAAGTAATAAAGAGACAGAACAAGAACAAGATAACACAAGTGTTTGGTTTTCAAGAATGCTATATATTGCTCTCAAGTTCCTTACAAGTGTTACAAAGTATTTAGAAAGATACAAGGGGCCTAAGATACTTTATACTACATCCTATAGCCGGTCATACTTTAAGGGCCAGCTAGATACATGATCTAGACAACAACAAAATCAATATAGAGTCAAAAGGCAGATTGTCTTTCACTAGTGACTATGACATTCCATAGCTCACATCCTAATATATTACAAAAAAGGATAAATGTACAAAAAGTAGAAAGAAACAGACTCAAGACCTCAATGTACGGTTACCAAAAGCATGGACCTTTCACTAACTTGTGAAAGTTGGTGAGTCAAACAGAGTTGCAGCGGAAAGGTGGTTCAACTTTATGGTAAAGGTACATAAGATAAAGAATGTACTCAAAAGTCTTCAAAAGAAATCTATCTTCATGAGTTAGCTTTAGAAGACTTTGTCTTTGAAGCTTCGAAAGACTTTATATTTGGCTTTTAAAGATGTTGGTCTTGGCTTTGGAAGATTTCACACTTAGAATATTTTCTAAGTCATAGTGTGAAACTTCTAAAGCATTCTACTTTGTACTTCTATGCATGCATGCAGGATAGACTTTGGATGTTTTGTATTGCATTAGCCTTACAAACTCCCCCTAAGCTGATGCTACCAAAACATTTGAAGACTTCAGATATGACAAACCTTATTATGATGATGACCATGCCTTTCTTCATAAGATAGTCAGGATCATTTAGACTCTTAAAGTGTCTTCTCATCTCAAAAAGATCATGCAGAGGTAGATTGAACATGTCTTGCCATGTGTAGACATCTTCAACAACTTGATATCTGATAATATACCATCTCTTTGGATTAGTAGTGTAAGTCCAGTATAAGATTGGTCTTCTGGATGCCAGAGGAGCTACTTGATTGGAGTTTGTGGAGCTTCCTCTTGTTGCACATCCTCGGGATGTTCTGACTCATCCTGAGGTTTGGAGATTGATGCATCTTTCTTATTCTTTTTACACTTTGGTTTAGAAGCCATCCTTTCTCTCCTCTTTGAATTCTTTAACCGAGAAGACTGGGTTACAACACCTTGTTGATCATCATTGTCTTTCTCAGTTAGGTCTTCTTCTCTCACAGGTTCAGATTGAGAGGGGACAAAATCTTGTTGTGGATCAAAAGACGAAGCTTGCTGAGACTCAGCATGAGGTCCATGTTGTGTTGTCTTAAAAGGTTCAACTTTAACATCCACTTCTTGAGGAACCTGACTAGGTGGGGAGTGTAAGTCAACAAGTTCTCCTCTTTTAATCTTCTTCTTGATCACCCTAATATGATTATCCATAGTGGATAGAGACATAGGGCCAAGTCTCCTTCTAGAGAATCCGTAGAGCTTCAAAAAGCTCATCATCCTCTACCTATCAACAAACTTCTTTTGGCTTTTCTGGATGATGGCTCTTGTCTTGGATGCTTCTTCCCTCATCTTCCTCTTTTTTGCCTTTTGTTCTTTGAGCACTTGAAGCTCAAGTTGCTTGAGATACTCAAACTCAATGTACTCAAGGGACAAAGGAAGAAGTGCAACAACCTAGTAGAGACCTGTAGCACCCAGGTAGTTAATCATGTTGATCCTATCAGTTTCTTTGTTCACCTGAGGTTCTTGTGGAGCCACAACCTCTTACATAGGGCTTTCTTGAACTAGGGAGAGGGTAGGAACATGCTTATATAATCTTTTCAGTCTTTTCTCTTCTTTGATCTAAAGAAGCAAATTTGCATCCTCTGCCTCCTTCCTTTCCCTTGACATTTCCATGTCAGCCAGTTCATTCAGTTGCTTTAAGGGGAGAGCAATTATCTCATCAATGTCATAGTTCCTGGTCTGTAAGTAGTTTATCATGACTGCCCTCAACTCATCACTTTGAGTGTTTGGTTTAGGGGCAGCCCTAATTACAACTTCCATAAAGCCTAAAGACCCAATTAAACTATCTCCCCTTAGCTTCTTTTTCCTTTCTCTCTCTCTCCCCCTTAATCTCCTTAGGGGTTAGAACCCTTTTTCTCTTGTCACCCACAGACCTTGGTGACACAGGATGGAGAGAGCTTTGGCCTTCATTGCTTGGTGTAGCATCCAAGCTCTGGCTAGAGAGAGGTTAAGATAAACCTTCACCAGCAAGTGTCTCATCAAGGGAATGGATTTCTGAAGCAGTTGTAGGGGTGATAAGGCTCTGAAGTTCTATCACTGGGCCTTCAGTCAAGGTTTTCCCTCTGAAGCTAATCTTAGGGTCCGCCTCACATCCAGTTGACCAATGACATTGCCTGATTGCCTTTGTCTCCTTCTAAGGTTGAACTCTTTAGTAATCCTATCTTGAATCCTTTGAGCCAACTTATCAGCTTGTCTAAATTGGCTTGGATTTATAAGTGGCATGTTGATAAGGTCAAGACCTTCATAGTAGTTCAAGGTCTGAAAATTGAAGATCCATTGTTGCCCTTAAACTCTTTGAAGAATAAGGGTTCTTCTATCAGCATCATACCTCCACCCAATTATGTAGTTGGAAGTACCTTGAGGTGGGGATGACATAGCCCTTTGAATACCTTCCTCAAAGTGACTTTGAATGAAGGAGTTTGTAGAGTCCACATCAATGTGAACTTGAGGAAGTTGCTGAGCATTAACAGTTGCAAAGTGAGTATGGTGAGTCCTCAAAGTCCATGTTTCGTGAAGAACTCCCAAGTTTTGTGATTGTAATGACTTTATCCCCCTTTTTGGTCGCATCACCCTCTTGCATAGGTGAGCTAAAAGTTAGGTCAATCACATCTACTTGTTCTTGTGTTCCTGGATGAGCTCCTATTAAAGGTCTCCCAGCTAGTTTCTCCTTGAGATAAGATACCTCAAGTTGCTAATCATTGATCCTATTTTGTAAGCTAGTCATCTAAGATTCCAAGTGACTAACCTTAGAGACTAAATAGGTGCATGTTTTTGAAAGTTTTTGCACCTTTAGTCTCATATTCTCCTCCTCTTCATCAAAAGATTTATTAGGGGATGAGATAATTGGACCAAAGTCCTTAGTCTCACTACCAGCATCATGTTCTTGGCTGTTGGTTTTCCTCTACTCACTAACAATTTCAGATGGAGTGTCAGTGGGCTGAGTTGCCATGGTTGAGGTCTTAAAGATGTAATCACTTGCAAAAGTGAGAGCCTCTTCCATATGGACCTCCTAAACAGGGTCAGGGAGATCCACCTCAGTGGTAGGTAGATGATGTGGGCTAGACAGAGGAGAGCAGGAGCATTCATCTCTCTTTGGTGGGGAAAGTATATAGAGTCATGGTACTCACTGAAACCTAAGTCTTCATCATCATAGAAGTCAAGGCTAGGGATTGGTTGTTTGAGATCTAAAGGCTAGGGATGGTAACTTTCCCTTGAAGGTTGTTCACTTGAGTGTTAAGACTTAGAGTGAAGGCTTGAGGTTGTTAGGCTAATGAGCTTATGAGACTGAGCATGAGGAACCTTAGCATTGATTCTTGAAGAGATGGGAGTGGTTTGCTCCTCAGGGGAAGTGGGAGCTCTAGTGTCCACTTCCTCCTATATGGGTAGTAGTATGGGGGCCTGCACAAACTAAGTAGCTTGTGTAGGGGTTCATTTGGATTTTCTTCAGTGGTTGAGAGGTAGAAGGTGTGGGTTCAACACTAGCTTGTGTTGTTATGTTGTCACCTTGAGCAACGAGCTCTAACATTTTGAGGACAAGGGTTGTTTTCCACCCTAGAGAAGCCAAGAGTCTTCTTCTTCAAAGTTTTGAAGATGTTGGGCTTCATTTGTCCCAATTTAAGAATATTATTTGTTTCCCTTAACTGTGAACCCAGTTCACATTTAAGAATGTTTTGAACATATCTAGAAAACATATAATACTCTAAAGACTTGGATTTCTTGTGAAGACATTTTGAAAATTTCTTCCGAAGGTAAATCTTTGTGATAGTTGTTTGTTTTAAAGACTTGGATTTCTAAGAAATGTCTTCAAAAAGAATTTTACTTCCAAATAAAACAAGGGCTTATAAAGGTGATAGACAACTAGAGGACACACAGATTTTAGAAATAAGATAAATAATTAAGTTTTTAAGAAAAAGCTACTCAAAGTTAATTATCCCAATAGCTGATATAAGATATTTGAATCTCTGTTCATCAAAAGGTTTGGTGAATAGATCAACATATTGTTAATTTGTGTTAACTTTGACTAGTTTGATTAATCATTTCTCAAAATTATCTCTAATCAAATGATACCTGATATTAATATGTTTTGTCCTTGAGTGCTGCACAAGGTTCTCTATAATAGAGATAGCACTATTATTGTCTATGTGAATAGGAGTATCCTTGAAATTGAATCCATAATCTAGCATCTGATTTTGAATCCAAAGCACTTGAGCATAGCAGCTTGCAGTAGCAATGTATTCAGCTTCAGCAGTTGATAAAGATACACAGGATTGCTTCTTGCATTGCCTTGAGACCACCCTTCCATAGAAGAACTGACAACCCCATGATGAAGATTTTGCAGTCATGTTGCATCCATCATAATCAATATATGTATATGCATACAGCTTTAAGTTAGAATTCTTTGGATACCAAAGGCCAAGGGTTGATGCACCTTTGAGGTATCTTAAAATTCTCTTGATAGTGTTTAGGTGAGTCATCTTGGGATCGGCTTGATATCTTGCATAAATACATGTAGCAAACATGATATCAGGCCTGCTAGCAATGAGGTACATAAGAGACTCAATCATATCCTTGTAAAGATGTTCATCCACACACTCCCCCTCAGGATCATGCCCTAAGGGAGTGGTTTCTTGCTATAGGTGTCTTATCAACCTTGCAGTTAGCCATGTTGAACCTCTTAAGTATGTCCAGAACATACTTTGACTGACTTATGAAGATGCCATCTTCAACTTGCTTCACTTGAATTCCCAGAAATAAATGAGTTCCCCCATGAAACTTATTTCAATTATGTCCTTCATAAGCTTCTCAAAGTCTTTGTCGAGCTTTGTATTAGTTGAACCAAAGATGATGTCATCTACATATACTTAAACTATCATTAAGTTATTTCATTGTCCTTTGATTAAGAGAGTTCTATCTATAGTGCTTCTTCTGTACCCATTCTTGCAGATATACTGAGATAGAGTCTCATACCACTTCCTTGGTGCTTGGTACAACCCATAAAGAGCTTTATCAATCTTACAGACATAATCATGATCATCAGGATATGCAAAACCAGGTGGTTGTTTGACATACACCTCTTCATCAATCACCCCATAAAGAAAGACACACTTAACATCAAGTTGGTAGACCTTGAAGTTCTTAGATGCAACAAAAGTTGAGAATATTCTAATGATTTCCAGTCTTGCTACAGGAGCAAAGACATTTGTGTAGTCAATTCCATATTCTTGTGTATACCCTTGAATAACTAGTCTTGCCTTGTTTTTTATGACAAGTTCTCTATCATCCTTCTTATTCCTAAAACCCCATTTGGTTCCTATAGTAGTCTTCCCATAGGGAAGAGGACATATGTTCCTAACCTTTTACCTTTTGAATTAAGCAGCTCCTTTTGCATAGCTTCAATCTAACTTCCATCCTTTAAAGCCTCGTCAATCTTCTTAGGCTCTATCTGAGATAAGAAACAAGAGTGAAGACAAACATTTGCATCATGGGGTTTTCCTCTTTTTCTTACCCCTGAATCAACATCTCTAATGATGTTTGAGATGGGATGAGACTTATGGATCCTTAGCTGAGGAATCATAGCAAGTTGCTTATACAGATCTAAATTATAGAAATTAAGATCTGGCATTGAAGTTTTTCCCACCATATCAGTACACTAATCAAGTGAAACTTGATGCAATGAGTGTATGACATCATTGATGTTGTCTTTAATGGGATGATTCTCAGCATCTAGAAATTGTTGATCACTGTCACCATCACTATTATCTTCTACATTTGAAGTTTCTTTATCTGGTTGTTGAGCCTCTGATCTGGAATTTGAAGGCATCTCAGATGTATCAGTTGAATTTGTCATTATTGTGTTGATAGAAACTTCATTTGTAGAATTAGTTACAACTAAAGCTGAAGTTGTATAGCTTGAAGGTCTTCTCAGCTCAAATCTTGGATCAATATCACTTGTTGGTAAAATATTTGTAGACCCTGAAACATTCTCACAAGATTTGTTAAAAAAGTTTGTAACTAAATCAAGATCAAATAACCAGTTAGGACCGAAACCAGTTACACCTGGTGTGTGTTCATTGAAAGTGACATTGGCTGACTCCTTAACAATTCTGGTTCTAAGATTGTATACCCTATAAGCCTTAGCTTGGGAAGAGTATCCAATGAAATGTCCATCATTTGATTTCTCAACAAACTTGGAAATTTGATCTTTGGTATTCAAGATGGTGCAAGGACATCCAAATGACCTGAGAAAACCAATGAAAATTTTCTCTTGTGCCAAAGTTCATAAGGAGTCTTACCATGTGTCTTAACTACTAACACTCTATTTTGCACATAGCAAGCAGTGTTGACAGCCTCTGCCCTAAAGGTGATAGGCAGTTTAGAGTCAGACAACATGGTTTTTGCAGCTTCAATCAATGTCCTAGTTCTCCTCTCAGCAACACCATTTTGCTGAGGAGTCCTGGGAGCACTATATTATCTTGTAATACCCTTTTCATCACAAAATGTATCAAGGATTTGTTTCTTGAATTTAGTTCCTTGATCACATCTTATGGTTTTGACCTTGTGATCACATTGATTCTCAATCTTTAAGATGAAATTCTTTAGAATCTCAGGAGTCTCGTCCTTAGTTCTAAGAAAGAAAACCCAAGTGAATCTTGTAAAGTCATTTGTGATCACTAAACAGTAAGAGGTCTTTCCTAGACTTATTACACTGGTGGGGCCAAAGATATCCATATGTAACAAGTGTAGGGGAGTAGTGATGGAGTTTCTTTCCTTTGGCTTGTGAGATACCTTGTGTTGCTTCCCTTTCAGGCATGCAACACAATGGCCATCACTTGTAAACTCTTTCTTAAGCATACCAGTTACCAAATCATTCTTAATTAGCTTATTCATGTTTTTAAAGTTTACATGACACATTCTTTTATGCCAGAGAAAACACTCATCATTATTTGCTTTAGACAGAAAGCATGAAACTTCTCCTAACGGAGATGTTTCTTGCAAGTTCATCTTATACATGTTCCCTTTCCTTGACAAAGTTTACATTCTTAATGCTAAGCTTTCCATTTATGACCTTGCCCCTTCCAGTAATGTAACCACCTACATCTCCTCCAAAAGCAACTAGTCCTCCATCAAGCTATTCAAAATTTTGGAGTAGTGACCTATTATTTGTCATGTGCCTAGAACATCCACTATCAATAATCCATACATTCTTGTTTGTCTTTAGCTATTCCTGCATAAAAAAGATGGTTAGTTACATTTGGAAACCCAAGCCTTATTGGTCTTGGGCTTATCAAAAGAAGTTGAAGCTAATGAAATAGTAATAAATCCTATAGTTAGGTTTTGAGGATCTTTTGATGCTATTGATGGAGAAATCTTTCACTTGGTCTTTTTTTGTCTTCCACACCATCTTTGGAAGCTTAAACTTAACCTTCAATACTTCAGAAGTTTTACTAACTTCGGAAGTTTTGATGACTGGACCTTCAGAAGATCTTATTAACACTGCAGCAGACTTCAGTGCTTTGAAAGTATTCCCTTCTTCAAAGACCAAATTTTCTTCCGAAGGCAATTTTCCACTTGCCTTCATCTTCATTTTGGAGCTTTCGAAGGAAACAGATTTTCCTTCCGAAGTTTGTTTCTTCTTGGAACTCTTAGAAGTCTCTTTCTTGATCATGTGGAGAGTACCTTTTGGATTGTAAGGACAATCCTTAGCAAGATGAGAGGTACTCTCACATATGATACATTCCATTTTATTCTTCCTAAAAGCTTTCTTCTATGAACAAGGTTGAACTTGATCACTTTCCTTCTCCACCTTAATCTTTGCAAATGCAGTGGAAGTCCTTTTAGGGTGAGAACTCTCTTTAGAGTTAGATGGTTTAGGTTGTGCAGCAGTGCTACACAACTTAATAGCCTTCTTCTTGCTGCTGAGATGAGTTGATACTACACTAGAACTCCTAGTACTAGAGTTCAAGTTAGTATCTTCAGACTTTACCACTTCAAATCCTGTAGAGATAAAAACTTATTTCTGCTTAGAGTTGAAGGTGGCATTGAACTCTTGAGCCTTCTTTGTTTTTTCTTTTGTTCTTCCTCATCAAGTTCTTTCTCATAGACTTGGTCATTCCAGTCTTCTTACTCTCCTTAGAAGGATAGTGACCCTTCTTAGAATCCTCTTCTTCACTATTCTCAGAGGCATTCCTCACTATCTCTTCATTATCCTCTTCGGTCAAAGGATCTATGAGAGGAAGCTAATCTTCACAAGTTCCACACCTGGGAGATCTTACAGACAAGATTATGTGTGGAGGAGCTATCTCACCAGGAGCCAATCCCTGTTTATTTTGATAACAAAATTTTGCATGCAAGAATGAAGATATAATGTTCTTGAAGGTCTTTTCTTCAAGAACACATTTTTCTGCCCTGGCTTTGCTAAAGCTCAGCCTGACATTCAGTCAACTTAGTGATGAGATCTTTGATTTGAGTCCTATAATTTGTTTGTTCATGTTTAAGTGTTGAAATGGTTCTCTCTAAGTCCTCTATCTTTAACTTATAATCATTTCAGCTCTTTTGAAATCAGATTTTAAGATATTTAAGGACTCAAGATCAGATCTCATCTCTAAGTTGTAGGTCCTGTATCTATTAACTTTAGCAATACATTCAGGTGTACAGAGATGTTTCAATACCTTTGCTTCATTATTATCAGCCATTAATCCTTGGTTTGGAGATGTATTTTCCACCTAAAAGCTCTAGTCAAAGCCTCCTTCTTCAACAACAACTACAACGTGCTGCTTTGGCTTCTCATTCTGGTTGGCTTTCTCAGTGTAGTTTGGTCTGGTTGTGCTTGGCCACCATTTGTCCTTCGTGTCTTGCACTCCCTTGCAAAGTGGCCCATCTAGTTATAGTTGTAACACTTACTTTGGTTTTATCCAGCCCAAACTTTCCACTGGCTGCATTCTTGGAGCTTCCTTCCTGTCCTCTTGTAGAACCTCTTGGCTCTGTGAGTGAGAAGAACATCTGCTAGACTATTTCCATGTACTCCAGATCATCTGGATGGATACAGTCCAGGTCTTCAAGGGTGAATAGAAAGTTTCATGTGCTTTCATCAGAAGACACAAAGGCATATGAAGAGTTTGTCTCTTGGAATGGGCTTCCTTGAGTGTAGCTTTCTCTTGGTGTCTCTGGAAAGGTGATGAAAGGACACCTTTTTGTGAGTTGTTAGAGTAGCATATAAGATGATGTTGAGGTTCTATGCTATCCCTCTAAGTCACATGTAGGGCTGAACTTATTTGATTGCTGGAGTTACCAGATGAACCTTGCAAGTTCATCTTCATCTGGTATCCACTAAGAATACCGTACAACTCATTCAAAGTGAGAGTCTTAAGGTTCTCAGTCCCCTTGATAACAACACAATAATATGTCCATTACCTAGGAAGAAAGGACATAAACTTCCTTACAATGTCCCTGTTTTCAAGAGTTACTCTGACATCCACTAGAGTGTCCACAATCTCAACATAGCTGAAGTATTGTTAAGTCATGGTTCACCTATTTTAAAGGTGAAGTTTTCAAACTGCTGCTTTAGGAGATCCTTATTGTTCTCCTTGGCTTCAGTAGACCCCTCATACATCAGCTTCAGTGCATCCCACAACTGCTTAACTATTTTTCACTTCTTGAAGCTTTTGTATATGGAGTTTGGAAGAGCAGTTTGAAGGGCTGTCATGGCCTTCTAATCAATCTCTACTATCTTCCCATCTTCATTAGAATAGTGAGCCACAACTGCAGGATCGTTGAAGGGTATGCACTTACAACACAACAACACAGTGAGGAGAGTTGCTAAGAACTCTTAACAAATCAAATAGGGAACTGGTTAACCTTTGGTAAAGATGCTAAGAACACAAGTAAATAAGAGACAAAATAAGATAGCAAAACACACAAGTAATTGGTTTTCAAGAATGTTGTATATTGCTTCTCAAGTTCTATTACAAATGTTACAAAAGCGTATAAGAAAGTTACAAGTACTTAAAATACATATACTACATCCTACAGTCGGCCATACTTTGAAGGCCAGCTGGATACAATTGACTAGACAACTACAAAATCAAATGTGGAGTCAAAAGGCAGATTGCCTTTTGACTAATGACTATGACATGCCATAGCTCACATCCTAATATATTACAAAAAGGATAAAGTACATAAAGTAGAAAGTTACAGACTCAAGACCTTAATGTACAGTTACCAAAAGCATGTACCTTTCCAACTTATGTAAAGTTGGTGTCTCATCAGAGTTGCAACGGAAAGGGGTCCAACTTTATATAAAAGGTATATCAGATAAAGCATGTATTCAAAAATTCTTCGGAAGAAATCTGTCTTCTAGTGTTTGATTCGGAAGACTTTGTCTTTGAAGCTTCGGAACACTTCATCTTTGGCTTCGGAAGATATTAGTCTTGGCTTTTGGAAGATTTCACACTTAGAATATTTTTCTGATGTTGGTGTTAAACTTCCGAAGCATTCTACTTCAGTACACTTGTGCATGCATGCAGGAGAGACTTTGGGTGTTTGGGTTGCATCAGCCTTGTGTTAAACCTTACAAACCCTCTAGGCTGGTACTACCAAAACACTTTGAAGACTTCAGATATTTACAGTACCCATCATGATGATAACCATCCCTTTCTTCATGAGATGATCAGGATCACTCAACTCTCAAAGTGTCTTCTCATGTCAAAAAGATCATGCAGAGGCAGATTGAACATGTCTTGCCATGTGTAGAAATTCTCAATACCTTGATCTCTAATGACATGCCATCTTTCTGGATTTGTAGTGTATGTCTAGGACAAGATGGGTCTTCCTGATGCTAAAGGAGCTATTTGAATGGGAGATGATGGAGCATCCTCTGGTTGCACATCCTCAGGATGTTCTGACTCATTTTCAGTTTGGAGAAGGATGCTTCTTTCTTCTTCTTCTTTAGCTTTGGTCTGGAAGCCACCTTTTTCTCCTCTTTGATCCTTTTAACTGAGAAGACTGGCATGCAACACCTGATTGATCTTCTTTGTCTTTCTCAGTTGGGTCTTCCTCCCTCACAAGTTCAAAAGGAGAGGGAGTTTGACCCTGCTATGGTTCAGAAGATGAGGCTTGCTGAGGCTCAGTAAAAGGTTCGGGCTGTGTTGTCTCAGGTTGTTCAACCTTAACCTCCACTTCAGGTGGAGCTTGACTTGGAGGGGAGTGTAAGTTTTATTAGCTCTCCACTCTTGATTTTCTACTTGATTACCGTGAAATGCTCATCCATAGTGGACAAAGACATAGGGCCAAGTCCCCTTTTAGAGAATTCATATAGCTTCAAGAAGCTCATCATCCTCTGCTTCTCAGCAGGCTTCTTCATGCTTTTCTGGATGATGGCTCTTGAGTTTGCAGCCTCTTCCCTTAACTTCCTTTTGGTGATCTTTCTTTCTTTGACTATCTCAAGTTTAAGTTGTTTGAGGTACTCAAACTCAATGTAGTCATAATGTAAAGGAAGAAGTGTAGCAGCCTAATAGAGGCCTGTGGAACCACATCCTCTTGTACAAGACTTTCTTGAAATAGGGAGAGAGTAGGCATATGCTTGTATAGTCTTTTCTTTCTTCTTTATTCTATGATTTGAATAAGTAGCTTTGCATCCTCTGCCTCCTTTCTCTCCTTTGACAATTCCATGATAGCCAGTTCATTTAATTCATCTAAGGGGAGGGAGATGATATTATCAATGTCATAGTTCCTGGTTTGCAAGTAGTTGATCCTGACTGCCCTCAACTCATCATCCTAAGTGTTTGGCCTGGGGGCAACCCTGAAAGCAACTTCCATCAGTCTTGCAGACCTAGTAGAGGAACTTTCTCCCCTTAGCTTCCTTTTCCTCTATCTCTCTCCTCCTCCTCAATCTCCTCAGAAGTCATTTTTATTTTCCTTTTGTCACTCATAGACCTTGTGTCTCAGGGTGGAGAGAGCTTTGGCCTTCATTGCTTGGTGTAGCTTCTAAGCTCTGCCAGAGAGTGGTTGAGATGCACCTTCACCAATAGGTGTCTCATCAAGAGAATGAACCTCTACAGCCGTTGATGGTGAGACAGGGCTCTCAGGTCTACCACTGGGCCTTCCGTCAAGGTTTCCCCTATGAAGCTAATCTTAGGGTCTGCCTTAACATCTAGTTGACCAATTATATTGTCTGGTTGCCTTAGTCTCCTACGAAAGCTGAACTCTGCAGTGATTCTATCTTGAATTCTTTGAGCCAGCTTGTCTGGATTGTCTTTGGTTAACAAGTGGCATGCTGACAAGATCAAGACTCTCATAGAAGTTCAAGGTTTGAAAGTTGAATACTTCTTGCTACCCTTGAACTCTTTGAACGATAAGGTCTCTTCTTTTTTCATCATACATCCTCCCAATAATGTGATTTGACGTTAGTGGAGATGACATTACCCTTGGTATTTCTTCCTCAAAAAGACTCTGAATGTAGGAGTCTATGGAGTCCACATCAATGTGAACTTGAGGAAGTTGCTAAGTATGCATAGTTCAAGTGAGGATGGTGAGTCCTCAATGCCCATACTCCCTAAAGAACTCCCAGGTTTTGTAATTGTAATGACTTTCTCCTCCTTTTTGGTAGCATCACCCTCTTGCATAGGTGAGCTAGGAGTTAGGTCAATCACACTCATAGGTTCTTGTGTTCTTGTTGAGCTCTTCTTAAAGGTCTCCCAACTAGTTTTTCCCTGAGATAAGAAATCTCAAGTTGCTGATCATTGACCTTGTTTTGCAAGGTAGTCACCTGAGATTCAAGATGACTGACCTTGGAGACTAAATAGGTACATGTTTGTGACAATCTTCGCATCTGTAGCCTCAGATTCCCCCCAGCTTCATCAGATAATCATTAGGAGATGAGATGATTGGACCAAAGTCTTCTCTCTCACCACCAACTTTAGGTTCTTGGCTGTTGGATTTCCTCTGCTCATTGATAGCCTCAGTTGAGGTGTTAATGGGCTAAGTTGCCATGGTTGAGGTCTGAATGATGTAATCACTTGCAGAAGTGAGAGCCTCTTCCATATGGATATCTTGAACATGTTTAGAAGTATCCACCTCAATTATGGGTGACTGATGTGGGCTAGACATAGGAGACTTAGGAGAACTCATCTCTCTTTGAGAAGTGGAAAAGAAGAGAGAGTCATGGTACTCAATAAAACCTAAGTCTTCATCAGTATAGAAGTCAAGGTTAGGAATGAGTTGGTTTAAGTCTAAAGGTTGGGGATGGTAGTTGTCCCCTGAAGGTTGTTCACTTGAGTGTTGAGACTCAGAGTGAAGGCTTAAGGCAGTTAGGCTTGTGAGCTCATCAGGCTGAGCATAAGGAACCTTAGCACTGATCTTTGAAGCAATGGGAGAGGTTTGCTCCTCAGGAGAAGTGGGAGCTCTAGTATCCACTTCCTCCTGTATGGGTTGGTATATGGGGACCTGCACAGACTGAATAGTTTGTGCAGGGGTTCGTTTGGATTTTCTTTTGTAGGTGAGGGTGATTTGTGGATTTTGTGGTGGTTGAGATGTAAAAGGTGTGGGTTTAACAATAGCTTGTGCAGCTAGGTTGTCACCTTGAGCAATGAGCTCTAACATTTTTGGGACAAGGGCTACTTCTACCCCTGAGAAGCCAACAGTTGGCTTCCTCAAGATTTTAAAGATGCCGGGCTTCATCTCTCCCAATTTAAGAATATTACATGTTTCCCTTAAATATGAGCCTAGTTCACAGTTCAGAATGTATTGAACATATCTAGGAAACATAGTATTCTAAGGAGTCCAAGTTAGCAATCAGATTAGTATAAACAAATTGAGAGTACCTGAACTTGACTCCTTGAACCATCCCATGTACTATGAAGGAGAGATCTTCAGGAATCTGGTCCCACCCTCCATGCCTGTTTGACAAGCTGTGGATAACCACATGAAGCAGGTATTTCCACTTGGATGAGACCTTCCCTTTCCTGAAGGTCTTTACAAAGAAATCTCCCTCATAGCCCATCTGCTCAAAGGAGTGGTTAACAGCTTCTTTTGGGAAGAACACCTCACCTTCTTCATCATCCAACTAAAGATGATTGTTGATGATGGCCGGAGTGATGAAGATTGTTCTCCCCTGCATTGTGGCAGATAGTGCCTTCTCCCCATCCATAACGAACTCTTGATAGGTCTTCCAAAATTCAAGTAGATGATCCTCATATAGATTAGGATCAATGGTAAGGGAGGTGAAGTAGTTAGATAAAGACAAGAAATGGCAAACCTCAAAGAAATATGGATATTTCTCATAGTTTAACAAAGCAACTTGGTTGTGTTGCCTGTGTAACTACATGGAGAATTCAGGGTCATTTCTTCGGTTATGGTTGGCCATTGTGAGAAAGCTTAAAGGTGAAGGAAATATGAACGAAGGAGGTTTCAAAGAGAAATTTTGAGAATTTAGGTTTGGAGGAAAGATGAAGATGATAGAAAGAGGGTGAACCGTTGGGTTATATGTGAAAAGGATTTAAGACAAAGTTAATGAAAGATGATAAACTTTAAAATCTGGATGTCGGTCCCACCTCTGAAAAAGTAGTTTGCTTTTTGCTCAAAAAGTAGTTTTCTTGGGAGTCAAAAAGCTTCCGAAGGTAAATTGTCTTCGGAATTTTAATGAAAAAGCTTCCAAAGCTAAAATGACTTTGGAAGAATTTCCTAAGAGTTTTAAAAGAATTTGCTTCAGAAGAAAATTAAGACTTGGATGTTTTATTCAAGAGAACAACGCTTCCGAGAGTTAATTTGCTTCGAAAGAAAATTTTCCTTGAAAACATATAAGTACCTAAGAGAGATTTTAAGCTTCGGAAAATATTTCATAAATTTCTTCTGAAGGAAATAGGCAGTTATTCTTTTGAAGGCATGAGTTTCTTCCGAAGATAAAAGCATATCTTCCGAAAGATCAAGATTTTTCCATAGAAAATAAGAGCTTATGAAGGTGATAAACTAGACAACTTAAATCTCTGTTCATCAAAGGCATTTGTATACAGATCATCAAAGGCATTTGTATAAGATACTTATGAAGGTGATAAACTAGACACACAAATTCTAAGAAATAATATGAATTAGTTTTAAGAAAAACTTACTCAATGTTAATCATCCCAATAGCTGATATAAGATACTTAAATCTCTGTTCATCAAAGGCATTTGTATACAGATCAGCATAGTGTTCATTTGTGTTAACTTTGACTAGTTTAATTAATCTCTTTTCAAAGTTATCTCTAATGAAATGATACCTGATATTGATGTGTTTCGTCCTTGAGTGTTGCCAGGATTCTCTGTGATTGAGATAACATTGTTGTTGTCTATGTGAATGGGAGTCTCCTTGAAATTTAATCCATAGTCAAGCATCTGATTTTGACTCTAAAGCACTTGAGCATAGTTGCTTGCAGCAGCAATGTATTTAGCTTTAGCAGTTTATGCAGAGACACAGGATTATTTCTTGCATTGCCATAAGACAACCCTTCCACTAAGAAACTGACATCCCCCAGATGTAGATTTTGCAATCATGTTGCAACCACTTTGATCACTATCTGTATAAGCATACAGATTAAAGTCAGAATTCTTAGGATACAAAGACCAAGTGTTAAGACACCTTTGAGGTATCTATATCCTCTTGATAGTGATGAGGTGAGACATCTTGGGGTTGGCTTGATATCTTGCACAAATACATGTGGCAAACATGATATCAGGCCTACTAGCTATGAGATACATAAGAGACCCAATCATAGCCATGTAAAGGTGTTCATCCACACACTCCCCCTCAAGATCATGTCCAAAGGAGTGGTTTCTTGATATGGGTGTCTTAGCAATCTTACAACTTGAACATACTTTGACTGACTAATGAAGATGCCATCTTCAAATTGCTTCACTTGAATTCCCAAAAAGAAATTGAGTTCCCCCATGGCACTCATTTCAAATCCGTCCTTCATCAGCTTCTCAAAGTCTTTGCAGAGCTTTGGATTAGTTGAACCAAAGATGATGTCATCTATACTTGAAATAGCATTAAGTCATTTCCCTGTCCTTTGATGAAGAGAGTTCCATCTATAGTACCCCTTCTGTATCCATGTTTGCAGAGATACTAAGATAGAGTCTCATACCATTTCCTTGGTGCTTGGTGCAGCCCATAAAGAGCTTTTCAACCTTGCATACATAATTAGGATGATCAGGATCTGCAAAACCAGGTGGTTGTTTGACATACACCTCTTCATCAATCACCCCATATAGAAAAGCACGCTTAACATCAAGTTGATAGACCTTGAAGTTCATGGATGCAGCAAATACCAAGAATATCCTAACAGCTTCTAGTCTTGCTTCAGGAGCAAGACATCAGTGTAGTCAATTCCTTCTTCTTGTGTGTACCCTTGAACAACTAGTCTAGCTTTGTTTTGATGACAATGCCTCTATCATCTTTCTTATTCCTAAACACCCATTTGGTTCCTATAGTAGTCTTTCCATGAGGAAGAGGACAAAGATTCCAAACTTTTTGCCTTTTGAATTGAAGCAGTTCCTCTTGCATGGCTTCAACCCAACTTCCATCCTTCAGAGCCTAATAAATTTTCTTTGGCTCTATCTGGGACAAGAAACTAAAATGAAGACAAACATTTGCTTCATAGGGTTTGTCATCTTGTTCTTACCCCTGTGTCAACATCTCCAATGATGTTTGTGGTGGGGTGTGACTTGTGGATCCTTAGTTGAGGGATCACAAAAAGTTATTGAGAGAGATCTAAATTAGAAAAACTTAGATCTGGCATTGATGCTTCTCCACCACATCAGCACACTTATCAAGAGAAACTTGATCCAATGAGTGTGTGACATCATTGATATTTTCATCTATAGAGTGGTTATCAACATCAAGAAATTCTTGATCACTATCACCACCTCCATTGTCTTCTGCATTTGAAGCTTCTTAATCTGGTTGTTGAGCCTCTGAGCTGGAATTTGAAGGCATCTCAGATGTATCAGCTGAATTTGTCATTGTTGTGCTGATAGAAACCTTTGCAGAAGTAGTTACAACTGGACTTGAAGATGTGTAGCTTGAAGATCTTCCAAGTTCAAATCTTGGATCAGGGTCTCCTGGGGATAATATATCTGTAGATCCTGAAACATTCTCATAATATTTGTTAAAATAGTTCATAACTAAATCAAGATCAAATAGCCAATCAGGATCAGAACCAGCCACATAAGGTGTGTGTTTATTGAAAGTTACATTGGCTGACTCCTTAACAATTCTAGTTCTAAGATTGTATACTCTATAAGCCTTAGCTTGAGAAGAGTATCCAATGAAGTGTCCATCATCTGATTTCTCAGCAAATTTGGCAATTTGATCTTCGGTATTCATGATGGTGCAAGGACATCCAAATGACCTGAGAAAACCAATGAAAGGTTTCATCTTGTGCCAAAGTTCATAAGGAGTCTTTCCATGAGTCTTAACCACTAAAACTTTTTGCACATAGCAGGAAGTGTTGACTACCTCTGCCCAGAAGGTGATAGACGGCTTAGAGTCAGACAACATGGTTCTTGCAGTTTCAATCAGTGTCATGTTTCTCCTCTCAGCAACACCATTTTGCTGAGGAGTCTTAGGAGCACTATATTGTCTTGTAATACCCTTTTCATCACAAAATGCATCTAAGGATTTGGTTCTTGAATTCAGTTCCTTGATCATATCTTATGGTTTTGACCTTGTGATCACATTGATTCTCAATATTTAAGATGAAATTCTTTAGAATCTCAAGGGTCTCATCCTTAGTTATAAGGAAAAAGACCCCAAGTGAATCTTGTAAAGTCATCTATGATCACCAAACAATAAGAGGTCCTTCCTAGACTCATTACACTGGTGGAGCCAAAGAGATCCATATGTAACAAGTGTAGTGGTGTAGTGATGCCGTTTCTTTCCTTAGGCTTATGAGATACCTTATGTTGCTTCCCTTTCAGGCATAGAACACAGTGATCATCACTTGTAAGCTCTTTCTTTGGCATTCCAGTTACCAATCATTCTTAATCAGTTTATTCATGTTCTTAAAGTTTACATGGCATATTCTTTTATGCCATAGGAAAGACTCATCACTATTAGCTTTAGATAGAAAGCATGAGACTTCTCTAGAGGAGATGTCTCTTGCAAATACATCTTGTACATGTTCTCTTTCCTGGGGGCTCTAAACAAGATATGCTCATGAGGAATGACCACCCTGGGCTTGAGAACATGCACTCATGCTCAATAAAGAGCATGTTATGACTCTGATCACAAAATTGGTATACACTTAGAAGATTGTACCCAAGCTTAACAAAGTTTACCTTCTCAATGCTGAGCTTACCATTTGTGACCTTGCCCCTTCCAAAAATGTAACCACCGTCATCTCCTCCAAAAGTAACTGGCCCTCCATCAATTCTTTCAAAGTTCTAGAGTAGAGACCTATTGCCTATCATGTGCCTAGAATAGCCACTATCAATGATCCAGACATTCTTGTTTGTCTTGAGCTATTTCTGCATAAAGAAATGATTAGTTACATTTGAAAACCCAAGCCTTATTGGTCTTGGGTTCATCAAAAGAAGTAGAAGGTAATGTAATAATAATAGATACTATAGTTGTGCTTTGAGGATCTTGTGCTGTTGTTGATGGAGAACTTTCAGTCACTTGGTCTTTCTTTGACTTCCACACCACCTTTGGAAGTTTGGACTTGACCTTCAACACTTCGGAAGCTTTTGAGACTTTGAAAGTTTTGATGACTGGACCTTCGGAAGATCCTGCAAACACTGCAGCGGACTTCAGTGCTTCGGAAGAATTCCTTTTCTCCGAGACCAAATTTTCTTCCGAAGGCAATTTTCCGCTTGCCTTCTTTTTCATTTTGGAGCTTCCAAATGAAATAGATTTTCCTTCCAAAGCTGAAATCTTCTTGGAGCTCTTGGAAGTCTCTTCTTGGTCATATGAAAAGTACCTCTTAGATTGTATGGACATTTCTTAGCAAGATGAGAAGTACTTTCACACATAACACATTCCACTTTTTTCTTCCTAAGAGCCTTCTTCTAAGAACAAGGCTGACTTTGATCACATCCCTTCTCCACCTTCATCTTTGTAGATGCTGAGACAGTCCTTTTGGGCTGAGAACTGTTCTTGGAGTTAGATGGTCCAGGCTGTGTTGTAGTGGTACACAACAGATCAGCCTTCTTCTTGGTGCTGAGATGATTTGAACATGAACTAGAACTCTTGGTAGAGGAATTTAGGTTAATGTTTTCAGTTGTAAACACTTCAAACCTTGCAGAGAGAAAAACTTATTTCTGCTTAGAGTCAAAAGTGGCCTTGATCTTTTGAGCCTTCCTAGCTTTTCTCTTGCTCTTTCTGATCAAGTTCTTTCTCATTGACTTGGTCATCAAAGTCTTCCTACTCTCCTTAGAAGGATGATGACCCTTCTAAGAATCCTCATATTCACTCTATTTAGAGGAATTCTTCACTATCACTTCTTCATCCTCTTCACTCAAGGGGTCTATAAGAGGAAGTTCATATTAAAAAGTTCCACACCTAGGTGATCTTACAGACAAGATTGTGTGTGGAGGAGCTATCTCACTAGATCCCAGTCCCTGCTTATTTTGATAACACACCTTGACATGCTAGGATGAGGATATCATGTTCTTCAAGGTCTCTTCTTCAAGAACACATTTTTCTACCCTGGTTTTGCTAATCACAAGCTAAGCCTGGCATTCAGTCAACTTAGTTATGAGATCCTTGATCTGAGTCCTATAGTTAGTGAGCTCATGTTTTAGAACTGAAATGGTTTTCTTTAAGTCCTCTATCTTTAGTTTATAGTCATTTTTAGCCTTTATAAAATCAGCATTTAAGATATTTAAGGACTCAAGATCAGATCTCATTTCTAAGTTGTAGGACCTGTATCTGTTGACTTTAGCAATTCATTCAGGAGTATAGAGATGTTCCAATACCTTGACCTCATCATGGTCAGCCATCAGTGCTTAGTTTGGAGATGCATCTTCCACCTGAAAGCTCTAGTCAAAGCCTCCTTCTTCAACAGTAACTGCAGCTTGTTGCTTTGGCTTCTCATTCTGGGTGGCTTTGTCAGTGTAGTTTGGACTGGATTGTGCTTGGCCACCATTTGTTCTTGATCCCTTGCACTCCCTAGCAAAATGGCACGTAAAATTACAATTATAACACTTGACTTTGCTTTTATCCAGTCCAAACTTTCCACTGGTTATATTGTTAGGGAACTTCCTTCTTGTCCGCTTGTAGAACTTCTTGGCTCTGTGAGTAAGAAGAGCCATTTGCTAGACTCTCTCCATATACTCCAGATCATCTGGATGGATATAGTCCAGGTCTTCAAGGGTGAAGAGAAAGCTACCACAACTTTCATCAGTATACACAAAGGCTGAAGAAGAACTTGTCTCTTGGAATGGGCTTCCTTGAGTATAGTTCTCCCTTGGTGTCTCAGGGAGGTGATGAAAGGACCTTTTTGTGAGTTTTCAGGGTAGCATATGAGATGATGTTGGGGTTCTATGCTATCCCTTTCAATCACATGAAGGGCGGAACCTATTTGATTGCTGGAGTTGCCAGATGAACCTTGCATGTTCATCTCCATCTGGTATCCACTGAGAATCCCATACAACTCTATCAGGTGAGAGTCTTTAGGTTCTCAGTTCTCTTGATAACGACACAGTAGTGTGTCCATTGCCTAGGAATAGAGGACATGAACTTCCTTACAATATCTCTGTTACCAAGAGCTACTCCACTATCCACTAGGGTATCCACAATCTCAACATACCTGAAGTATTGTTGAGTCATGGTTTCACCTATTTTAAAGGTGAAATTTTCAAACTGCTGCTTCAAGAGATCGTTCTTGTTCTCATTGGCTTGAGAGGAACCACATACATCAGTTTCAATACATCCAACAACTGCTTATCTGTTTTGCATTTATTGAAACCTCTGTATATAGAGTTTGGAAGAGCAATCTAAAGGGTTGTCATGGCCTTTTGATCAATCTCTACTCTCTTTCTATCTTCATCTGAGTAGTCAACCACAGCCTTGGGAATCATACCACCTCCAACAGTAGAAGAGGTGCTTGGTATGTAAGGTCCATTTACAACAGACTCCTACATTCTTGAGTCTAAAGACTTGATAAAGCCTTCCATTCTTTGGCACCAAGTCTCAAAGTCATCAAAAGTGCTTAGTGGGGACTTTTTCATGGTTCAAGTTTCCATATCAGATTTAGAGATAGCTTCCATTTGAGATGTTAAGTATTTTGTGTATGTGAGGGATCTTAAAATGGTGAGATCTTATATCAAGAGCCTAGAATGCTCTGATACCAATTACATGATCATTGAAGGGTATGCACTTAAAACACAACAACACAATAAGAAGAGTTTCTAAGAACACTTATCAAATAAGGAAGTGGTTAACCTTTGGTAAAGATGCTAAGAACACAAGTAAATAAGAGAAAAAACAAGATAGCAAAACACACAAGTAATTGGTTTTTAAGAATGTTGTATATTGCTTCTCAAGTTATATTACAAATGTTATAAAAGCATATCAGAAAGTTACAAGTACTTGAGATACATATACTACATCCTATAGTTGGCCATACTTTGAAGGCCAGCTGGATACAATTGACTAGACAACTACAAAATCAAATGTAGAGTCAAAAGGCAGATTGCCTTTTGACTAGTGACTATGACATGACATAGCTCACATCCTAATATATTACAAAAAGGATAAAGTACATAAAGTAGAAAGTTACATACTCAAGACATTAATGTACAGTTACCAAAAGCATGGACCTTTCACCAACATATGTAAAGTTGGTGTCTCGTTAGAGTTGCAGCGGAAAGGGGTCCAGCTTTATGTAAAAGGTACATCAGATAAAGCATGTATTCAAAAAGTCTTCGGAAGAAATCTGTCTTCTAGTGTTGGCTTCGGAAGACTTTGTCTTTGAAGCTTCGGAAGACTTCATCTTTGGCTTCGGAAGATATTGGTCTTGGCTTCAGAAGATTTCACACTTATTTTTCTGATGTTGGTGTGAAACTTCCAAAGCATTCTACTTCAGTACACTTGTGCATGCATGCAGGAGAGACTTTGGGTGTTTGGGTTGCATCAGCCTTATGTTAAACCTTACAACAGCCTTTGGAGTCATACCACCCCCAGCAGCAGCTGAAGAGGTGCTTGGTATATAAGGTCCTGAGACAATAGATTCCACATCCTGAAGTCTTGTGACTTGATGAAACCTTCCATTCTTTGGCACCAAGTGTCAAAGTCTTCAAGAGTGATTAGTGGGGACTTTGTCATGGTTTCAGTTTCCATATCAGCTTTAGTGATAGCTGTCATTTAAGATTTTAAGTATTTTGTATGTGTAAGGGATCTTAAGATGGTGAGATCTTACAATCAAAAGCCTGAAATGCTCTAATACCAATTGCAGGACCGTTTGAGGGATGGTCACTTACAACACAACACACAATGAGAAGAGTGATTTAGAATACTTAACATATCAAATAGGGAACTAGTAACCAGTTACTCTTTGATACAATGAAACATAAGTAATAAAGAGACATAAAAAGAACAAGATAACACAGTTTGGTTTTCAAGAATGTTGTATATTGCTCTCAAGTTCCTTACAAGTGTTATAAAGCATTTAGAAAGATACAAGGGGCCTAAGATACTTTATACTACATCCTACATCCGTCTATACTTTAAGGGCCAGCTGGATATAGGATCTAGATAACAACAAAATCAATGTAGAGCCAAAAAGCAGATTGCCTTTGATTAGTGACTATCACATGCCATAGCTCACATCCTATATTACAAAAAATAAAAAGTGCAAAAAGTAGAAAGAAACAGACTCAAGACCTTAAATGTACAGTTACCAAAAGCATGGACCTTTCACTAACTTCTGAAAGTTTGTGAGTCAAACAGAGTTGCAGCGGAAAGATAGTTCAACTTTATGGTAAAGGTACATCAAATAAAGCATGTACTCAAAAGTCTTCAGAAAAAATCTGTCTTCATGAGTTGGCTTTGGAAGACTGTCTCTAAAGATTCGAAAGACTTCATATTTGGCTGCGGAAGATGTTGGCATTAGCTTCGAAGATTTCACACTTAGAATATTTTCTAAGTCATAGTGTGAAACTTCCAAAGCATTCTACTTTGTACTTCTGTGCATGCATGCAGGATAGACTTTGGATGTTTTGGATTGCATTAGCCTTACATGAAGCCTTACAGAAATTAAACAAAAAACCCAAAAAATAACCTATTTACTTGTTGTAGTCGTGACTTGTGTATGAGAAACCCTGCATCAAAAACTAAGATCATAAACAGTCTAGATTTGAATCTTGTTATAATCTAGATCTAGATTGCAAACGAGAAATCTAACATAAAAACCCTAATCAATAAGGGAGGGTGTTGATCGATGAAAAATACCTTTGTATATGAAAGCAAACAAAAGCAAACAACTAGATTCATCTGAGGTTATTCGTGTTCTTAGTTGATTATCACATTGGTGTTCTTGGTAAAGCTTGTTCCATAGGTTGAGAGGAGGAAAATATGATGAAGGTAAGAAGTTTAAATTATAATGAAAATGAATATAAAGGAAAATGAAAGATGATAAGTTAGAGAAAATCATAAATTTAAAATTTTTTCAGAAAGGTACAATGTTCCATATGTAATTTTTTGTGACATTGGAATTGGTAAAAAAAGATTTCTACATCAATAGTACAAAAGGTAATAGAAGAGGTACATTCATTTAATGTAAGGGATTGTAAAAAGACAGATATACCCTTGGTAGATGTTTTTCCATGTTGCTAATGTGTTGATTGTTGATTGGTCCATATGGGTTAACGGGTTCTCACAAATACTTTGGGTTTTCACATGAACCCAACTATATATATATATACATACATATATATTCATATATATATATGTGTGTGTGTATGTTTGTGTTATGCTATCATCTACAAACTAGAAATCATGGTTTTCTTTTGTTGTGGTTCAATTTGATACTGTGAACTTTGAGAATAATTAAAATATAATAGTTTTTAACATGCTAATATGCATAATAAAGTAAATGTTAGTATGCAAAAAATTTTGGATTAAAATAATAAATAAATTGTATATTGATACAACATGACTAATCTCATACATTCACTTTGATTGCATACATACTGTTTATAGGAACATATGAGATAACAAACAATTAAAAGGTTATTTGGTTTAGCCTAAACTCGATTACTGATTAACTTAACCCGAATAAACCGAAAGAAATTAGATATTAATTATTTGGTTTGGTTTATTAATTAGGTTGATCTCCTACACCTAAAAACCCAAGGAACCCGACCCGATTAAAAAACCTGAATGACACCCCTAGTTACCGCAATGCATTATGTATTAGAGCTTCAAACATACATATAAACAATATTGTGTCTCGCACATTGCAGCTAAATAATTAATAAAAATAAGCTTGAACATAAAAGTATAAGATATTGTAACAAATTATTTGAGAAAGAAAGACATAGCCCACATGATGTGGTGTGACCATGCGTAGCGGTGTGGTTGCGAACTGCATTACACGTGTTGCATAGTGACATTAACGTACTAGAGATCAAAACGTAGATAGAAACCAATATTATGCATTGCACATTAAGCCTTAGTAATTAAAAAATTAAGCGAGAAAATATGAAAAAAAGCAAAAGAAAAAATAAAAAATAGAGGTTAGTCGAGATATTCAAACCTAAAACATCAAAGTCATAACACATGCCTCAAACCACTTATATTACATGGAACTTTGTGTTTATGGTACAAACATAATACATAGATGTAATAAATGTAGAAAAAGACATAAAAGAGCACCGTCATTCCTAAATGAGTATTTATAGAATATAGCATGGCCTAAGCGTTTGCGTAGAATAATAAAAAGATTATGCAATTCTTCCAACAATTTAGTTCAAACTACAACAATTATGATGGTGGTTGACGTTGGGGCACTTGACGTTGGGGTTTGTGAGGGTTAGGGTTAGCGACGTGAGTTCGTGAGGGCAAGAGGATGTGTGAGGTGGGTTCGCGAGGGCAAGGGGGTTTGCGATGGTGGTCGGTAGCGACCGAATGGTGGCCGGTGGCAACAAGGATGATGGTGGGGGTATGGGAGGCGCTGGTAGAAATAGTAGAAGGATTTCATAAAAAGGTTGAGAAGATAATAGGTTTGAGAAGAGGTTTGTAGTAATATTTTATGCTTGCACCAAGAAGACCACCTACAGATATTTTTTTAGTGAAATCTCATCGATAAAACAAACAATTTGTAGATGCTCATGTCTACGCGTGGTCTGTGTGGTGCAGATAGAAGAGGCTTTGAAGATTTTTTTCATTAAAAACAAACACCACCTAAGTTCTCCTCATCCGTTCCTTGCTCAAGGAAGCTAACCCCTTGATCGTTGATTGCATGGCCTATACACTTTTTTATCTAACGATCCTCATAAACAAGAGAATACCTAGCTACTATAAAGTTATGGCCAGTGAAGTATTCTCCCACAACCCATCCTACTTCCTCTTTAAAAATTCACTCACTCTTTCTCTCTTTCTTTCTCTCTCTATACTCCCCCATAGGTTAACTTTTCATCTGTATTTGAACTTATAAACTATGTTATACTTATGACACATCTTTTAATACAATCATTGACTTGAGCGTCAGAGGGTGTTCCCAAAGTTTTGTCTCCAGGTCACATTCTAACGTGTTGTGCCACTCCTCGTTGACTAGTTCTGGTCATGCCTAACTAATATCAACACAATGCTACAAAAAATAGTAATATAAACATACAATCGGTTACAATCCTAAAGTCAAATATCTACATGCATTACAATAATATTAATTTTTTTTGAATTATTATTGTCTAAAAATCTTAAATAACATAATTTATTTGAATTTTTTAAGACCTAATAAAGTGAATAGAGTGGTGGATAAATCTTTAAATGTCTGACTAAGGTGGCTTATATTCATATATCACCTATTAATTATTATTCTTCTGGAATCAATGTTTTCAGAATAGATCAGACATTGAATTGAACACCTTATTGGTTTGGTGGTCGGACCGGATTTAAAAACCATCTGACATCATAATTATATATAGTATATTATATATATAGTTATATATATTATTAAATGTAAGTAATTTATATATGTATTTTTATAGTTATATATAAAACTTAACATTTTCTGTATATCCAACACATAGTCACATGGTTCGTGGTATGCTTCAGTATGAAAACGTGAAACGGGATCGCAATTCGCTAGGTCCCTAAATTTTTTAGTTATATATAAAACTTAACTATATTGTATAGGTTAAACTTGATGCTATATCACTATATTAAATTTAGTAAGTATCAACATCAAGTCTGACTTAAAAATTAGGCCCAATCAATACTCATTCCATTAGCCAACATAATTTTAAAGGGCCATTCTAGAAAACAAACCTGGGCTCACAAATTAAAAGGTCATATTCTTTAAAAATAGGTTTTACAAGTAGCATCGCTTTCAAAAGCCAAACATGTCGTTCTTCCACTATTTGTAGCAAATTTCCTAAGGCTTACACCTCCTAATCAAAGGCTTGCATGTATGATTGGCTTGCAGGTATGATTAGTGAAGATCGAATGCTATCAATTCTCAATTAGGGTTGTTTGATTTTGGAATCGAATAGAAATTTAAAATCGAACGCTTCATCTCAATCTCTGTTCATCTCTGTCATTCTGTTTTAGAATCCACCCTATACTTCCTCAATTTCTCTTTTTCATATCTTTCATTTTTGGAACGTCCATTTCATGGTGATTACAATCTAACACACTAATATATGGTACAACATCCGTTTTACCTATTAAAATCATTTTTTTCAAAATCCGGTTCAAATGTCCAGTTTCCCGGTCCAACAACTGATTCGGGACAAACCGACCTGTACGACCGGCCCAAACGATTCGATATGAACCAGACCGGCCCCCGAGTTGATCCCTAGTTGGACCGGCCGGTCCAATCCGGTCCCAACAACAATGCCTGGAATAAATACCTAAATTACATCAATATAACGTTAGTGAGCTCATAAGTTTATAACATGTGACATTTCGTAAATAAACTTATTAATTCTCAATATTAATAAGGTGCACAAAAGAATTTATAACAATCAAGCTTAGACCCAGACTTACACGCGTAAAGGCTTAAAAAATCCTTAACACTTTACCACTAGAATATTGGGTTTCATTTTGCCCTATATGCATAATTATAAGCACTAACTTCCGACACAATGATTGTTGAATCTCAATGGGGTTTTCCCTGGCATAAGGGCACATTGTGTGCAATTGATTCCCCAAATAATGTTATCAACAAATCAAGCGGCTCCTAATGGAATTAATGATTATGGTCTGTTTCAGGACAAGAGCAGATAATATTGCTCCATCAAATAAGATTTTGAAGAGTGTATTTCACCGTTAAAATGTTAATATAAAAATGGGTTCATTAGACTCACTAAACGTTGTTCTTGAAGTAGTTATATAGATGCTCGACATCTTAGAGTGCTACTGGCCAACAAGTTCCTATGTTTATATTATATGTATTAGCACTCATTAAGGCCCCGTTTGATTTGCACGGGTCAGCGCTGACTGGCTTACTGTTTGATTTGCGCGAAATTATCGACTGACCAGGTCCGGAGGTCTGACCCAGACCCTAAAAATCGGGTTGCTTACCAAGAAAAGGGCAGTCGGTGCTCGCCCCCTCTTCCCCTGTCCTCCACGACCCCCTCCGCCAACCGTCGTGCCTCCGGCGCAATCGGCCTCCCTCTGTGCACTGTCGTGCCTCCGCCGCTCTTCCCACTCCTCCGCGACTCCCTTCCCGAACCGCCCTCCCTCCGCCACTCTTCCCACCTCTCCGCGACCCCCTCCGCCAATCAGTGTGTGGTGTTTCTGGTAGCATGTGGGGGACTCTGATGGAGGTTTCAATGGCACTTGGGTTGCTGGTTTTGGAACTCAGTGCGGAGCCATGGAAGGGCCATGTGATTATGTTCAGCGAGTCACCATACATAGTTCATATGCAAGATGAATGCAAGGATGAACACGAATTTCCAAATTGTGTTTACTCCGGTGACTGCAAACCAGATGGGGGTGGCTCTACTCAGTGGGTTTTCAAAGAATTTGTTGACTTTTTTTCTTTAAGAAGGTGGGGAGATCAAATAGGAAGATATATCCAGTGTGCCCATTGTTGAGGATATGGTTATTTTTATATCCAGTGATAAGTAAACTTTTAATTTTAAGATTACTTGTTAATCCTAATGCATCAAACTCGTCAGAACTACGGGGCAATATGTTCATTTTTATCATTCAGCATAGTCAGTCAGATACAAAATCAAACAGCCAAGTTTCAATCAGATGCAGATTCAGTCAGAACTTCTAACCGGGTTAGCTTCTGACTCAGTCAGATCTTACTGAGTCAGTTTTATCAAACAACCCCTAAGTAGTTATCTACATCCAACCTATGTGTGTTAAGTTTACTTTGTTTGGGTTGTTTCTTGTTACACATGTGTAATCTACTTTTAAGAGAGTTTTTGAAGTCTTATTTTGTGTTTTTCTAAGTCTTTGTATTCTAATTTTCGATTGTAACGTCCATTTTTAAGTATATTTTAATTTCAAAGAAGTAAGGTTTAGTTATCAACAATTTTGGTCATTAGACTTTGTTAGATTGACACTTTTAACCTTAAAGTTTGGATTTTTGCATTTTACTTAGTTATGATAAAATTTATTGTTATTACGTGGATTATGCTACTGGAATAATTCACTTTTATATTATTTTAGTTCCTTTATTATTTCAATGGTTTATTTTTGAAATAGATGTTTTATAGGTTTAAACGTGAATACTTATTAGATTATGAGTGTCTTAATATGTTTTATGTTTTGTTAATATCTTATTCTAGGCATAATTTAGTTTTTAAAATATTAAAATTATGCTTATAAGATTGTTTTGTCAGCTTTTTTATTTTAAGTGTGTCTTGAACCGCGTTACGGACGCGTTATGTAAAATATTTATACTAATAAATCAAAATATTTATAAGTAACATACTATTTTTTTAGAATGTCCACCTAGTTTCCACATAGGATCTAAACACATGTCGTTACTACAATAAAACTTATAAATGCCAATATATATATATAATATATATATATATATATTATATATATATATATATATATATATATATATAATATATATATATATATATATAATATATTATATATATATATATTATATATATATTATATATATATATATATATTTATATTTATATATAGTTTCCTTAATAAATTCCCTTGATAAATGCCAATTTATTGTTATGTTAATTAGGTAGCTCTTTTTCTAAAATAAGTAACATATTCCATTAAAAAAATTAATTAGAGTTAATATTGTTTAAATTAAATTTAGTTTCTAACTAATCATTATTAAAATTAAAATAATTTAAACATCGTAAATTTTAAACAAACTTTTTTAAAACTTTAATATCCACGAAGTCAAACACAATTATAATGAGTGATTACTCAAAATAAAATAACATTTCCGATTCAGTGTACATAATGATTTCATCTTCTTAAAACGAAGTATGTTTTAGTACCTTACAATCTTATATTCATAATTTCATGTTTTTGAGTATGATGTTTATTATTTCAACTCTTGTAACACACGAGTATCACCCGTGTAACCCACGGGTATTTAACCTAGTATTAAAGTAATTGCTTTATGTTAAGCTTTAATTTAAGGAATATGTTTATGAGTCGTAAATTACTGGACCATTTTTCCTATTTTGGGTTTGTATAGTTTACTTTCTATTTTTATGAATAACTACTTTTTAATAATTATTATTTCTATATAAAATAGAAGAAAGTTATATACATGCTAACTTTTAGTTTGTAACTTATTTTAATCATAATAAAGTTATTAGTTAAGAAAAATTTAGATTCTAGGTTATTTTGTTGGTTTTACATTTTTAATGCTCGTGGTTCGGTTTTTAATGTGTTTTCAGGTTTGAGTAGATTTTGGTTTGATTTTTGGTTAGAGGATACTTTGATATGTTTTATAACATTATTAGGTTGTATAATTTTTTAATATTTTGGTAATAGAAATCGTTTTTAAATATTTTTTATATTTTTGCATATTTAACAATGTATTTTTGTTTAACGTGTAAATCAACTCGAAAAAAAGAAACTTAAATTTTAGTCATTTTTTTATTATTATTATGTACTTACAATTTTATAGTTTCTGATTTTATATTTTTGCTATTTCTTGATTAATTGTCCGGTTAGTTCTGTTAAATGCTAGTTAGTTCTCGGTTTTGGCATTTTAAGCATTTTAAATAGATTTTTTCCTTTTCAGTTAGTCTCATACATAAAATAATCAATATAATAACCCCATATTTTAGTAGTTTAGACTCTAACTTTAAAGGTTCGTTGTGGTTTGATCTTGACTTCAAAGGGTCGTCGTGGTTTATTATGCATAAAGTCTCCGTTTCATTTTATAGGTTCTAGAATGAAATAAATAAGAGATGTAAGTTGCACAAAGTGTAGGTGTGTGTTTTATTACCTTGACTTCAAAGGGTCGTTGTGGTTTGATCTTTGGTTGATTGAATCGACCTCCAAGGTTGAAACTTATGGTGTTTTTAGTATGCTAGAAACTTGAAAATGAATGTGATTCAAAGGGAAAATTTTAGAGAGAGTTTGAGGAGAGTTATAAGAGAAGTGTTTTAAGATGAATAAAGGGGTGCGAATGTATGCGTATGTATGGGTATGCTGAAAATAAACGGTAAGGGGGTTTATTTGGTCCCACGAGTTATGGAAGATATGGTTTATAGTTGGGATAATTTGATTAATGGTGTAGGAAACACAAGATTTTTCATGGATAGGGTGTGTGGGGAGTGAATGATTTGACTAAACACATATTTAATAATAATGTTAGCGCGTTAATATAATTTGCTTGTTAGGTTTATGAAAATGTAAGTCTTGTCTTTATATATATATATTTTTTAGAAAAATACAAAGTTAAAATTGAGGTTTACACATATATTAAAATATGGGTTATTTACTTGTTATTTAACACATGAGACTGATTTTATGAGAACCTCGTTTTTAGACCTAGAATTTTTTTAGAAACTCAAATGGCCACATTTGTATATATGACTATGTTATCTTTTTTTCATATATACAATTATACATGATAACTGATAGTCTTATACGTGCTATACACAAGATTTTATAATAGCTACATTGTTAATATGACCATATTTGTTTTATAAGCTTACTTGTGCTATAACTTAATGATGGTAAATAAAACCCTAAATTAGTAATATCGTAAAATTCTTGTATATTTATAGAACTTCTAAAGTTCATTTTATTATTAAAGTTCTTACCTTCTTATAAAAGTACACATGTATTATTTTTATGCACATGTATAATAAAGCTAAACCTTTATGGACTGACGTGTGAAAATATATTATTTTATAAAGAAAACGTTTTTCACAAGTTAGTTTTAAAAATTGGAAATTCCTAACTAAACTTCACACAAACGGCAAGTGTACCGATCGTGATATATTAAACTTTAGGTAAGTCCAGATATCGAATCCGTGGACACTATTGGTGGCTCTCGATAGTAAACCTCTATCGACTTCTAACCTAATTAATTGGATTATTTTTGGTAATTAATAATAAACAAAATAAACAATTTAACTAAAAGTAATTAATTTAAACACGGCGGAAGAAATAAACAAATAAGAATTAAAACTTGGAAACTTGAATACGATCAAGTACGAGAAATAACTATCTGGGTAGAAATCCAACTAACATGTAGTGACATAAAGACAATGACTCGTATGACTATCTCCAAGAATACGAATTTAGAGTTAACTAGGTATCTTGTTACTCTCTAAGAAAACCTAAGACACGTATAAAGCACAAGATAAGTTTATTAAAATATCTAATGGAATATCGTCCCTAGGTTTTCTATCATATTATCTTTAAGATTATATTTTCTAACTCTAAGATAACGGACAACTTAATTAAATTCAATTAAATATCCTAAAACACTAACACCATGAGTGAAAGGCACAATATGCTCTCGCGAAATCTAAACCTAACAAACAATGGGTAGGGGGTTTTAAGCAATATATATCACCCCTAGATTTTAAATAAGGTAGCATGTTGTCAATACTATCAAAATTATAGTCAATGCTCCTAAGAATATCTCTAATCAAAGTTTAAAACGTAAAAACACAAAGTAATTAATTTTAACGTGCAACCCTAATTTAGATGTCACACAATCAATCAAGATCAAACATACATGAATATGACAAGAACTTTCAAACATAAAATAATATACATATCTATAACTAATCAAGAGAATAATCAAGTTATAAGATTAATAAACAAATAATCAAAATAACTTTAATTTTCTATTCTTTCTTTTTCCCTGCCGTCGTTGCCTTCTTTCTTTCTTTTCTTTTTTTAATTGCCGTCAACAAAAAGATCTCCCTCACTTTAACCTATTGCGTACACATATAACTGATCACCTTTGTGGGCCTTTAATTGTTGTAGCCCAACAGAAAATGCCATCTTTTTGTTTTTGTTAGTTGTAGTCCACTGACCCCTTTCATGCTTTTTTAGATTCTTGATAATTTGACAACTTGATAATGTTGTCTGCATATTAAAACTCCATATTAAACGTAGAGACTTTCAGCTTTTTTCATTTAAATTGGCATGAAATATGTATGACCTTCATATTGCAATTATAAAGTTTATCACCATGCTTTCTTTCAAATTTAAATTTTTGTACGTAGCTTTTGAGATCATACTAATTTCATTTTTCACATTCAATTTTAATTTAGATAAATGCTTTAATCACTTGTTACTGCAATATTTTCACTCATAGTCTTATAAAACTTTCAGAATAAAAAATATTAACAAAATACGAGTAATATGTATTAAAAAGCGACCAAAATCTATTTAAAAGTTTATGAAATATTTATATATTTTATATGTAATTTAAAGCACATCATGGACTCTCTTCGAAAGTCTTGATCATAATATTTTATAATAGTTCATAATTATTATAATTTTATAGAAAAAAATACTAACTTTTTTAAAGTCTTTAGAATCATTCAAACAAAAATATCTAGTTTTGCAACTTTAATACAAACTCTTTATAAAAATTAATATGATAAACATTCCATCATTTTTATAAAATTTAAAAGATTAAAACTCCCTCTTTTTTTACTCATTTATAACCCATCCATAACCCCCCACCCAAATTTAAATGTACTCATTAAACTTTTTTATTCATAGCCCTCATTCCCTCACCTATAAAATATTAACCTTTCTCTTATCATTTTTACAGGACCGTTTGAGGGGGTTTGGTCACTTACAACACACCACACAATGAGGAGAGATTGATTTTAGAACACTTAACAGATCATTGGGGAACTAGTAACGAGTTACAATGATACTAAGAAACACAAATAATTTAGAGAAATAACAAGAACAAATAACACAAGTGTTTTGTTTTCAAGAATGTTATATATTGCTCTCTAGTTGCTTACAAGTGTTACAAAGCATAAGAAAAGATACAAGGGACCAGAGATACTTTAGAATACATCCTACAGCCAGCCATACTTTGAAGGTCAGCTGAATACATGATCTAGACAACAAAATCAATGTAAACTGATTGTCTTTTGACTAGTGACTATGACATGTCATAGCTCACATCCTAATATATTACAAAAAGGATAAAAGTATATAAAGTAGAAAGAAACAGAATCAAAACCTCAAAGTACAGTTTACCAAAAGCATGAACCTTTCACCAACTTATGAAAGTTGGTGAGTCAAAAAGAGTTGCAGTGGAAAGGTGGTCCAACTTTATGGTAAAAGGTACATCAGATAAAGCATGTACTCAAAAAGTATTCGGAAGAAATCTGTCTTCATGAACTGGCTTCAGAAGACTTTGTCTATAAAGCTTTGGAAGACTTCATATTGGTCTTGGCTTCAGAAGATTTCACACTTAGAATGTTTTCTAATGCAGAATGTGAAACTTCCGAGCCATTCTACTTTAGCACTTTGTGCATGCATGCAGGACAAACTGTATGGATGTTTTAAATTGCATGAGTCTTATATGAAACCTTACAAACTCCCCCTAGAATGAAGCTACCAAAACATTTGAAGACTTTAGATATTGGCAGTCCTCATAATGATAATGACCATGTCTTTCTTCATTAGATGGTCAGGATCATTCAGACTCTTAAAATGTCTTCTCATCTCAAAGTGATCATGCAGAGGTAGATTGAACATGTCTTGCCATTTGTAAACATCTTCAATACCTTGATCTCTAGTGACATGCTATCTTTCTGGATTAGTAGAGAAAGTCCAGGACAAGATGGGTCTTCCTGATGCTAGAGGAGCTACTTGGATCGAAGTTGGTTGAACTACCTCTTGTTGCACATCCTCAAGATGTTCTGACTCATCCTAAGGTTTGGAGATGAATGTCTCTTTCTTCTTCTTCTTCTTCTTGACTTTGGTTTAGAAGCCATCCTTTTTCTCCTCTTTGAACCTTTTAACTAAGAAGACCGACCTGCAACACCTTGTTGATCATCTTTGTCTTTCTCAGTTGGGTCTTCCTCTCTCACATGTTAAAATTATAGGGGACAGAACCCTGCTGGGAATTAGAAGTAGAAGCTTACTGAGACTCAGTAGGAGGTCCAGGTTGTGTTGTCTTAAAAAGTTCAACCTTAACATCCCCTTCTTAAGAGACCTGACTTGATGGGGAGTGTAAGTCAAAAAGTTCTCCTCTTTTGATCTTCTGCTTGATCACCCTAATGTGCTCATCCATAGTAGATAGAGACATATGGCCAAGTCTCCTTCCGACGAATCCATACAGCTTTAATAAGCTCATCATCCTCTACCTATCAGCAGAATTTTTCATGCTCTTTTGGATGATGGCTCTTTTGTTTGCAGCCTCTTCTCTCATATTTCTCTTTATTGTCTTTCTCTCTTTGAGTACTTCAAGTTCAAGTTGTATAAAATACTCAAACTCTATGTACTCAAAGGATAAGGGAAGAAGTGCATCTACCTGATATGGCCTGTGGCACTCAAGTAGTTGATCATATTGATCCTATCAGTTTCTTTGTCTACCTGAGGTGAGGTTCTTGTGGAGCCACATCCTCTTGTTCAGGACTTTCTTGAACTGGTGAAAGGGTATGAACATGTTTGTAGAGCCTTTTCAGTCTTTTTCTTCCTTTATTTGAAGAAGCAATCTTGCATCATTTGCCTCCTTCCTTTGTCTTGACATTTCCATGTCAGCCAGTTCATTTAGTTCCTCTAAAGGGGAAAGATGATATTATCAATATCATAGTTCTTGGTCTATAAGTAGTTTATCCTGATTGTCTTTAACTCATCATCCTGAGAAATTGGCCTGGGGGTAGTTCTGATTGCAGCGTCCATAAAGCCAACAGACCCAACAGAGGAACTTTCTTCCCTTAGCTTCATTTTCCTCTCTTTCTCTCTCTCCTCCTCCTCAATCTCCTCAGGAGTTATATTCCTTTTCCTTTTATCACTCACAGACCTTTATGACTCAGGGTGGAGAGAGCTTTGGCCTTTATTGTTTGGTGTAGCCTCCAAGCTCTGGCTAGAGAGAGGTTGAGATGCACCTTCACCAGCAGGTGTCACATCAAGGGAATGGACTTCTGAAGCAGTTGTAGGTGTGACAGGGCTACCAGGTTCAATCACTGGGCCTTCAATCAAGGTTTTCCCTTTAAAGCTAATCTTAGGGTCTGCCTCAACATCCAGTTGACCATGATATTTCCTGATTGCCTCTCTCTCCTTCTGAGGTTGAACTTTTAGTAATCATGTCTTGAATCCTTTCAGCCAACTTGTTAGCTTGTCTAGATTGGCTTGGATTGACAAGTGGCATGTTGACAAGGTCAAGACCTTCATAGTAGTTCAAGGTCCGAAAATTGAAGACTTCTTGCAGCCCTTGAACTCTTTGAAGAACGAAGGCTTTTTTGTTGGCATCATACATCCACCCTATGATGTAATTGGAAGTTCCTTGAGGTGGAGATAGCATAGCCCTTGGAATGCTTTCCTTAAAAAGACTCTGAATGAAGGAGTCTATATAGTCCACATCAATGTGAACTTGAGGAAGTTGCTGAGTATGGATAGTTGCAAGTGAAGATGGTGAGTCCTCAAAGTCCATGCTCTGTGAAGAACTCCCGGGTTCTGTAATTCTAATGACTTCTCCCCTTTTTTGGTAGCATACCCTCTTGCATAGGTGAGCTAGGAGTTAGGTCAATTACATTCACAGGTTCTTGTGTTCCTGGTTGAGCACTTCTTAAAGGTCTCCCATCTAGTTTCTCCTTGAGATAAGAAATCTCAAGTTGTTGATCATTGACCCTGTTTTGTAAGGTAGTCACCTCATATTCTAAGTGACTAACCTTAGAGACTAGGTAGGTGCATGTTTTTAATAGTTTTTGCACCTCCAACCTCAGATTCCCCTCTTCTTTATCAGAAGATTCATTGGGGGATGAGATATTTAGACTAAGGTCCTTAGTTTCACCACCAGCATGATGTTCTTGGCTAGCGGTTTCCTCTGCTCACTGATTACTTCAGATGGAGTGTCAGTGGGTTGATTTTTCATGGTTGAGGTTTTAATGATGTAATCACTTGCAGAAGTGAGAACCTCTTCCATATGGACTTCCTAAGTAGAGTCAGAGACATCCACCTCAGTAGTGGGTAGATGATGTGGGCTAGAAAAGAGAGAAGCAAGAGCACTCTTCTCTCTTTGAGTGGGGGAAGAGAAGAGAGACTCATGATACTCACTAAATCCCAAGTCCTCATCATCATAGAAATCAAGGCTAGGGATTTCCTGGTTTAGATCTAAAGGCTGGGGATGGTAACTTTCCCCTTAAGGGTGTTTATTAGAGTGTTGAGACTCTGAGTGAAGGCTTAAGGTTGTTGGGCTAAGGAGCTCATCAGTCTGAGCATGAGGAACCTTAGAACTGATAGTTACAGTAATAGGAGTGGTTTGCTCCTTAGGAGAAGTGGGAGCTCTAGAGTCCACTTCCTCCTATGTGGATAGTAGTATGGGGGCCTGCACAGACTGAATAGCTTGGGCAGGGGTTCGTTTGGATTTTCTTTTATAGGTGAGGGTGATTTGTGGTTGTTTTGGTAGTTGAGAGGTTGAAGGTGTGGGTTCAACACTAGCTTGTGTTGCTAGGTTGTCACCTTGAGCAATAAGCTCTAACATTTTTGGGACCAGGGCTATTTCTACCCCAGAGAAGCCAAGAGTTGGCTTCTTCAAAATCTTAAAGATGTCAGGCTTCATTTGTCCCAAATTAAGAAAATTATCTATTTCCATCAACTGTGATCCCAGTTCATAGTTAAAAATGTGTTGAACATATCTAGGAAACATATAATACTCTAAGGAGTCCAAGTTAGCAAGCAAATTTGTATAAACAAACTAAGAGTATTTGAACTTGACCCCCTAAACCATTCCATGCATTATAAAGGAAAGATTTTCAGGAATTTGGTCCCATCCCCTATGCTTATTGGACAAGCTATGGATGACCACATGAATTAAGTACTTCCACTAGGATGAGACCTTCCCTTTCCTGAAGATCTTTATAGTGAAATCCCCCTTATAGCCCATCTACTAAAAGAATTGGTTGACAACATCTTTAGGAAAGAACAACTCACCTTCCTCATCATCCAGCTGAAGATGGGTGTTTATGATGGCTGGAGTGATGAAGATTATCCTCCCCTGCACTGTAGCAGACAATGCCTTCTCCTCATCTTGGATGACCTCTTGACAGGTCCTCTAGAAATCAAGCAAATGATCCTTATAAAGAACAAGATCAATGGTAAGGGAGGTGGAGTAGTTTGATAGAGCCAAAAATAGACAAACCTCTGAGAAATGTAGATCTTTCTCAGAGTTTAATAGAGCAACCTGATTGTGTTGCTTGTGTAACTGCATGGAAAAGTTGGGTCATTTTAACGGTTGAGGTTGGCCATTTTAGAAATCTTAGAGGTGAAGGAAATGAAGAACAAAGGCGGTTTTAGAGAGAAGTTTGGGAATTTAGGTCTGAGAGAAGATGAAGATGATAAAGAAAGAAGGGGAATCGTTGAGTTAATTTATGAAATGGATTTAAGACAAAGTTAATGAAAGAGGATAAACTTTGAAATCTGAATGTCGGTCCCACCTCTGAAAATGTAGTTTCTTTTTGCTCAAAAAGGTAGTTTTCTTGGAAGTCGAAAATTATCCAAAGGTAATTTGTCTTCAAAATTTTAATGAAAAAGCTTTCGAAGCTAAAATGACATTGGAAGATATTCTTGGGAGTTTTGAAAACTTTTCTTTGGAAGAAAATTAAGACTTGGATGATTTATTCAACTAAGAACAAAGCTTCCGAGAGTTAATTGCTTCGGAAGAAAACTGTCCTTGAAAACATTCAAGTACTTAAGAGAAATGTTAAGCTTTGGAAGATATTTTAGAAATTTCTTCCAAAGGCAATTTTACTTAAGCAGTTGTTTGTTTTAAAGGCATAAGTTTCTTCTAAAGATAAAAACATATCTTCCGAAGAACAGAAAACATCAAGATTTTCAAAGATCTAAGGAAAATTTCTCTCAAGAAAAACAAGAGCTTATGAAGATGATGAAATAGACAACTTAGGACACACAAATTTTTAGATCCAATAGTCATATGTTGAGGATCCAATGCTGTTGTTAAAGGATAACTTTTAGTCACTTGGTCTTGACCTTCCACACCACCTTTGGAAGTTTCTACTTAACCTTCAATACTTTGGAAGTTTTACTGACTTCGAAAGTTTTGATGACCGGGCCTTCAGAAGATCTTGTTATCACTGCAGTAAGTTTATGTGCTTCGAAAGTATTCCTTTCTTGCGAGACCAAATTTTCTTCCGAAGGCAATTTTCCACTTGCTTTCATCTTTATTTTGGAGCTTCTGACGGAAACAGATTTTTCTTTTGAAACTATTTTCTTCTTGGAGTTCTTAGAAGTCTCTTCTTTGATCATATGGAGAGTGCTTCTTGGATTGTAGAAATAATCCTTAGAAAGATGAGAAGTACTCTCACATATAACACAATTCATTTTTTTCTTCCTAAGAGACTTCTTTTAAGAACAAGACTGACTTTGATCATTTTCCCTCTCCACCTTCCTCTTTGCAGATGTTGAGACAGTTCTTTTAGGCTGAGAACTACACTTGGAGCTGGATGGTTCAGGCTGTGTAGTAGTGGTACTTAACTGGTCAGCCTTCTTATTGATGCTGGGATGATTTGAACATGAATCGGAACTTTTGGTACTAGAGTTCAAGTTGATATCTTCTGTCTTAACCATTTCAAACCCTGTAGAGACAAAAACTTGTTTCTGCTTAGAGTCAAAAGTGACCTTGATCTCTTGAGCCTTCTTTGCTTTTCTCTTGCTCTTTCTGATCAAGTTCTTTCCCTTAGACTTGGTCATCAGAGGCTACTGACTCTCCTTAGAAGGATAGTGACCCTTCTAAGAATCCTCTTCTTCACTCTTCTCAAAGACATTCTCCACTATCACTTCTTCATCCTCTTTAGTCAAAGGGTCTATGAGAGGAAGCTCATCTTCATAAGTTCCACACCTAGGAGATCTTACAGACAAGATTGTGTGTGGAGGAGCTATCTCACTAGATCCCAGTCCCTTTTTATTCTGATAACAAACTTTTGCATGCAAGGATAAGGATTAAATGTTCTTGAATGTCTCTTCTTTAAGAACATATTTTTCTGCACTAGCTTTGTTGATCGCAAGCTCAGCCTGGCATTTAGTCAACTTGGTTATGAGATCTTTGATTTGAGTCCTGTAGTTGGTATGTTCATGTTTAAGAACTGAAATGGTTTTCTCTAAGTCCTCTATCTTTAACTTATAATCATTTTCAGATCTTTTGAAGTCAGATTTTAAGATATTTAAGGACTCAAGATCAGATCTCATCTCTAAGTTGTAGGACCTGTATCTATTAACTTTAGCAATACATTCAGGTGTACAGAGATGTTCCAATACCTTTGCTTCATCATGGTCAGCCATTAGTGTTTGGTTTGGAGATGCATCTTACACCTAAAAACTCCAGTCAAAGCCTCCTTCTTTAACCGCAACTGTAGCTTGCTGTTTTGGCTTCTCATTTTGGGTGGCTTTCTCATTATAGTTTGGTCTGGTTTGTGCTTGGCCACCATTTGTCCTTGGTGCCTTGCACTCCCTAGCAAAGTGTCCCATTTGGTTATAGTTGTAACACTTGACTTTGCTTTTATCCAGCCTAAACTTTCCATTGTTGTACTACCGGGAAATTTCCTTCCTATCCTCTTGTAGAACTTCTTGGCTCTGTGAGTGAGTAGAGCCATCTGCTGGACTATCTCCATGTACTCCATATCATCTGGATGGATACAGTCCAGGTCTTCAAGGGTGAATAGAAAGTTTCTAGAACTTTCATCAAAAGACACAAAGGCTTGTGAAGAGCTTGTCTCTTGGAATGCGTTTCCTTGATTGTAGCTTTCTCTTGGTGTCTCCGAGAAGGTGATGAAAGGACCCTTTTATGAGTTGGAAGGGTAGCATATAAGATGATGTTGAGGTTCTATGTTATCCCTTTCAGTCACATGCAAGGCTAAACTCGTTTGACTGCTGGAGTTACTAGATGAACCTTGCATGTTCATCTCCATCTGGTATCCATTGAGAATACCATATATCTCAGTTAAAGTGAGAGTCTTAAGGTTCTCAGTCCTCTTGATAACAACACAATAATGTGTTAATTTCCTAGGAAGAGAGGACATGAACTTCCTTACAATGTCCTTGTTTTCAAGAGTCATTCTAACATCCACTAGAGTGTCCACAATCTCAACATACCTGAAGTATTATTGAGTCATCCCTGTTTTATAGGTGAAGTTTTCAAACTGTTGCTTCAGGATATCCTTCTTGTTCTCCTTGGCTTTAGTAGAACCCTAAACATTAGTTTCAATGCATCTCACAACTGCTTAGTTGTTTTGCATTTCTAGAAATCTCTGTATACAGAGTTTGGAAGAGCAGTCTGAAGGGTTGCCATGGCATTCTGATCAATTTCTACTCTCTTTCTATCTTCATCAGAGTAGTCAGCCATAGCCTGTGGAATCATACCACCTCCAGCAGCAGCTGAAAAGGTGCTAACAAATTCCCACATCCTGGAGTCTTGAGACTTGATGAAACCTTTCATTCTTTGGCACCAAGTATCAAAGTCTTTAGGAGTGATCAGTGGGGACTTTGTCATGGTTCCAGTTTCCGTATCAACTTTAGTGATAGCTGCCATTTGAGATGTTGAGTTTTTGTGTGTGAAAAGGATCTTAAGATGATGAGATCTTACTATCAAGAGCCTGGAATGCTCCGATACCAATTGTGGACTGTTTGAGGGGCTTTGGTCACTTACAACATAACACACAATGAGGAGAGATTGACTTTAAAACACTTAAAAAATCAAATGGAGAACTAGTAACCAATTACAATGATACTAAGAAACACAAGTAATATTGAGACAAAACAAGAATAGATAACACAAGTGTTTTGTTTTCAAGAATGTTGTATATTGCTCTCTAGTTCCTTACAAGTGTTACAAAGCATAAGAAAAGATGCAAGGGACCAGAGATACTTTATACTACATCCTTCGGCCGGCCATACTTTAAAGGCCAGCTGGATACATGATCTAGACACAAAATCAATGTAAAGTCAAAAGACAGATTGCTTTTTGACTAGTTACTATGACATGCCATAGCTCACATCTTAATATATTACAAAAGGATTAAAGTACGTAAAGTAGAAAGAAACATACTCAAGACCTCAATGTACAGTTTACCAAAAGCATGGATCTTTCACCAACTTGTGAAAGTTTATGAGTCAAATAGAGTTGCAGCGGAAAGGTGGTCCAGCTTTATGGTAAAAGGTACATCAGATAAAGCATGTACTTAAAAATCTTCAAAAGGAATTTGTCTTCATAAACTAGCTTCGGAAAACTTTGTCTTTAAAGCTTTGGAAGACTTCATATTTGGCTTCGAAAGATATTTGTTTTGGATTCGAAAGATTTCACACTTAGAATGTTTTCTAATGTAGAATGTGAAACTTCCGAAGCATTCTACTTCAGCACTTTATGCATGCATGCATGACAGATGTTTGGATGTTTTGGATTGCATCAGCCTTATATAAAACCTTACATTTTACTTGCACCAACTTTGCTTCTAAATTTCTTTCTAATATAGAATGTGAACGTCAGAAGTATTCTACTTTAGCACTTTGTGCATGCATGTAGGACAGACTGTTTGGATGTTTTGGATTGCATCAGCCTTATATGAAACCTTACATTTTTCTTGCACCAACTTTTCTTCAACATACATAGTGTTTTTCTTCACTCTCTATGTAATCTTAAAAAACTTTTGAGCCCTAACCATCCATTGAAGTTTCAAATCCGTACAATGTTCTTAAGGTAGCAACCATATTCTTCATTTTAGTGTTCATATTATTCTTTTGATTTTTAAATAATTCTAAGCAAATTTATAATAAATTTTTATGTTTTTCTTCGATTATAACCCTCCTATTATCAATATATTCTCAATAAAATTAATGCGTTTATTATTTTTATAACTAAAAGGTTCATGTAAGTTCTACCATTGATTTGGACATGATTTGTACAAATTTAAACGACCATAACTTAGTCATAATAAACCAAAAATTAACAAACTCAGATTTCATGAACAATTTCGTCGAGTTAACTTTCCAACCATAGTTTATATGACTTATAGTTCTATAGTACGACTCCATAACAGCCTCTACAAAGTAAGTGTGTATATTTGCACCTTTTATTTTTTACTGCTATTTTGTTTGGCTTTGATCCGAATTTGAAAAAAAATCTAGACTAAAGTTGTTTATAACATCCTAAAATAGTAGATAGGAGAGTTTTAGGATTTCTACGTGAAGTTTGTTATTTTTAATTATCATATGAAACTTTAACAATGAATCTGTTCAAGTATGCTTTTATCTGGCAACAACCTTTCTTTTCTTTTGCTTTTGATTCTTTTGTTAATATGATCAATAATCATAACCATAAGCATAAATATAAGCTTTTATACATATAATCATGTTAATGAAGGGCTTCACCATTTCTATTAAGCAAGTCATAAGTCCAACTCATACTCAAGAACTCAATGTGAGTATTCATAGTCCCTTTTTCCTTTTATGTTTCTAGGTTGTGACATGTATATGCATTCAATTCTAAATCTTTCTTTCAAATCATGCAATTCAATTAAGTCTTGTATGTATCCTATGCATTTGTGATAAACTTGTTGGATAATCTTTCATGTGGTGGTTAATCTTTCTTACTTACTTACTAGCATGTGATTATTAACTTTCTAAAGCCTAAGGTGATGGTGATAACGCTATTGGTTTGGCATTCTTCCAAACGAGGCGTTGTAGATGCCTTTTGGGTATCGAAACCGACATTCTTAGTCTAATCCGTTGGTTAGGGACACTTGTCAACAAAGGTTTGATCAATGCATTTGGTTTAATCATACTTGTTTGAATTCATACATCGACTCTTGAATCATGTTTTAAAGCTATTATATGTAACAAAACCTATGTTTACTCACCAACTTCCTAGTTGTCTTTATTTTATACATGTCGCGGGAAGTAGTGCTTGAGATGCCTTCAAGTTCATGGTACTTAGGATGCTTGTGGACTTAGTTAATAAATCATACTTTATTTTATGTTATCTTTGTTTAAAGAATTTATGGCTTCTTTGTAAGACTTTGTTAATTAGGTTGATTAAATAAATTATCACTTTAATAGTGTCAAGTGTTATGAACAATCTCACACCTCGACACATTCCGTCGCCGGTTAGGGTGTGATACAATCTAGTGGTAACGGGTTAGGGGATATTTTAGCACTCGGGCAGGTAAGTCCAGGTCAAGCTTGATTGTGATACATTCTCTAGTGCATCATTATTACTGTTATTATCATTGTCGTTGTTGTTGGTTGTTATATTTTTCATGAAATATTAAGTGTCATAAACTCATGAGCTCACTAACATTATGTTGACGTATTTGGGTGTGTTTTTCTGGAGAAGAGTAACTGACAAGTGACTTATGGATAGGTATTGTGAACAATCTAATTTAACTATTTTAATAGAGTTTTAGACAATTAACACTTATGGATATTTATTAAAATGTAATGCCACATAAACAAATCATTGGGTAATGTAATCAATTTAAGTTTTATTTTATGACTTTCGCTGCATTGTGATGATATTGTTTAGTCACGACCGGTTCCGATCAACAGAAAAAAAAACTATTTAAAATGCTTGACATGACAAAATCAAGACTTAACTAACATTTACGAGGCTAACAAAATATTTTAACGAATAATAATTAGAAATGACTAAAATTTCAATTATTATAATTTTTAGTGATATGAAAATACCACATCAATTCGTTATGTATGGATGATGAGATTTCATTGATACAGAGTTAATTCCATAGACTTATTGGAGGGTCCCATTGGCGTGCATCCAGTAGGAATTGAACCTATGATTTTGCGAATTATGAGTTAGGTGGTTTAACCATTCAGCCATGGATGCTTAGCAGGTCATAGTGAATGACCAGATTCCAATTCAAATGGAATCTTTCAACTAAAGCAATGAGATGCTTAAATGAAATTCTTTTAGTTCTAATAAATCAAAAGGAATATGATGACAGGACATAAATTCAAGTCCTGGATATTAGAATTGAGAGAGATATTGAGAGAGATCAAGAACTCTTAGAACCTAATAATTTTATAAAATAATAGGTTACAATCTTGTGCAGTACACGGGTTAAATAAATCTATTGTTATATATAGTTAACGATAAAAAGTTATTTCTTAAAAATCATGTATTATACGGATTGAATAAAATCATATATTACACATAATTGAAACTTCAAAGTTGTCCTATTTGAAAATTTTTAGAATCAGTCATAAAAAAACATTTATTATCATTACTCTTTCTTTTTTTCTTAATATTTTAACAAACATAATTTTACACTTGATTATATTTGAATAACTAAATAGAAGCTTTTAAATAAAAAAGTAAATAAAAATTAATAATTAATTTTAAATTAAATTCACTTAGTTAATGTTATACTTATTTTGGTTAGCTTTTTGTTATCATTTTAAAGTTTTGAATAACAATCCACTTAATTATGGATAGTTATTAATGAATAGTTATTATAACATTTTATAGTAAATACTTAAACATATTATTTTTAATATTCTTATCATATAAGAGGTGATACAAGTGTCCTAATTTAATTTTTATCTATTATTATAGATATATTAAAGTAGTCCATGACCAGTAATAAGATCAAAGTCTACTTAAAGTCGAAAAAATATTAAAAACCAAACCACGAGCGTTAAAAAAGTTAAAACCAACAACTTAGAATCTAAAATTTTACTAACTAATGACTTAATTAAAATATAAATAATTTTAAAATATGTAAGGCTTATATAAAGGCTGATGCACCCAAAACAATCTAAGTGCTTCCTGCATGCATGCATTTGGTATTAAGTAGAAGTTGCTTCGGAAGTTTCATACTCTGCACAAGAAAATATTCTAAGTATGAAATCTTTCGAAACCAAAACCAATATCTTCCGAAGTCAAAAGTGAAGTCTTTCGAATTTTTCAAAGACAAAGTCTTTTGAAGCCAAATGAAGTGAAGACAGATTTCTTTTGAAAACTTTGAAGAACATGCTTTCTTTGATATACTTTTCATAAAGATGACCAACTTTCCATTGTAACTCTAAAGACTCACCAACTTAAGAAACAGTTGGTGAATGGTTTATGCTTTTTGTAACTATACATTGAGGTCTTGAGTCTGTAACTTTTTACTTTATGTATTTTGTATCCTTTTTGTAATATATTAGGATGTAACTATCCTCAAGTTCGTGTATCTTATTTTATACTTTGTAACACTTGTAAAAAAACTTAAGAAACAATATACTACAATCTTAAAAACCTTTACTTTGTTGTTGTGTTCTTAAGTTTCTGTCTCTTGTTTACTTGTGTTCATAGTATCACAATATAAGTTTCGGTTCCCTATTTGATTTGCTAAATATTCTAATACTCTCCTTATTGTGAGACTGGTTGTATTGACCATCTCTTAAACGGTCATGCAAAATATCTTAGTATTTATAGAATTTTTTATTTTATATAAATAATTCTCATTATTAAAAAGTAATTAATCACAAGATAAAGTAAATTATAAATATTCCAAGATTGAAAAATAGAGCAATTATAGTAATTTATGACCTATAAGCATATTTTCTAAATTAAAGTTTAATAGAACAAGTTTTTTGTCATACTTTACATAACACGTCAGAAACACATTTTAATACGCGTTAAAAATACAAAAATTGTCACAACAATCTTAAGAGCATATTTTATTGTTTTAGACAATGTTTTTGTGACCAGATCAGATCGGTTCGGTCGCGACCCGACATCACCGGTTGTCCGGTTGAGTATGTTCATGTCGTTTTCCAAAAAACGAACGATTTTTTCGATTGACTAGTCAAACCAACAGCTACTAACTGTGGTTGGGCCAGAAAAGAGAAGAGAAGAAAGCTTGAAGATAGTTTTTGAAGTTATCAACATAACCTGTTCTACCAACACTGCATGTTTGATGTCTTATCCACTTGTTCTAGAGAGAGAGAGAAAAAGGTTTCTAATGACCTTTGTAGTAGTTTTTTTCTTCCTTAATTAGTGTTGGTAATCTATTTTGTGTTTTGAAAGAAACTTAAAATGAAGAAAAAGTGTTAGGAAGATAAAGGATATGCAAGTGATAATGATATTCAATAGCCTGTGTATCTCGAGAAATAAAAGCATGTCAAAGATGCAGACTTTAGACTTCAAAATAACAAATGTCAAAAGTGGTTATCATGATGACTAACATTAGTTAAAATAATTTATGCTTCAATTTTAATAACAATAAATAGAATTTCCAAAGTTTATTTGTAAAATTTAGTTATTATATTTTAAGTTTATTTAGACAAATACTTATATATTTAATATATTAGATATAAATTTATGATATAACCAGCTTTTAAATCCGATCTGACCGGTCCACCGGTCCGACCAACGAACCTGTAAGTTGTCTGGTTCGCTCTCCGGTCCGGTTTTTAAAACATTGATATTAGAAACTAGAGTATACCTTATAACATATAAACAAAATATAAACACCTATTAAGGCACTCATAATTTACTAAGAAAAAATTCATGTTTAAAAGTACATAAGATGTCTATTTAGAAAATATTTCATTAAAACCAATAAAGAAACTCAAATAAAATTAAAATTAAATTATTCCAATAGCATAACCTACCTAAAAACAATAAATATCATCATAACTAAGTAGAGTAAAAAAATCAAATTTTAAAGTTAAAAGTGTCAATTTAACAAGGACCAGGGACCAACATTATCAATACTTGAAACCTTAATGCTATGAAACTAAAATGTACTTAAAATGAAAGTTACAATATGAAGCTGAAATTCAAAACTTATACTAAGATAAAACACAAGATAAGACTTCAAAACTCAAGACATGAAGCTGAAATTACACATGTGTAACAAGAACCCATTTTAGGTTAACATTTTTAGGGTGAAATACATACTTTTCAAAATCTCATTTTATGATACATTATTACTTAATTTTGTACTTGAACAGAGTACAATCATTAACTCCACTAGGTTTTGTGTGATTGTAGATAGTACTATTTAGGAATCCCCCATACACAATGGTCCCTTATCCTAGGGAACCCCCCCCCCCCCCATTAAGATGCAATAATCATTATGTTACTTATAACCTATCATAGCAAACACAATTAAACATAAATTATAGTGGTAAAGGGTTAGGAGATATTTTAACGCTTTGGAGGATAAGTCTGAATCCAGGTTTGCTTATCATACATTCTCTTGTGCACCATTATTAACATTGATTGTTATTATGTTTATTTATAAAAGGTCACATTTCATAAGCTTATGAGCTCACCAACATTATGTTGGCATATTTTTTTTGAATTTCAGGAGAAGAATAATTAAAAGGTGACACATGGATACAGTCCCCTTGGTTGGACATTTGGAGATTTCGCCACCACCTTATTCATTGTATCATGTTTTAGGCAATTTGAATGAATTATGTTATTTGGGTTTTTATACAATCATTAATCTGTATAATTTAATATTTGATGTAATGCCACATAGACATTTGACTTTGGGATTGTAACCACTTGTTAGTTACAACCGGTCTCGGTTAGAGAAAGATAGAGACAAATGGGCCACAACAGTTGCCGTACCATCACCATCGATACCCTGGCTGTAACATAGGACCTATAGATTGGAGTTACCAAATGAGTTAAGTGGAATTCACCCGACATTCCATGTATCTCATTTGAGAAAGTGCTTAGCTGACGAAGACATGATTGTTCCACTAGAGGATATCAAAGTAGACGAACGGCTCAATTATGTGGAGCAACCAGTGGAAATTATCGATCGTAAAGAGAAAAGGCTGAGAAATAAAGTGGTTCCTCTTGTGCGTGTACAGTGGAAGCACAGGAAGGAAACCAAGTCTACATGAGAGGCTGAGGAGGAGATGAGGCAGCATTATCCTCATCTGTCGAGGAATACCAGGTTTCAGGGACGAAACCTATATAAGGGGGTGGACTTGTAACACCCGGTAATTTTTAAAAGACAAGATATAAAGAATAAAAGCAAGAAAGGCAATAAAGTCCAAGTGAAGGGACTTGTCCAAAAAGAACAAAACTTTCAAAAGTTGGTGTAAAGGTGGGTATGGCCGCCCGCCCTCAGCTCACTCCATCATTTTCCTCGGTTTTAGAGAAAGAGCAGAGAATACTCTCGGTTGAAGAAGAAGAGGAAGAAGAAAAGTGAATTCAAGGTAAGAATTCAAGGTTTTTATGTTTTTATGTCGGGTTTTATCCCGGTTATGTGTTTATGTGCTTATGGGTTGTGTTTGTGCTCGGGTGTGTGTGTTTTTGGTGTTGTTTTTAGGTGTTTGAACTCTTTGCAAGCAGGTTAAAAGGAAGAACACCCAAGTTGCACCAGGTGAGTTCTAGACCCTGGTTTTTACATGTTTTAAACTATCTTGGGGCTGAAAACGTATTAAAACGATTTTACAAAGTTTCTATGTGAATACCCGTAGGTATTGTGTATGTTGGATGTTGGTCCTTGAATGTTTATAGGCTACTCATGTTTAGAATAGCCACATTATGCTTAGGACAGATGGATTTAATGATTGGGGTTGAAAACATCCTAGAAACATGTTTCACAGAAGCTCATGCGCCTAGATAAGTGTTTATACGCCTGAAATTGCCTTAGAAAGAATTAAGTGTAAGCCATGCACCTAAACAGTAGCTCATGCACCCAAAATTTGCCTAGGAATGTTTTAAGTATAGCCCATGCGCCTGAATAGTACCCATGCGCCTGGAATGTTAGTTGGACGACTAAATGTAGGGCCATGCGCCCCAATAGTGCCTATGCGCCCAAGTGGCCCATGCGCCTAAGTGTTCATGCATTTGAATAGTACTCATGTGCCTAGAATTAGGCTGGAATTGACTAAGTGTCCAGACGTCTAGGATTCCCTATGCACCTAAGCACTCATACGCCTGCATAGTGCCCATGCGCCTGAAAGTTGACCATGTGCCTAAGTGTTCCCCATGCACCTGAATAGTGCCCATGCGCCTGAAAGTTGCCCATGCGCCTAAGTGTTCCCCATGCGCCTGCATAGTGTCCATACGCCTACATAGTGCCGATGCGCCGAAGGACTTAGAATATTTTTCTGATTTTTGGGGAAAATGTGTAAAGTAGGGTTTGACTTGGGAGATTCCCCGGGGACTATATAAGTTGACTTTTGGGGTCATAGATGGTATGAGGGGCATGTTATTCATTGTGATTATGCATGATGATGATGATGTTGTATGGTTATATGATGTATGTTATGTATGTATGATGCCTGTATGATGATGTATGAATGATATGATATGTTCCTTATGATGATGTATGTTATCTTTCCATGGCTTTACGTGTTATGATAATGAATGAACCGAAAGTATTATGTAACGTAAAGTGAAAGATAATGAAGGAGGAACATGATGAATGAATGCATGCATTAACGAATGAATGAACGTAAAAAGTCTTGCAAGCAAATGTATGGAGGTCCACACCCAATGTAGGGTGTTAGCTCAACTGTGTGCGGGTTAGCTACCCCAGAAGGATGCACACTGGGGTCCAATCCTTGTGATTGACCATATGTACGGGATTCTTGCTGCTTGTCCTAGGTACTAGAGTCAGCTTCGTGCACAATGTTCAAGGTCTATGAAAGACCTCAGGCCCAGTAACCGGCTTCGTGCACAATATTCGGGGTATAGCATATGGCATTAATCCGGAATGAAAAAGAAAAGATAAATGGTGAATGTACTTGCCCTAGGTACTGGAGTCAGCTTCGTGCATAATGTTCGAGGTCTATGAAAGACCTCAGGCCCAGTAACCAGCTTCGTGCACAATGTTCGGGGTATAGCATATGGCATTGATCCGGAATGAAAAAGAAAAGATAAATGGTGAATGTACTTGCCCTATGTACTGGAGTCAGCTTCATGCACAATGTTCGAGGTCTATGAAAGACCTCAGGCCCAGTTACCTGCTTCGTGCATAATGTTCGGGGTAATGTACATGTCATTAGATGTAATGAATGAACGAAGGCTAACGAACGTAATGGAAGATAATAATGACGTTGTCTGTATGTACGTATGATGTATGATCATGAATGAATGAAACGTATAGTATGGCTCTGAAAGGAAATATATAACGATTTTATGTATGTTTTATTATAAAACTAGAACTCACTCAGCAACGCTGACTTTTATACGTTTTCAGTTGGCAGGTAAACGTTGCTGAGGATGGTACGAGGCGGTTACTCAGATCTTTTGGATGGCATCCATTTATTTAAAGCTTTTGTGATGTAATACAACAATGTAATTTTTTAACCGACAAACGATGCATTATTTTGCAAAAGTTTTTATGATGAAATGAATGCCATTTGTTTTATGTTTCTGCTGTAATGTTTTGATGATTAAATGCAAAGTATATGTTTTATGTGCGATGAATTACCAGCTGTAAGCGTCCCAGGAACGGGGCCTTACACTGGCTAGCGAGAAAATGACCGCTAACTCTACCTCAACTAAAAACTAGAGGATGAGGGGGGTTATCTGCAATGCCACCACCGCTATTACAAATGTCGACTATACCTCAATCGAAAATTAGAGGCTGAGTAGAAGTTGTCTCTAATGCCACCATCGCCACTGATTCCATGTTAACCGGAAACAGGAGGTGGAGTGGTGGTCGCCTCCACGGCCATTGCAACCATCATAAACCACCTATAAACTTACAAGTCAAAAAGGGAACCGAAAACCTACCTAAAAAGGGAACCCACACAAGAGGTGAGAAAATGGGGTGAGCTGGAGTGGCCACTGCCTTTGTCGCAACCGGTACCCTCACAAAGGAAATCTCTCTCTACAAACCCCATAAAAAGACGAAGATCAAACTTAAAAAGAAGCACCACAAACTACAACATACATTACTCAATTGTACCATACACCTGAATCAAGTCTGCAAGAAAAAACCAAAATGACATATAAGACAAACCATTATTCATTCTATTTTAAATTCAACATATAGGTAAATTGTCTGATAAAACATTTCAGGATTAACAATCATAAAAGTTTGTTTTTTTGTATAATAAAAAACAAATTTCAGTATGTCATTTGTTTTTATAAGAGTCGTAAATACACCGAAACATATGACGAAGCTTAGGGATACAATCCCTAGTTACATATTATGTGTAAATAAGTTAAATGTAAGTATCTTTTAGATAAATCAAAATCAAATCGTAATAAACTACCTTTTTTAATTTCCCATTTTAAAATCTTAGGGGGTGTTTGTTTTTTGAAAAAACCTCTTCCCCACCTTTTCATCTGCGCACTCGCAGACGCGAGAAGAGGTTTTTACTTCGCAGACTGTTGTTTTCCAGAAAACGTCTTCATCATCTTTGCACGGAGAAGAGGTGGAACAATGTCTTCACAACCTCTTCTAACCTCTTCTCTTCTAAATTATTTTGAGCCCTAACATCTGATCCTTCACCCATCTTCATTCCCCACCCATCTTCTACCCACCTCCCCCACTTCACAGCCATCTTCGGCCGTCCCCCGTCGCCGCCACGCCACCGCGCCAGCTCGCCACCGTGCCAGCTCGCCACCGTCGCCACCTCCAGCCCTCCTCTTCGGCTGCCAGCCCTCCTCTTCGGCCGCCTCCCTCCCCTTCACCCCCTCCCTTCGCCCCCTCCTCTTCGGCCGCCTCCCTCCCCTTCGCCCCCTCCCCTTCGGCCTCCCTCCCCTTCGCCCCCTCCTCTTCGGCCTCCCTCTCCTTCGCCTCTTCTGCAGACAAATGAGTTATTTTTATTTTAAACAAAACACAGTCTTTTTCTTGCAGACTGCAGACATTTGGTCCACCTCTTCTGCTGCAGATGTGATCCGCAGACTGCAGACGTTTTCTTGCAGAAAAAACAAACATCACATTAGTTATGATTTATCATTTATCATTTAACAAAACATTCACACCTTGTATGTTTCCTACCTTATGGTCCACATACATTGATGATGCTAACACATAATCAAGCCTATGGTCGTAATTTTACTTTGAAGTTTGAACCATAATTACACATAGCTTGATAGACGTATGTTTAAATGAAATGGGTTTTAAACTATTAATAATACAAATCAATGATGCATCATAGCTTGATAAAAGTATCATTCATCAAAGCAGAAATCTTTTATGTAATTCGGTAGATTAACAATGGCTGAAGATAAACCCTAATCCAACACTCCAAGCATCCAATACAAACAAGAATCAGATGTGATCCATTGAATAGTAAACTTTAGGGTTATTGTGGTGTAATCCAACAAAGATTAACGAATCTTGTGCGACAACGACGGTGTTCGTGAACGAAGACGATGAACTGCAAAACCCCTTTTTGGTGTCGATGATGAATCTTTGAAATCGATCTTTTAATCTTGTTCAAGAAACCCTATACACACATTTGATTTTTAATATATTATCGATCGTCTAGCTGATATTATTATTGTTATTACTGTCATCAAATATAGTTTCTTTCTTGAATACCCGATCATCCCCTCCGATTGTTCGACTACTGAATTGGGATTATTATTGCTTTGATGGATCTGAAACTTCTGCTTTGGTTATGAAGATTGTGGGGTTTTAGATTATGATAATGGGATTGCAGTCTTCTGGTAAATTGCTTGAATTTGGTGGAAGATTACTGCATTCGATGAGGGCAATAGTAGAAACCAAACTGTTGATACTTTGATTATTTATAAGTTTTTAATTCCAACAAATTTTCAGTGAATTGTGGTGGAGCAATGATGGATGATGTCAACCCGATGGTTGCAGCAGATGAGAGCTTAGCTTCTGCATCAGCATCAGTACCATGGACTCCTAGACAGTTTGCTTTTCGACCTTATGACCCTGTTATTAATCCTGCAGCAAGAACACGAAGTTTGCGCGTTTTGTTAAAAGACCTGTGAGTGATTTTGCCCCATAAAAATCTTTTGTTTTAGTAATGTTTATCATATAGCTTGTTCTAGTTGAATGCTTGTAATAAAAACATGTTCATATGATGAAGTTGTAGGTTTTATATAACAGTAATTAAGTTTCTCCATTGTTTTAAGAGGTTTAACCACTTATGTTTTGTTTTTTGTTATTATCCTGTTTTTTCTCCAAACTGGTTGACGTGGCTTCCAAATTGCATAAAACGGATGATATGAATGGCCACTGCGTAAGGGGGTGTTTGGGAGCTGGGATTGTTTATTAAAACTGCTTATTTGCTTATTGTGTTTCGAAGGTGTTTTGGTTTGCTTATTTGAGCCTATATCTGATTAGTTATGAGTTGATGAAAGTTTTTTTACTGAAGTTGGTTGTTCCCAACTGCTTACTAAATCTGACAGGGAGCTACACTATTAGTTTTATATACTTGTGTCCCTGCTTCAACTATTTTATACCATTGACATGCTATGCCAACATATATCAGTTGTGATATAGTTTGCCCGTAAATTTTTCAAAAGATTGTTAGCCCAAACAAAATCGAAATTTGAGTGGTCAAACATTTTAACCAAAAGTTTGAATGGCCAAACTTACTATACGTGACATTTGTCCTTTCCTTGATAAAAATCGTGTATATTTCATTATGAAAGACAAGGATTGACGTGCGTAATTGTTTTATGCAGTTGGTATCAAGATTAACCAAGGATATTGTTGAGACGTACCGAATATGCAATCCACAGTTTAAATATTCAGAAAAATTAAACCCAAAACAGTTCTTGACAACCCCATCTGCTGGAGTACTCAATGATGGTTATGATAATGAAAATTCTGACCTTATTTTAACCGTAAATTTTCCCATAGTTAATTCAGAAACTAACAGAAGGTTACTATTTTCACTTCATTTTTCTTGTTTGATTGAATTTATTTGATCACAATTTTCATAATTACTGGATTATTTTCAGATATATTGTGAAGGAGATGCTTGGGCAGGGGACATTTGGGCAAGTTGCTAAATGTTGGGTTGCAGAACTTGACCGTTTTGTTGCTGTTAAAATCATTAAAAATCAACCTGCTTACTATCGGCAAGCACTGGTTGAAGTTTCCATATTGAAAACAGTAAGTACTAAGTTCTGTCTGAAATCTTGAAAATGTACGAGATCAACCGCATTTGGGTGTCACCTAATTATCTTGTTATTTTCAGTTAAACAATAAGTTTGATCCAGAGGATAAGCATCACATTGTTCGAATTTATGAGTATTTCACATATCAAAGGCATTTATGCATTGCTTTTGAACTACTTGATACGAATTTGTAAGTTTCAGTTTGTTCACTTAATCACTTGTTGTATAAAAGCTTTTACATGCTATGTTTATTTGGGTCTGAATTTATTTTATTTATTTATTTTCTGTTTGTTTATTTCATTTTGTTTAGTTTGTCATGTTACATTAGGTATGAGCTTATAAAGCTAAATAAATACTGCGGTTTATCATTGAGATTTGTGCAGCTATTCTCAAAGCAGGTTAAATTTGCTTAATATTTCTGTGTGAAAAATTGTTATTTATTCCTCCTTTAATGGTTGATATATTTGTACTAGATTCTATATGGATTAGCTCTGATGAAGGATGCTGCTATTATCCATTGTGATCTAAAGCCTGAGAACATCCTTTTATGCACGAGGTTGGTACACAACCCAAATCAACCCATTTACAAGTAAATGGGTCGCAATGCCTCTCTATTTTTCTATAGATTGAGCTCATTCGCTCCTAATATTGCTATCTTATATATCTATTACAGAATGAAACCACCAGGAGTCAAAATTATTGACTTCGGATCTGCATGCATGGAAGATCACACCGTTTATTCTTATATCCAGGTTTGTATCTAATACATTATCATAAAGTTGCATGTTGGAAATCTTTTTTAGTTGGCAGAAGCATTGCTGTTAATTCTTGTAATTTTCTTCTGCAGAGTCGATACTACAGATCACCTGAAGTTGTTTTAGGGTATCAGTATCCTTGAGTTCAAAATCTGCTTTTATATTGTTATTAGCATCTCTAATTCAAATTCTGCTGCTATATTATTGTTATTAGTTTTTATTATTATTGTTAATGTATTGTTTTGCACTTTTGCTAACTATAGCCCTACGAACTTTGGTTAACAACGAACATTTTAAAAATATGGAGCTTAATAACAAAATACATCCACTTTTGGGAATAAATATTTTAAAAAAAGTATTCTTCCCACTTCCTCTCCTTTTTCTTCAAACTTAAACTCAGAAGCAGTGTGGGCTTTGGTTAGCACGCCTCTCAATTTTAATATAAGCATCCTGATTGTATTAATACGTATGTGCTTTTGTTAGACTTTAACCATCTCTCAGGTATACAACCGCCATTGACATGTGGTCATTTGGATGCATAGTTGCTGAACTGTTTCTTGGCCTACCACTTTTTCCAGGAGCTTCAGAATTTGATCTTCTAAAAAGAATGATGCAAATAATCGGGTATCCTTATAATTCTGTTCTGTTATTTAAAAATATTATTTCTCTTACAATACTCATATCTTCCATCTGAAGTTATATCTATGGTACCATACTTTCTTTTAACTACGTTTCACCTTTCAATATAAAAAAGTCAATATTAGGAGTAACACCAATCAACTGAACTCTTGAATAGAAAAAGATATATAATTTGGGCCAAAGGATAAAGTTTTTGTTGCTATAATTTCATATGAGTTCTTTTGTTTAATTTTCTTTATTTATTTAGGGATCAACCACCTGATTATGTGTTGAAAGGGGCCAAAAACACTAGTAGGTTCTTCAAGTGTGTAGGGAGTGTAAACCATGAAAATGGTAGTCAAGCTTCATCTTATGGAAGAAGTAACTATCAAGTTTTAAATGAAGAAGAATATGAAGCTGTAAGTGCTCATTTTTCATTTTTAGTTATCTTGGCTAGATTATTAGTTTGTTTCCTTTATACAAATCACATGAAAGGCTTGCATGAACCCCTTGTATCTTTAGGATGAAATGTATATTATGAAAATTATGTGATATTTAAACTTCCTTTCAAACTCGTGCTTAAAAGTGTGTGTATCTAAAGACTATAGATACATTCCAAGGCCATATACTTATAAAACCCTATACATTCCTAACAGACATCAGCCTTTCTGTATTTTCTCAAAAAAGATTGTTGGCCTTATATCTTTATGAGAAGATTTCTCTTTGTGTCAACAGCTACTATGCGCACTTCTCAGCTCACTTTGTATTATAATTGTTTTATTATTTTTCACTTTAGAGAGAGATGAAAAAACCTTTAATTGGAAAGGAGTTCTTCAATCACATGACTCTTGAAGGAATTGTGAAGAAGTATCCTTATAGAAAAGATCTGGAAAAAGAAGATTTGGCTAGAGGTTAGCTTTATATCCTTATTTTTCTCCCCTAATATTTATATAATATATGACAGCAATCTTATAACAAAAACACCACAGAAAGTCAAATGCGTCTGGCGCTGATTGATTTCTTGAAGGGGCTAGTAGAATTTGATCCAGCTAACCGGTGGTCACCATTGCAGGTTATTTAATGCCACTTTTAGTTATTCTGTCAATGTTAATAACAATGTTGATGGTATGGTATATCATGTCACAGGCTTCTAAGCATCCTTTTGTTACGGGGGAACCTTTTACATGTCCTTATATGCCTGCTCCTGAGACTCCTCGTGTGGTAAGCAGTGTTTTTCTATTGTAAATTTTTGGACATAAATTGTTGCAGGTCATTCCGACCTGACCCGAACTGAAGCACACTAAAAGTATTTGTTTTGTTTGCTACTCAAGCCCAGCCATTTCATGACCTCTATTAATACTCCTTTGTGTCTAACTATTGAAATGTAGTCGTAATTACCTATTTACCCTTTTTTTGCAAGGCAGCCTGTTTCTCATAATGTCAAGGTTGATCATCATCCTGCTGGCGGTCATTGGTTTGCTGCAGGTCTCTCGCCTAATGTGAGCAGTTTCTGTACATTTAGGGTGTTTGGATTTACGTTTTGGAACTGATTATCTGATTAAGGGTCAAGTTACGTACCAACTATAACAAATCTGATTGTCCAAGTATAAAGTAAATTACATCCTTACCCTTTTTTCAACTTGATCTGAGAGACTCTCTCTCATTTACAGAGCAGCACTTAATTTAATGCCATCTTTTTCTATCATTTTATTTATTAGTTCCTTAAATTATTAGAATTTTTCAAACACTCGACATCTAGTTATCTCTTATTAGTGTTACTTCTGGGAGGAAAAAAACATCCCTACACTATTTTCTATAGCTCATTGTTACCGATAGTCATCTGTTTTCAATTATCCAACATTACATAATTCCTAAAAAAAATAACAGCCAAACACCCACATTTCATTACAACTGGTTACAACTGGTTATCTAAATCTTGCAAGTCCAATTGCTATTACATGTAGGTTCTAGGTGGAAATCGTGTTATAATGTCTAACAACTCTCATTTCCAAGTATTGCCTCATGCACATAGAGGTAATTTTGGAACTTTAGGTGGTCATGGCAGTTATAATGATGGCACTGGACTTGGAAGTAGTTATGGTAGTTATGGGGATAACAGTAACATGCTCCCATATTATTCACCAGTGGGTCCATCACCTTTGAACAACTATGCTCAAAATATCCCGGTGCTTGGAAGTAGTCCTGATGCTAGGCAAAGAAATATGCAAATCCCACATGGAAATGGGTTCAGGTTCAGTCCAGCTGGCAATTTTGCACCTATGTCACTAGGCACTAGTCCATCACAATTCACTCCACCGTTTAGCCAAATGACAGCTGGATCTCCTGGACAATATGGCTCGAGTTCCCCTGTTAGAGGAAATTGTCACGGATCTCCCCTTGGAAAAGGAACGATGCCAGGTAATCAGATGAATAGAAGAAAAGGGCTGGGGTATTCTGGTAATTTACCAACTCAAGAAAGCACGTCTTCTGCACAATGGCAGGGACAAATTTCTGATGTTAATTCACTGAATTTAAATGCTGGAAATCGGAAACAACGGAATTGCGGAAACGCTGGGGCTCACAGTTCTTTTGGTTCTGGTAAGCCGTTTATGCATGCCGAAGGTGCAGTGCATGACAAATCTGAAGCTAGTAGTTCACTGCCTGAGCCTGGAGACTGGGATCCTAATTACAGGTGATGACTGATGCTAATTTTTTTTAGTCTTATTTTGTGTTGTATTTAGTTTATTTCACTATCCATGCCCATTACAGCTTGCTTAATATGAAGCATGTGACCGTATCTAGCAGTTATGTTATAGCATGTTATCTATTTCACTATTAGCAGAGGTGACAAAATGGACTGGTCAAAGTGGGTTCGGATTTAAACATGTTCTTAGTAAGGTTTGGATCACATAACCCACATTCAATTCTGTCCATTTCGGTTAATCGTTGTAAATAGTTTATGCATTTATATGATTGCAAAAACTGGTTATTGGTATTAATCTATGTTCCTTGAATAAAACAAATTAGGAGCTATGAGCATAAAGTACGTTTTGGTCAACTTTCCAGTTTCTTGAATCATTTCCTGTTTATCTGTCGCCCCACCATCTCAAATAAGCTCACAAGAAAAGAAAAAAGAAATAATAGTTATAGGAATGTACAACTAATGCATTATATACTAGGCAATGTCAGCTTTACATTTCTACCCTTTTGAAATGTGCATGGTTCTAGGAATGTACAGTGAATGCAGTTTTGTGATTGTGTAATTAAGGGTATTAGGGTAGAACAGGAAACTTGACATATTATCTAGCAAGTGATGCATTCTTTTTCGTACTTATAGAATTGAAAGGTGGGTGGGAGTATTTCCAATTTAACCTGTTAGCTATAAATCATAACCCAAATCGACCCGTGCATAAGCAATTGGAAATTGTCAGGAGGCCACCCATTCACTACACTAGTCTTAGAATATGTTACCAAGTGAGATGCTAGTAAAGTGATGGTGATTCTCTGTCTCATGACTTGTCTGGAAAAATTAGAGGATATCTTCTTTGACTTTCCTTTCAATGATGAACCATTCTTGTTTGACTTTTTCTTCAGTGATGAACTGCTTCGTCAAGATAATTCTTCAGAATTGAACAACATGACAATGGAATTCAGGAATAGTGTGCAAATTAGTCAAGCATTTTCTACTGCAGAACCATTTGCCGGGGTGGGGCGATTCAACCAAATGTCAAACTCAAATTCGTCAACACAAAGGTAAGTTCCAAAATTATCTTTGTTCAAATATGACGATTATATTGCGTGTTAATGCATGCAAATGTTAGTTTATTCCACCTTTCCGTCATCATATGTAAGAAAATTGGTTTTTCCATTGTATGCAACATGCTTCCAATTCTGACAATGTATTTCTATTCAATAGTCTTCTGATGATGTGGCATTGTGCAGCGTCACAATTTTACATTCTATGGATTGTCACTTGCGTATAATGGTGAAAAACTGAAAGTGTTATACATACATTGAAAACTTCTTTAATTGCATGCAATGGCAAGAAGGTGAAAGTAAGTTACATTTTGGTTTAACAAACCTTATTTTCAGGGGCTAGATAAATGAGAAAGTAAAGTTCACCTTTTTACCACTGTATATAAGAAAATAATGTATCATTTACCTCTGAATGTAACTAACCTTCTACAGCAGGCAAAATGGTGGATTGACACCATTTTTTGATGACGTGGCAGTCTGCCAGGTCACCAATTACTTACAGCAGTAGAAAATGGAAGTATTTTGCATACAATGGGAAAAAACATGTTTTGTTATATACAATGACAAAAAGGTGAAAGTTTCATTCTGGTATAATAAACGCTAAATGTATTTATTCTATTTGCTTTATTTCAGTTAGCTAATGTTTTATTCCATGCAGGCCAAACGGGTCTATTCAAGCAATTCCACATGTAGAATCATCCCCTGATGTGTATGTTCACCCTATGATGAATTCTTCACATTTGATGCCCCACTCTTCCCAGTTTTCACCTAGCCGACTGGGTCAACAACCGGTTCAACGGTTTAGTCACGGGCAGTCAATGGGTGCTCGTGGTGGTGAATGGAATCATGTCATGGGCCAGGCACCACTTTCTAATTTCAGTTCAGGGGGTCCACATTCCCTAGAAGCAACAATAGTGCACCTTGGGGTACATTAGCCAGCCTTCCTCTTTTCTCTATAACTGTTCTTAGAATTATGCCAATAAAAGATTCAAGTGTGGCAAACTGGATGGGTTATGCTGGTTATTAATGGGTCGAAATTGGGGCCTTTTGCTTTGGGATGAACACTTTTTATGTCATGAACACTTTTTTTTACAATTATTTGATATTATTAAATAATTAGTATCGAATATAATGAAGATATTTGTACTAATGATAATCCTAATTCTATAATTTTCTATGAGATTTTATGCGTTAAAAAGACAATTGGGGCGGTTTCACCGCATTTGACCTGTTAACTATTTTTAGCTAAATTCTTTGAGAGTGCCCGTTTGTCCGTTGAGTGAAAACATAAATGGAATCAATATGGTTTGGCAAATGGGGATTCAGGCAGGTTGGCTAAGAGGTCAAACTGTTTTTTTTTTTCTTTTTTCTTTTTCTTAATTGCTGAAATAAGTTACATTTGGTTGATCCATTACACTTTTTGTCAAAATCTTTTATGAATTGCGCCTGATTATGAAAAGTGTATTATTTATATAATGATATACTTTCTTGAATAAGTTATTTAAAATGTCTGTGCATTAAAAATCTTGAATTAAATAATTTAGGAGGTTTTATGCATTAAAAATGAAAGGCATGGTTTTCAATAACTACAAAACTTGTTACATATAAACATAATCCAAACTTTTTATAGGTCAAACATAATTCAAAACAGCCTGTTCATAACTATATAACTAAGATAAAAACTTGCCACCACTAGGAAAGCCGTATGATGTAACTAAAGTTATTGTTTTTGCAGGGCGTAGAGGCAACCATCCCATTGCCGGAAATATTCTGCCATCATCCCACGGCGGAAATGAATATGGAAGGATCATCTGATGGTCGTAAAATTTGAATTTATATATAGAAAAATCTATGTAAGGGACATTGTGATGATAATTTCTAGTTGAAGTATGACTTATGAATGTGCATTCATAGTGATTCTTTAAGTATTACTTATAAAACTGGCTTCCTTCTATCCATCTAATTTGCTGTCATTGTTATTATTATTTTTTTCTTTTTCTTGGAATGTCAAAAACGAGTAGTCGTAAAAGGGCTTGTTCGTTTTATTTATTTATGTGGTTTATTTATTTGAGCAAAAATGGATAGTAAAAAATAAGTAATTGGTCAATGGCCTCTTTGCTTGTATTAGCAGTTGGTGGAATCTTGGATCACTCATTTGTTGTATTTAAAAGCCAAATATGTGGATCCAAGAAAGTGCCATTAGCCAATGGCTGAGATGAGTGTCCCCATGGCACATGTAAGTTGTCTCTATGTATGAAGAGGGTTATGGGGTGTTTAAATGGTAAATGTGATTATAGCTTCTGCTTGTGTTTAGGGTTTACATACTTAATAAGACAGATAAATTGGTGATCTGGCATGGGTTTTCCCGCATATGATAACAATTTGTGTTAAATTATATATATATATTGAAACATCTTTACCAGATAAAAGTCAAAGAGATTTATAGCATGTGAGTTTGCCGTTTAAAAATTAAAAGAAATAATAGGTTACTTGGTAAAAGTGATCTAACAATTAAAATTACTTATGAAGGTAAATCTGCTTTTAAAGTTTGGTGTACTAAAAGAATATTTTAACTTTGTTAAACTTGCTACATAAAAACAGTTTGTGACAAATTTGTTTTACTTTAATGCACTTAACCTAAATATCTACTATTGATTCGGTAAATAATTTGAGAAAAGTATAGGTAGTTGTAATAAAAGGAAATCTTGATTGTAAATGTTTTACGTCTAGAACATCTTTCTATTATAATAAAACAAGGTAGCTAAGGTGGATATGTGACAACATTACATTTCTACTCATCAAAATTTTCTAGCTTATCTCTTTTAATAAATAAATCATATTATTACTAATATTATTAATTAATTCTTTTTTAGATTAAAATAGTTTATTAATAAATTAAGAAAGATATATTTTTATTAATGTTATTTCTAAGAATAAAATTTTTTATAAAATAAGAATTTTTCCTAAGACATGAAACTTTTTAAAAATACGAAATGGATTTTTAGAAAGAAAAATTTTTATTAAACAAAAAATCATTAGAATTGGTAGTTATAATAAAAGTCTTGAAAATGGCATTCTTTTAAATGTTTGTTTTGAAACAAAAATTTTATTCTATTGTAATAATGAGGAAGTTAATCATATCTTATCTTAAAATATTATTTTATAATCATTAAAATTTTAATTAATTTAATATTTTATTTATTTAACCTGTACAATACACGAGTTTACTAAAATTAGTTATTATGATATTAAGAGAATATTAAAGTTTCTCCTTTTATATCCTAAACTAAAATATAAATGAAAAAGGTTTACTATAAAATATTAAATACTTTATTTTAATAGTTAACTTAATTATCTTCTCTTCTCATATATCGTCATATGTGTAAATTCAGAGTGCATCATATGTGTGTATATGTATATATGTATTTGTCATCTATACGTGCATCTATGCATCCTTATTAATATATAAGCTTACACATATGTAGGTATGTAAATGTAAATAATCTAAAACATACAATTAACGCCTTGGTATGAGTTTGTCCCTTGATGGATAATTCATCATCCGCACCTCCATGTGTAGATTGAAAACTCAAAATCCCAAGCAAACTTGTACACGTGTTTTTTCTTTAAACATTCATACGAGTACTGCCCTCAAAAGAAATCACATATGATATTAAGTTGTTTATATCTGTTTGTGTAACCATATGGTTTTTATAAACGATGCTCACACATCTATTTACTTTTAAATCACATCAATTTCTATTTTTATCCTATGCTAGATGCTATATATTAATCTTTTTTCCAAAATACAAAAGCCTCTACCACCCTGTCGTATTTGAAAAAACTAAAATTACCATACTGTTGGTGCCAATAGATAATTTTAGGAACGGTTTAAACCATTTATGATATCTTGGATAATTTAGGAATAATTATAAACGTTAAGGGTACTTAACATGATATGTAAATGTATGAAGATCGTATTAGTTTAGTTTGTGCTTAAACCCTTGGAATTACTAGCTATTCCTATGACCTTTATCAAATAGAACACAAGTTATCAAATGAAAGTCTTACAGTAATGTGTTTTTACTGTTGGCGTAACATTAATCGAGGACATTGGCTACTCTTAAAATAAGATTAATACAGGACGAAACTAGCAAATCTCTTTCACCAAGGAGATGACTCTTAACATTAAATTGTCATTCTCGTGACAAAAGGATATAAAAATAAAAATAATATCCATGTGTTTTAACTTAAATAATAGAATTCTTGTTTTAGATACACAAAATCAATCAAAGCAACTACAACTGCACTATACCTGAATTGGGACCCCTTCTCACTTCCCAATTCCCTCCCAACCCATCATCATCTATCGCACAAATTCTCTCTGCGCAATGACGGTGGCTTACGTGGCGGCGTTGGGCGGAGCTCCGCCTCTTCAACGGTCAACCGCCACCACCACTTATCGCGCCAATAACCGCTATCTTCATCTCCATCATCCCCATTTCTCAAAACTCCCAATTCCCCCTTTAAAAGCATCACATCTCTACACCCTCAATCTCTTAATCACTTCTTGTTCGTCATTCAATCCCTCATTGGAATAAAACCCTCAAGAATCAAACCAAACCCTGCTCTTGATTCCGATATCCCCAACCCACTTCACCCAGATGGAAATGAAGAACATGAGGTATGAGAATTGAACAAAGATTGTATTTTGATGTGTTTGCTGTTGTTTGGTGGGTGATTTAGTCTGTTTGGGTTGTGGGTTTTGTAGACAGGTACGAGGAATTTGCAGCAATGGGACTCGCTTACTGCGAGATTTGCAGGGGCTGCGAATGTTCCATTTTTGTTGCTTCAGTTGCCTCAGATTGTACTCAATGCGCGTAATCTTCTTGCTGGGAATAAGGCTGCGCTGTTTGCTGTTCCATGGCTGGTATGATATTATTCTAGTTCGGTTAACGGGGTGTTTGGCATTGTGTTTTGAGGGTGGTTAGCTGATTATGTGATGTGAAATAGTCAGAATTAGACAATCAGTTGGATTTTTGATGATTCAGTTGTTTGGTAAATTTTGATTAGGTGAATTTTGATTATTATGGATTCATGTAAAGTGACCCCTAAATACTGAGATGAACAGAATCAGTGAGTGTTTGAGATTGCTTAGTTAAACAGCTTATAGAAGAAGGTAATTAGCTTAAAGAAAGGTGCATACTTCTCCCTAGGATAAACTTTTAATTTTTAATACACCGAGAATAATTATTATATGAAATAAGTAAAATCAAACTGCTTATGGAAAACAATTTATTTCACCTGATATGCACACATGTTTTTCTTATATGGATATACTAAGTAGTGCGTATTAGCTTGTGAAGAACACAAGTATAAATAATCAATCTCAAACATTCCTTTAGATGATTAGTTGAAGTTATAATAATCCGATAATCAGTCATTTGTATGTTTAGCAATTCTTGATTACTTAAGACTTTACATGTGAAATGACCGGCTATTCCTTGTATCATTGTATGCAACTCTAAAAATCACATAATCACAAGTTCACAACCATCTTCACTCTACCAGATCCTTGGAAATCAACTATGTGAGACTCGAAACACAATAATCACATACTTCGTTGTCATACGCAATGCTGTACATCCCCTTAATATGTGACCGGAAAACATAGTAAATTAGTAATCAGATAATCACTTTTAGGGTGGTGTTTGGTTGCTTATTTTTACTCCTCTTCTTGTTACGTTTTAATACGCTGTTGTTTTGAGGGTGTTTGGGAATTAAGATTGCTTATTCAAACTGCTTATCTGCTTATCTATCAAGTGAAATATGATCATTTGAATAAGCAATTTGAATTCGCTCACTCCAACTGCTTTTTTTTCAAAGAGAATAAGCAGATATTCAGTTTAATCAAGCAATGCCAGATGCACCTCTTAATATTTATTTATAAATTCAAATGGTGGCAGGGTATGTTTACTGGACTTCTTGGAAACCTTTCATTACTATCTTATTTTGCAAAAAAAGGGGAAACTGAAGCAATGTTGGTTCAAACTTTGGGAGTTATATCAACATATGTGGTTATCACTCAGCTCGCGATGGCTGGATCCATGCCTGTACCACAGTTTGCTGCCACTTCTGTGGTGGTTGCTTGTGGTCTCCTTATTAACTTCTTAAATTATTTCAAACTGCTAAATCAAAATATCTGGAATTTTTGGGAGGATTTCATTACTGTTGCTGGCCTCTCTGCACTTCCACAGGTAATATGATCTTGTTTATTATCTTTTTCTCTCTTTTTAGTTGAATATATGGCGTGAGTGTGAATATCTCAAATTTCATATGAATAATGCAGGTCATGTGGTCAACGTTTGTACCGTATGTTCCAAACAGTATCTTGCCAGGAATTATTTCTTTTGTGATAGCTGTGGTGACTGTTTTTATGGTGAGCTACAACTTTTTATTTACTATTTCTATAACTGAACCTTCTAGTATTTGTAGTTTGAGTAGGAATAATTTGAGTATAAGTTAGGTGAGTTTCAACAATCTTGTTTACATCGGGAATCAGTTTAATTAATCTTGTTTAACTGGATTTAATTTTGATGTGTTTGATCTGGCTAACTGTAGACACTTTGAGTTAGCTGTTATTTATGACCCTTTTTTTCCTTCTGTTGAGAGATCATTTTTCATGTGGTTATGGGTAAACTTTTGGGTTTGAAGTCCTTGATTATTGGGTTAGAAGATTATAATGGTGGGCCGGTTTTATTAAATTAATTAATGGTCCATTTGGTTTTCTTGGTCATCAAGATAGAAACCCTAATCCTATCTCTATATATATTCAATCATTGTAATTGTAATCTTTGGTTCTGTGCATAATGAAATAACCTAGTTGCAACCCGTGGACGTAGGTCCCCCACTAGGACCGAACCACGTAAAATTCTTGGGTTGTTATTGTTTATTACTTTTTTTGTGTGCGAGTTCATATCGTTTGTGTTATTGTGTGGAATTTCCACTGCGCCGCTTGATTCCTAACATAAATCACAAGATTTCACCCTTTGTCATAATGCAAATTCAACAAGCTAAGGTCTTTGTCTGGGTGTTTGGTTGTGCAATTTATAAGTGATTACTACGATTGAATGAACAAAGTCAGTTAATCTATTCATTAAAACTAGAGAAGAGTAGGCAATTTAAAATTTATCCTAATTATTAGTTTCTTACCACTTACATATATCTCCAAATCTGAATACAGATGAACGTGCCCGGTAAAATCACACTTATATCTCTAAATGTGATTATTGTTGCTAAAGGTGGCAATTTCAATTTATATTATTAGTTAGTTTTGTTACCACTTACGTATATATCCAAATCTGATTATTGTTGCTAATGGTGGCAATTCCAATTGATTTTTTATACAAATGGGTTGGTCCGGTTCATGTTTGATCTCTAACCGGTCAAATGGCTTAAGCTAAAAGATTTAACTAAAAAGTAAACAAGTCAAGCAGGGGTGAAAAGTAAGTCATCCGAGATGTATTAAAACATGGCTATGCGTTGTTGAAGAATTTATTTGCTGCTAAATTTCATGTTAATGTTTTCTAATTACTTGACATATCTGCAGGCTAGAATTGGGAAACTTCCAGAAAATGCCACCAAATTTGTTGGATCAATATCTGGATGGACTGCTACACTCCTTTTCATGTGGATGCCTGTTGCACAAATGGTAGCATATATCATTGTTAGCTCATGAATTTAATACACACATATGCAAATTTATAAAACAAAACTGCAATTAGTTAACAACTTACTGTTCTGAACAGTGGACAAACTTCTTGAATCCTGAAAACATCAGAGGTTTGTCAGCTTTCTCCATGCTGCTTGCCATGACCGGAAATGGACTTCTGATCCCTCGTGCACTCTTTGTTAAAGATCTCATGTGGTATGCTTTAATCTCTCATGTAATTCAGTTTATATTTCTCAAAGATGTCACTGTGAAGTATTGCATTAAACTCCCCTCTCATGATTGAAATATTAATAATTTGATACACCATCTTTCTTGCCATTAATATTTTTATATGTATTAATACAACATGTAGATGTGGAAAAGCGGGTGGTCTGGTAATGGGTCAAAATGTTTTTGTTCTGTTAAAACATGTCTAACCAAAAGCACTTATGGCCAAAATATTTATTCTTTAAATAAATAACTAGTGTGGCTTAACAAAATATATTATTTCAATAAATAATCTGTATTTATCTATAAACTTATTTAGGAACTTTCATGCATTAAAATACATTTTGGGCGACTTTGACCCGTATGACTCATTAACCTTAAATTAATTTATTAATTATTATATATTTTTCCCTTGTTTGACCCACCTGTTTTTTTAAGTAATTAATTTAATGCTGGATTCATTTAACAAATTTCTGCAGGTTCACTGGTTCATGTTGGGCATCTTTCTTCTATGGATGGGGAAATCTCATATGCATGTATCTGTAAGTGATCCATAAGTTATTTAACCAACATTAGTCAATTTTGTTATAATCATATGTTTCTATCAGTTGTGCAAGTATCAGCAAGGAGTTCTTCTTGGCTGCAACAGTTGCCTTATTTCTTTGGATAGGTTTGCCCTTTTAACTCTGTTTTTTGAATACTTGTCTTAGATTAGCAGCTGTTCGGCTTTGCTTATCAATGCTATTATTACAACTTCAATAATCAGAATTAGATGATCATTTTTAATAAAGTCAACGGTATTCAAGTAATTTTACATCTGTCCTCAGTAATCAGCTTTCTTGCAGCAACTCCTGCTTAACTGCCTTTTCAAATCTGATTATTTTTGGAGTTATCCGCGATTAAAATTACAAAGTACTTTACCTATTTTACTGATTATAGTAACTAAATACGAAAGATCGAAAATGATCATTAGTAGCAACATACTTTCATTTTCTTAACATCGTAGCAAGATAATTTCATTTTCGTTACCAATCATACCAATATATTTATTTATTTATTTATCCCATAATAGCAAATGTATTTTACCTTTTGGTTGATTGATTAAAGGAAATGATAGTATCTTTGCTATTTTAAATAATTAATCCTGAATTTTGCTCATAGAGTTATAAGCATAATCCACTCCAAATTTCATTATTTGTACTTTATTGTTCATTTTACAACAGAACCCTTCATTTTTATTATTTTCTCCCACAGGGTTTTCATTATGGAGCGATAGCAAGGCGTATGGCCATGGTTCACCATTGACATCTTTAAAGGTGTTGTTTTTGGGATCTTAAAACATTTGCAGTCGAATTATGTGCAAATGATCTGGTGTGGTGATGTGCTTGAAAAGGATGGTGTGTCACTATCGTATGAGATGGCTTAACATGCACCTCGCTGTGGTCCATACTTGTGATACTTGGTCTAGTGAATCTTTTGACGAAAATGTGCAGCTGTTTTCAAGGAGGAAGTGTAGCGTAGATGAGCATTTGTTCGAATCATAATATAGCTATAGTACAAAGTGTAAAGTTACTAAGAGTGTTTCTATGGGATATTTATTTGAATAATATATTTTTATTCAATAATAATCATATTTAATAAATAATGTTTAACTATAAATTTTTTTAGGGGTTAATATGACCCATTTGCTTTTTGATTTGGTTTCATAAGTTGATCCGGTTTTGTGTTAGACCTGTTATTGAGTGTACATGTCACTTGGTTGTCATTTATTTTCTCAGTTAATACTTTTAAAATGTAATCATGTTTTGTAGCAAAATGTTGTACAAAATTATTTTCATAGTTTAATTTATTATTTTGTTGATATTTAATATGTTTGTTAATTAAGCTCATGGCATGTGGAGTTGCACATCTAGCTTTAGCGTCAAAATTAATTTTAAAATATTTATTAGTAAATAGATGGACGAACTTAAATATATACTTATCTTTCTTTTGTATTCAATTACAAACTTATAATTTTCTCGCACATCAATGTAAATACACTATTTGTACCTAACAAAATAATCATTAGTAGATGATTTAAAAAGCATTGATGGTGAATACTGATGTTGAGTTATACATACGTTATTTCTTGTCATAATACAGCTCTAAAAGTATTACTTTATAATATTTCATGTTCCCCCCTTAAAAGTTAAAAAATATTCCCATCCACTCTTACTTGTAATTCTCCTTTAAATACTCATACACCTTGTAAAAAAACCCGAAATCATCCTATATTGAAAATAACAAGTTCATTACTAGTTCTTTTTATTTGTTTTGTGGTTGGTCACTAAAATTTACAGAGTTTTACACGTTACCCCCTTCCTTTCTTTTAAATACATATGTTCATAAAGAGAGAGGGTATGTGTGTGGGTGTAGATGGCGATGTCTTTGGGTGGTGGTTTTTTGGTTGTTGTTGGCAAAGGCGATGACGCCGCCGGTGGTATCTGCATTCCACCTTAGGTGGCGGCATGTGTGTCGCATCGGTGACCGCCGATCATCCGATCGTTCTTTGTGCCCCCACCGCCGCTTACCTCCATCATTAGATCCACCGCTGGTGATCTTTGAACGTTGGTTGCACGCCTCTTTTGATTTAGAAGACCACCGGTGCGGTCACCGCTTACGCTACCTCTCTTATTGCTGGTTAGGCCATTAGTGGTTTAACAGCTATGATGATACCCCAACACTATTATTTGTTGGCTTGGCATGACAGTCGTTTCTGGCCTGCAACCACAATCAAACATTGGTTCTGAGCCATCCTTATGTAACTGCATAGAATCCTGCTAGATTGGCTACTTATGTGATGACATTTGCTGAAAGGTCTTCCCGTCTTCAAGACACGCAACGCGCGTCGAGTACAACCTCTGGGTATATTTTAAAAGGTAAATAGAAAAAGGTTTTCCCTAACAAATTTTAAAAGCCTATATACTTGTTTTAACACGTATATGCACTTTATAAATGTTAATTGTCCTCTTCATTTTGGCCGGTGTTTTTTATTATAACTATTGATTAAAATGTTTTTATACAAATAAAAAGAAACGATTTTAAAAGTATAAAAATATTTTTCAAAAAAACTTTTAGTAAAAATTAAAAGAATATAAATATATTTTCAAAAAGCTATATAAGTGTATATATATTAAAATGGAAAATGTTTGAATCCCACCAAAATTGTTTTATATTTAGCCTTTTTTTAAATTCACGTATTTAATTTTAAGAAAAATTCTACTTAAAGCCATTATATTTTATTGACGCACATTTAAAAGTTATTATAAAAGAAATGATAAAGATAAAATTAAATAATTTTATTTTATAAAGATAAAAATAAATGGTATAAATTGTATCTATTTGAAAATTGAAGGAGGGTGTTTAACAAATAAAAATAAATATAAAGAGGGTATATATAGCAAAACACAATATTATTTTCTTTTTACGATTTTTTATATTTCAGCTTTAATAATAATTTTTTTGATATTTTTTGTTATAACTTTTAAAGCATAATGCATCCTGAAATTTCAAATACATCATCACCCCATGCTTGATTTTATGTTTTGCTATAAACTTTCAGTTAAAACTGGGCCATGTCATAATATGTAACATCATCCACTAGTTACTATTAAGTGTAAATTGTATGGATCGTCCCTGAGATTTGTTTAAATTTCACATTTTGTCTCTGGGATTAGGGTTGATAATACGCCTTAACGCCCGTTGCATAATTTTGTTAAGTAAGAGTAAAATGACCATTTTACTCTTTGTATTAAAAAACAAAAAATAATTTAGAACTAAAAATACTTAAATGCATGGGACCCACCCCACCCCGCACTTCTTCTTTCTTATTTTTCTTTCACCACCACACAACCCCATCTTAACCTCCACCACCAAGTCCATGACTCTCTATCACCACCACCACACATCCCTATCTGCACCATCACCACACACACCCATCTCCACTACCACATCCATAACACACCCCTAGATCCACCAACACCACCCACCCACCTACGTTTCTTCTTCACTGGAGCATCAATCCACCTCGTCACCTGTTATCGGCATGGCCAAACACCACCATCACCCTTTGTAACCCACAACAGAAACAAATCAAATCGATCTTGCCACTACTGATGCCGCATACACCTGTAGTGACCTTAGACCCTTCCCTTCCTTTCTAGTTGATGTTTGTAGTCGGAGTTGCGAATGGTGGTGGTGTTTTGGCATCAAAATCTTATGTAGTTGATTTAATGGAGAAGATGGAAGTGAGTAACATTTAGGCATGAAAGAAAAGTGGTGACGTGGGATTGGTGGTAGTGGTGGATTTGTTGGTGGTGGTGGGAATTGTCGCACCCCAATCGATGACGGAATCATCAGGGCAAACGGATATGGAATCAATTGTTCATAGCACATAGAATTAAATAAATTGAAATAGTATTAATTATTTTTTCTTTAATAAGAAAAATCAAATAATTCATTACAGTGCAATAATAATTCAAACAACATAATAAATGTATCTTTATTTTTGACTAAGTTCAATCCTAAGTGAGCATGAAAAAGTTCATTAAACTGAGTTTCCTAAAATCATGTGAAAAATACAAGTCAGCTAAAGAGTTAGCCGGTGATTAATCACGGATTTTGCATACATATATTGATTGATAAAAAGGATTGAAATAATTCAATTCTCATTGTCACACCCCAACCTTGACGGCGAAATCAAAGCTCTTTATTCATTATTCTAGGTACAAATCCTAGATTTAAGCAAACTTCAAAAGATAACCTTAAACTTGCGCGTTTCCTGAAACATGCTAAAAATAAAGGGTCAACTATGAAGTTGGTGAGTTTCCAAGGGTTTAACATACATAATATATCAAAAGGTTACAAGTAGAAATTCATGGTCAAAGGATATGAGTTATGCAAGTTTATAGAACACATACAGCTACAATCAAACCTCGGCTGATTACAAGTTTACAAGTTTATACGATTGACTAAGTGTACTTGGTTCCAATGATTAACAAGTCATACGTCATCAGGAGCCGGCAATACATCAGTTTTAGCACCAAATAGGCTTGTCAAGCCCATAGATCTATGACGTTGCCAGCCTAACAATAGTTAATAATTGTCAATATAATATGTATCTCATATAAGACTTACAATAACACAAATAACCATGACAAAATAAAAATATGAATTGCAAGTGCTTTACAAGTATCAAAAGGGTTACAAGTGTAAGTTGATAAGTTTAACATGTTTCACCCCAAAAGGGTATGAAATAATATAAAAAAATGGGCAAGGAAACTCACTTGGCAAATAAGTATATGATTGAAGATTAATAGAAATAATAAACGTCATTTCAACGTAATTCCTCACAAGGCACCTAAATATATAGATATTACAAGTTTAAGTTAAATGATAAGGTTAACATTTAGACATGATCTAGGGTTTCAAATGGAAACTTGGGGTTTTGATAAAATAAAAGTTAATAATAAAAACACTTTAATTTTTTTATTTAAAGGTAAAGAATTATACCAATTAAATAGTTTATCATAAAGGACTAAATTTTATATCATTTTTATTAATTGACAAAACTTAGATATAAAGTGTAAATACATTTTTATTTATAAAAAAATAAGATTTTAAACAATAATGTTTGAACCATAATAATAATTTTAGTGACTTAAATCATATTTAAAGTCTATTTTTATCAAATTAAACTAAATATAATCTTTGTTTTATAAAAATGTTAGGGTATTTAAAGAAATAAAATTTTCAAAAATTGATTAAGTGACTTTAAAATAATCTAAGTTCACAAAATTGATTTTTAATAATCTTTAGAAATTTTATATTAATTTTTTTAAAAGCTGAAAAAAACATAAAATATAATGGAGGTCGCTGGGTTCGAACCCGGGACCTCTAGTATGGGATGTGAGTGTAGAACCAGTAAACCAAGGCCTTGGCCGCGATGTAACTTGGTTTTAAAAATTTAAAAACATAAACGTAAGAAAATCCCCCAACCATGAACCCTAGATCGATTGCATCCAAAATCGAGCATCAATTTAAGTGTTTCATCCCGATTAACTTAGGGCTTTTGATCCCTAGGTAAAATCGAGTAGAATGGTGTATTCAACATACTCGATTACGAACAATTCGTATGTAATTATGCTCGGTAAGTCTTCGGTTCACACGCGAATGAATAGGCACTTGAAATTGATGATAGAGTGAATTCTTCAAGCAAATGAAGGTATAAAAAGTTGAAAGGGGTAGAATGGAAGCTTTCCTCACTGTTAAATAGTTCCAATTTGGACGTTTTCACGTCAAATGAGTTCCGAATGAGGTTCGGGTGTTTCGGTTATAATCGGACGATTAATTGATGGTTTAACTCGAATTAAACTGCACTTTAAGCTTTGCAATGATTATACAAACGTTTATGGTTGATTAATTTGATTACCAACATAATTTGGGAGTTGAAATGAGTGGAACTCGATTGTGGGTTCGATTTCACTTTCAAATGTCATTATATCGTGTTTAACACCCAATTAAAGTATGTATTCAAGTTCGAGCCGTTTCCCCGAAGTGATTGCATCGTTCGGATTTTAATTCAAGTTTAATTTGACCGTTTTTTGGTGTCGCCGGCGCTGCGCCGGCGCTGCGCCGGGCTTGGCCGGCCGGTGGCCGAAAATACTGGGAAAGAGAGACAAATGGGGGTTTTGATTTTCAATTTTACAGAAATATTCCCTCAACTTTTGGATGTTTATTAATCTTATGCTTAAACTTTCATTTAAAGTTAATAATTGACATCAAGCCCCCTAAACTTAAGTTTTAAAATATTTTAGGTTTAATAACTCTTACAAATTATTATTATTATTATTAACAATATTATCATTATTATTATTACTATTATTGTTATGTTATGTTATAATAATAATAATAATAATAATAATAATAATAATAATAATAATATTATTATTATTATTATTATTATTACTACTACTATTATTATGTTCATTTAATAGTTTAAATTATTAACATTTAAATTAAAGAAATAATGTAAAACAAGAAAAACAAACATAAGTACCCACATAGTTTTATAAATGGCATAAATAATCCATACAAGAATTTAACGAACTTAATTTTTAATTAACCAAAAAAATGAAAGATTTACAGTCTCCCAAACTTATAAGAATTCGTCCCGAAATTAAAAATGAAACTACGCGAACAAATGCGGGTATTTCTTCTTCATATGTTCTTCACGTTTCCAAGTGAACTTAGCTCCACGCTTATTCTCCCAGCAAACCTTGATGATTGGGGTAGTTGTGGTTCTAATCTTCTTCATAATGCATTCCATGATCTCAACGGTTTCTCAACAAAGTGTAATGACTCGTCGATCTGAATGTCTTCCAACGAAACATGCAGACTTTCGTTAGCCAAGCACTTTCTCAAATTTGAGACGTGGAACACAGGATGAACTCCACTAAGATCGGAAGGTAGTTCCAGTTTATAAGCCACGTTGCCAATCCCTTTTAGGATTTTGAAAGGTCCTACAAATCTCGGAGCCAGTTTACCCTTCTTTCCAAAGCGAACAACGCCCTTCCACGGTGAGACCTTAAGAAGAACCATATCCCCAACTTGGAACTCCAAAGGCTTACATCGCTTATCGGTATAGCTCTTTTGTCGACTTCTTGCCACTTCAAGGTACTTGCGAATTATAAAGACTTTATTGGTCGTTTCTTGTATAAGTTCAGGACTAGTGACGAAGTTTTCACCATTGTCGGTCTAGCAGATGGGTGAGCGACATTTACGACCATAAAGTGCTTCGAATGGTGCCATCTTGATACTCGAGTGGTAACTATTGTTATACGAAAATTCCGCGAGCGGTAAATGCGTATCCAATCACCACCAAGGTCAAGGACACAAATGCGTAGCAAATCCTCCAAAGTTTGGATGGTTCGCTCGGTTTGACCGTCCGTTTGAGGATGGTAAGCCATGCTTAGATCCAATTGAGTACCCAAGAGTTCTTGCATAGATGACCAAAAGTGAGAAGTGAAACAAGCGTCTCGGTCGGATATGATGTGCAAAGGTACCCCATGATGACTTACAATTTCATCAACGTATATACGAGCCAACCTTGATGTCTTGTAAGTGTCAAGTATGGGTATAAAATTTGCCGACTTAGTCAATCGGTTAACGATCACCCATATGATCATGTCCACGGGAGGTTCGGGGTAGCTTAGTTATGAAGTCCATGGATATTTGTTCCAATTTCCACATAGGAATCTCGGGTTGTTCAAGTAATCCACTTGGACATTGATATTCGGCTTTAACCTTCGTACATGTGAGGCACTTAGCTACATAAGTCGCTATGTCTTTCTTCATTCCAGGCCACCAATATTGACCACGCAGGTCCATGTAAATTGTATCGGAGCTGGGATGAATAGAATAACGAGTTTGAGAGCTTCGCTCATTATAAAGGTATGAATATTATCATGATTTGGAATCCAAATTCGATTCGTGAAGTACATCAACCCATTGGGTTTCGTTTCCAATCAAGCTAGAAGGTTATGCTCCAATTCATCCTTCATTATTCCTTCTTGTTGAATCGCTTGTTGAGCCTCTAGGATACTAGACTCGATGTCACTTTCTATCCTCAAGTTTTGTAGCAATACAGTAGTCTCGTAAACATCTAGACGAATCTCGATATCAACTCTCCCAAAGTGTCAAACCATTAACGTCGATCATGAATTTCTTGGAACGAGATCATCTTGTTATGAACCTTTTGACTTAGTGCATCGGCCACAACATTAGCTTTACCAGGATGGTAACGAATTCACAGTCGTAATCACTAATCAACTCCACCCAACGTCATTGTCTCATATTGAGATCTTTTTAATTAAAAATGTGTTGAAGGCTTTTGTGATCAGTGTAGACTATGCATTGTGTACCATAAAGGTAATGTCTCCAAATCTTCAAAGAGAAGACCACAACACCAAGTTCGAGATCGTGTGTCATGTAATTCACCTCATAGACCTTCAATGTCTCGATGCATAAGCTATGACCTTCCTCTTTGCATGAGAACACAACCAAGGCCTTCTTAGATGCATCACAATGCACGATGAAATCATCGTTTCCATCGGGTAGGGTCAAGATGGGAGCATTGCATAACTTGTGCTTTAACGCTTCAAAAGCTTCTTCTTGTTTGGACCCCCACTCGAGTGGTTTGTTCTTTTGTGTCAAAGAAGTAAGTGGCTTCGTGATTCTCGAAAAGTTGGCAATGAATCACCGGTACCAAGAAAAGAACGAACTTCGGTTGGGGTTGTAGGAATACACCAATTCTTCACAGCTTCTACCTTTGCAGGGTCAACGTGAATTCCTTGGCTATTCACCTTAAGCTAAAATTCACATTTTGAGAACTTCGTGTACAATTTTTCTTTCTTTAACAACTCAAGAACTAGTCACAAATGTAACTTATGATCGGTGTGGGACTTGGAATAGATAAGTATGTCATCGATGAAGACGATCACAGACTTGTCTAGATAAGGCTTGCATACTCAATTCATGAGATCCATGAAGACAGCAGGAGCATTTGTTAAACCAAAAGGCATAACCATGAACTCATAATGCCCATAACGAGTACGGAACGCAGTCTTTGGGATATCATCGTCGTGGATTCGCAGTTCATGATAACCAGAATGCAGATCAATCTTTGAGAATATAGCAACTCCTTGAAGTTGATCAAATAAGTCATCGATACGAGGAAGAGGATAGTGGTTCTTGATGGTAAGCTTGTTAAGTTCATGATAGTCGATGCACATACGAAATGGCCCATCTTTCTTATTCACAAACAGAACAGGTGCACCCCAAAGCGAAGAGATAGGACGAATAAAACCCTTCTCGGATAGTTCTTGAAGTCGACTAGAGAGTTCTTGCATTTCTGATGGTGCAAGTCGATATGGTGAATTAGCCACGGGGTTTGCTCCCAGAATCAAATCGATTTTAAACTCGACTTCACGCATGGGAGGTAAGCCACTAAGGTCATCGAGAAATACTTCAAGAAATTCTCGTACAATTGGGACATCCTTAAGAACTTTCCCTTGACTTTTGTGTTGACCACGTAAGCCAAGAAAGCCATATAATTCTTGCTTAAGAATTTTCGGGCTTGGGTGCAAGACATGAGTTTAAGTCCTTTAGAGGAGTTTTCACCAAACACTTTCAATGTATCCCTAGAAGGTAACGATATACGAATGCATTTCTCGAAACAAATGATCTCGGCATGGTGTTTGGCTAACCGATCCATACCAACGATGACGTCAAAGCTTCCAAGTTTCATAGGAATAAGATCGATAAAGAAATCATGCGTGTCAAGACTCAAGATACAATCACGAATAATGATATCAACGGTGATCGGCTCTCCATCGGCGACTTCAACGGTGAGAGGTATTTCTAGTTTCGTATATGGCTTAGCAAGAATGGGTTCAAACTCTAATGAAACAAAACTCTTATCAGCTCTAGAGTCGAATAGGACGTATGCATAAGTATTATTAATAAGGAACATACCTGTTCAATTCTAACGGTATTTAACGATACAAGTAACACATGAAAAGACTTAAATCATAGAAATTAAGGTTGGGTTCATTCACCACATCGTTTTTCGCTTGTGCTTGATTTGTGTTGATATTAAAAGCACGTCCTCGGGCTTGTGGAATATTACCCACAAGACAACGGCATTGTGGGCGGATATGACCAGGTTCCCCACAGTTGTAGCAAACACGATTTGTGACCATCACGACGTTATTAGGGGCACGGTGACAAGTTGCCACCAGGTGTCCATATTTACCGCACAAAGTATAGATGTGGCACGGGGCATTCCTCGGATGATGGTGCCTATAGATGTTGCACATAGGTCGAGGGCCAGCATAGGCCCTAGCCACAAGCACTTGAGCCACAGGTGCAATTTGTTGTTGTGGTGGTTTGGGTGCAACCATAACATAGTTGCGAGCCGGTGTGAACTTGCACTTCATGTTGTTATTGTTGTAGGATGGTTCAGCCTTGGTCTTCTTAACGGCTTCAATAGCCGTCTTCTCCACCTTTTTAGCACCCTTTACAGACATGGTGCCCGCTCGTATATGGTTTTTGGTGAGTTGAGTGGTGATAGTGATAGCTTCTTCTAAGGTTGTGGGTTGACTACCCACCATAGCATCTTGAATTTAAGGTGGTACATGTAGATACATGTGTACCTAGTTTATGAGCTTAATGTAAATGTCTTTCATGTCTTACACATATGTAATGAATGGGTTCAATGAAATATAATTTGTGGTTGATGTTTATTAATGTTTAATATTTCATGTTATTATTATGTTAAAATATAATGAACTTACTATATATGTTTGAGGGTGTTGTGCATGATTCTTAGTCAATAATGATTAAGAAATGTGTTCAACATGGTTTAATGAGTAATCATGCGAATGGACCATACTTAGGACCATACGCATGAATACATCATGCTTATGGACCAGTCGCACGACTGAACAGGAGACTGGATCAGTCGTACAATTGAGACATAAGACTGACCCAGTCGCACGACTGAACCTTCAGTCGTGCGTATGACTAAGTCGCATGATTCAGTCGCACGACTGAACCATGCTAATGGTTCAGTCATACGAATGAAAGCCCCTAACCTATAAGTACCACTTAATTCGTGGAAAAACAGAGGAATTGGAAACACTTGATATTCTTACGAACCTAGCCGTCTAGAACGTCCAAGGAAGCTTGTCCAAGTTCATAGATCATTCCTGATCGATCTCTATTCGTTTATAAAGTTTAGTTTCAATCATACATCGATTAGGTAATTTTTCTCACTGATTGGATCGCCAATCAAATAGGATTCCAATTTGATTCGGTATAAACATAGAATCTGTTAGTATTCCGTAAGTACATGGTCCTGACAAGTGGTATCAGAGCTTTGGCTCTTGATTTTGCATTTGATTCAATTAGAATTGTGTCAAAACTCACGTTTTAACTCAAAAGAGTCATCTTTTTAAGTCCACAGGTGTTTTTCGATGTTTCCAGGTATTAAAGTTGAAGTTTTTCATCATACGACAGATTAGGGTTTCTAGGTAAATCGTAATTCGTATCTAGTGCCAAAAATTCGATTTTTCCAAACACAGCAGCCTTTCGTCGCACGAATAACTCATTCGTATGATTGAACTCATTCGCACACTCCATTCGCACACTCCATTCGCACGACTGAACTCATTCGTACCATTCATTCGCACGACTGAACACTTCAGTCGGTTGAGTCCATTCGCCTTGTTCATATGCACGATTGAGTCCAATCGCACGATTGAATTCATTCGCACTCTCATTCGCATGAGTGATCCATACGCATTGTCCATTCGCACAATTAAAGCTGCCATGTTCTCAAAGTACAAAGTCATACAAATGGAAGATTAGTTTTGCGTTTACAGCCGGGAAGGACACACGCATCTAGAACCTTCTGCTTCTAGAGAATGAGATAGGAAATCACAATAAACCGTCGAAGCTTATAACGTTGGATGACTATCCATAATGGAAACATCAGTTCAAGATTTACCTAAATGGAGTTGATTCCAACCTCTGGACTTCTATAGAGACTGGTTACACGGTACTAGTAAGCGCAAATGGAGTAAAGTTGATGTTGGGTGGAATGAGTGAGGCTCAGAAGATACTTTTCAATGCTGAGAAGAAAGTTTATGCTCTACTGACTCAGTCTATCATGAAAGACATCTTTCACCAATTCTCTAAGAACAAGCAGGCAAAAAAGTTATGGGAGGCATTAGAGAAGAGATACGATGGGAATGCGACATTAAAGGCACTAAAGGAAAAGGCTCTCAAGAAGGAGTTCGATAATTTCTCCTCAATTGGGAATGAGAGCTTGGATGACATCATCGACATGTTCTACCATCTGATGAGTGAGCTTTGTAGATGGTTTGCCTGAGAAATGGGATTCATTTGTGTCCAACCTGAGACAAAATGACATACTTGCTACGTTGGACATAAATGACTTCATCTTGAAGTTAAGGGAGGAGGAACTAAGGATGAAGTACAAGTCAAAGAAAGGATCTTACGTTTAGAATCCTTCACTCTACAACTCGGTTCCCAATCCAACTGGTTCAGGAGCACCACTTCAAACAACTTTTGTGTCCAGTTTCGCGGCTCCTTCTCAATCCACTGCTGAGGACACAAAACGTCTGGGTCATCATCGACTCAATACATAGTGCCTGAAACCAATACTATGAAGT
>CM046456.1:57973928-58182809 GCA_025506515.1 Flaveria trinervia | reverse complement strand
AATTATCTGGCATAATAAGTACATAATAAGTAAGGCATACAGTAAAGAGAAGAAGCATTATCTGGTTGTATAATTAATGCGTGTTTATGTATAAAGAGATGAAATTTTCATAAAAAGAGTATTTTCATATGTATACCTTACAGAAAGCATTTTATTACTTTTAAAACTAGAAATCACTTAGCAACACTGACTTTTATACATTTTCAGTTGGCAGGTAAACATTGCTGAGGATGGCACGAGGGTGAAGCTACTCGGCAGGAAAAGACTGACAACCATTCATACTTGTTATTGCTGTTGTTTTGTAATGCAATTAAACAATTCTTTTGTATTCGGTTAAACAATAGTGTATTGCTCAACAACAGTGTTTTATTGAAATGAATGGCTTTTGTTAAAATAATTCCGCTGCTTAAGCTTGTAAATTTATAATGTTTAATGTATTTAATGCTATGAATGACCAACTGTGAGGTCTCCGGGAACGGGGCTTACAAGTTGGTATCAGAGCCAAAGTTTAAGAGAATTGGGTTAAATAATTTTTTTAAAAAACCTAAACTTAAACTGAAAATGGGACAACTGGAGGGATGTCTGCCCGAGTAGCTACGTGCCATTAGGTATTTTCTTTAATGTTAACCGGTGTTATGTGCGCATGCTATTCGATTTATGTGCTCTTAGTAGATTTAGATACTGATTAAGTCAGGATAGGAAATGCTTGGGGTATGAAGAGTAAAGTAAGTGGCTAATCACAACTGCCACTGTAATTAGGGACTTACTATACTTGACATAAACTGAGCTACTCCCTTGAATGACCGTGTTAGTGTTTGAATCTTATACTGTGTTAGAGGATGGCTGGACAGAAATCTTCCAAGACTCCTAGAGGCAGAGGCCGTCCACGTGTGACTAGGAGTAGTGCTAAGGCTCCTGTGACGACCCATGAGAACCCTGAGGTTCATGGCTGGAGCGAAGAGAATGAGAATGCTAGCTTGAATGCCTCAGCTAGGGAGGCGATTGCTGATGAAGTACACCAGGTCATGCAGACAGTCTTACCGTCTGTGGTGACTGAAGTCATTAGGGCTGTGAGAAGCGAGGAGAGGAAGGAGAAGGAGACTAGAAAGGGATCAACGGGCAAGGGGAGCAAGGGGAGGAGGAACAATCAGAGCTTGAGACTGTGTTGTCTGATGAGGAGGAGGATGATGTTGTGGGGGTAGCGACCAGATGGTGCAGTTATAAGGGCGTTCCAAGGTGTAAGCCCCCGACTTTTGATGGCAATGGCAATGCTGCTGCTGCTCACCACTGGGTGAGGGAGATGGAGGCAGTCTTGGAGACCAGTGAGTGCCGCAAGGACCAGAAGATGAAGTTCGCAACTCACTCTTTTGTTGATTCAGTGTTGTGTTGGTGGGACAATATTGTCCAAGCTGAGGGTGCCAGAGCCATCGGGAAAATTCAATGAAGGAGTTTAAGCAATTGGTGATCGAGGAATTCTGTCCTCACAGGGAACTCGATAAAATCGAGAGGGACTTCTTGCAACTTGAAGCGGGAACCATGACCCACCAGCAGTACACCACTGAATTCAACAAGATGGCGAGGCTGGTACCGGATCAGGTGACGCCGGTGTCAAGGAAGATCAAGAGGTACATCCAGGGACTGCCGACTGACATTCGTAGGCACCTGATTGCTGCTCAGCCAGGTACCTTTCGATCGGTGGTGGATTTGGCAGGTAGATTGTATGATGAGCGAGAGGAAACTGTGGTGGAGGTGAAGAAGATGAATGGGGATGGTAAGAACTGGAATGGGAAGAGGTTTGGACATGCTGGTTTCACTCCAAACAACAAGAAGACGAAGGTGGATGATCGTGGGGTGTCGTCAAGATCAGGGCTGAAAAAGTGTGGCCGTTGTGGAAGGGAGCATGCTGGTGAGTGCAAGATGGGAATGAATCTGTGCTTCAGGCGTGGAAAGCCTGGCCACATCGCTAGAGACTGTAGGGTGCTGAAGTGCTATAACTGTGGCAGGGAGGGCCACGTGACAAAAGACTGTAAGAAGCCGAGGGCGGAAAGCCCTGGAGCGAAGAAGAAGCCGGAGAAAGGAAGGCAGAGGGCAAGTGCTAGAGCTTACACCATGACCCGGGAGGAAGCCAGAGCTGATCCCGATGTCGTGTCAGTTATGTTTCTAGTAAACCAAACTTGTGCCTCTGTATTGTTTGATTCCGGTGCTAGTAGGAGTTTTATTTCCACTACTTTATGTGCTAAGTTGCCTATTAGTAGTAGAAATGTCAGTGAACCATTCGATGTAGAAACTACTATTGGTAAGTCCACTAGAATTACTGACGTGATAGAGGACTGTGCCATAGAGCTAGAAGGTCATAGGTTTCCTGCTAGGTTACACGTGATGCCCCTAGGTGGATTTGATGTACTACTAGGGATGGACTGGTTAGCAACCTATGAAGCAAACATCGTATGTCATAAGAAGATGATTCGATTAGTTGCGCCCAATGGGAGTTTGCTTACAATTTATGGAGATCGCGTTACTACGATCCCGAAGGTGATTTTGATGGCGGTGGCGAGGAAGTGCATGAAACATGGATGTAGTGCCTACTTGGCATACGTAAAAGATGTGGATGCGTCGGTACCGTAATTATTTGAGGTTCCAGTGGTGTGCGACTTTCCGAACGTATTCCCGGAAGACTTACCCGGCGTGCCACCGGATCGCGAGATTGAGGTCCAAATCGATTTGATACACGGTGCTCAACCCATTGCCAAAGCACCATATCGATTAGCTCTGACTGAGATGAAGGAACTCATGAGCCAATTGCAAGAATTAATGGATAATGGATTCATTCAACCGAGTATCTCTCCGTGGGGTTCTCCGGTATTATTTGTAAAGAAAAAGGACGGAAGAATGCGAATATGCATTGACTATCGAGAGCTGAACAAGTTGACGGTGAAGAATCGGTACCCGTTGCCAAGGATTGATGACTTGTTCGACCAGCTCCAAGGTGCCAGTTGGTTCTCGAGGATAGATCTACGATCTGGCTACCATCAATTGAAGCTGAAGGAACAAGACATTCCTTAGACAGCTTTCCATACACGTTATAGACACTACAACTTCCTTGTTATGTCTTTTGGTCTAACTAACGCGCCAGCTGCCTTTATGGATTTGATGAATCGAGTGTGCCGACCGATGTTGAATAGATCAGTGATTGTGTTCATTGATGATATCCTGATCTACTCGAAGAGCGAAGAAGAGCATGCCAGTCACATTCAGGAGGTGTTGGAGACATTAAGAAGGGAGAAGTTGTATGCCAATTATCCAGTGTGCGTTCTGGTTTGGCGGGCTACTACAGAAGATTCATCAAGACTTTTCCAAGATCACTTCTCTACTAACCAAGTTGACCCGAAAGGATGTGAAGTTCGTGTGGGGTCAAGAGCAAGAAAGGGCTTTTGAGGAGTTGAAGGCAAGACTGACCAAGCCCCTATCTTGTCATTACCGAAGGAAGCAAGGATTTGGTGGTCTATTCAGATGCTTCCTACTCGAGGTTGGGTTGCGTGTTGATATAGTGAGGTAAGGTTATAGCCTATGCATCCTGACAGTTGAAGGTTCATGAGGTCAATTACCCTACTCATGACCTGGAGCTTGCAGCCGTGGTCTTTGCACTAAAGATTTGGAGGCACTATCTCTATGGGACGAAGTGCACCATATTCACCGACCATAAAAGCTTGAAATACTTCTTCGAGCAAAAAGATCTGAATATGAGGCAGAGACGATGGTTGGAGCTTATAAAGGATTATGATTGTGAGATCCACTATCATCCGGGCAAGGCCAACGTGGTGGCTGATGCCCTTAGCCGAAAGGAGAGGCCCGAGCCGATTCAGGTGAAAGCATATCAACTGATCATGACCTCTGATGTAATGAAGCAAGTCAAAGAGTTTCAAGATAAGGCACTGAAGGAAGATCATCTTAACTCTGAGAGGATGAGAGGTCTGGTTGGGGAATTGGGTGAAAACACACTTGGTGTTAAAATCCGATTTGGACAGGTGTGGATTCCTCGTTTTGGGGATCTACGGGTGAAGATTATGGATGAAGCTCACAAGACTCGATACTTCATTCATCCTGGTGCCACAAAAATGTATTAAGATATGAAGAAAGATTATTGGTGGCCAGGTATGAAGCGCGATGTGGTGGGGTATGTGAATAAGTGCCTTACTTGCTTACAGGTGGAGGCTGAACATCAGAAGCCGTATGGGAAGATTCAACCTCTGGATATACCGGAATGGAAGGGGAGCACATCACAATGGATTTCATTACGAAGCTGTCGCGTACTCCGAAAGGGGATGATGCCATATGGGTGCTTGTTGACCGTCTGATGAAGAGTGCTCACTCCTACTGATCCACAAGACATATTCAACTGAGAGGTTAGCTGATCTGTTTATCAAGGAAATTGTAACTCGTCATGGTGTGCCGATGTCTATTATGTCTCATCGAGACACCCGATTTACATCTAAATTCTTGAAGAAATTTCACGACCATGGGGACGAGGTTGCATATTAGCACGACTTATCATCCCCAAACTGATGGTCAGTCAGAAAGGACCATTAGACATTGGAAGACATGCTCGGACATGTGTGATTGATTTTGGGGAAATTAGGATGACCACTACGTTAGCGAATTCTCCTACAACAACAACTATCATGCAGCATTGGTATGCCACCATTGAGATGTTATACAGTAGGAGATGCAGAACACCCGTTGTTAGGGTGATATTGGTCAGAAGGAGTTAGGGAGCGAGAGGTAAAAGAGGCTACGACTGAGAAGCTCAAAAAGATCAAGGCCTTCATGAAGGCAGCCAAAGATAGACAGAATTCGTATGTTGATAAACGATGCAGACCGATTGAGTTCCAGGTGGGTGAACGGGTTAGTTGAAGGTCTCACCTGGAAGGGTATTATTCGATTCAGAAAGCGGGCAATGTTGGACCAAAGAACCAATGAGCCGGATCAAAAAAACTTAAGTCCCACAGACGTCACAACAACTGCTGAAGCCCACAACACTGAAGACAATGCTGAAGACAAAGTCTGAACACATGTTGAAGACAAAGTCTGAAGACAAATGCTGAAGACAAAGTCTGAAGACACAAGTGCTGAAGACAAAGTCTGAAGACACAAGTGCTGAAGACAAAGTCTGAAGACACAAGTGCTGAAGACAAAGTCTGAAGACACAATGTGCTGAAGACAAAGTCTGAAGACCAAGTGTTGAAGACCAAGTATCAGACGTTGTCACAACAGCTGAAGAGGTTTTCTTGTAGTAGTTGTGACGGTTTTCTTTCAGTAGTTGTGACGGTTTTCTTTCAGTAGATTTATGTTTTCTTTCAGTAGTTTTGTAAAACGACTGAAGAGCTTGTTCTTCAGTCGTTGTAGTTTCAGTAGTTTCGTATCAGTAGTTTTTGTTTTATACTTAGCACTCTGATATGTTCTCAGTAGTTGTGAACATTTCAGTAGTTTGTTAAGTTTTAGTTATTTTTGTAACAAATCTGCCAGATGTCACTATCCCGTGATATCAGCAGTGATTGCACTCTATATAAGGAGTGTCAACCTAATTGTAATCAGTGAATGATTGAGCAGAAACATTTGATATTATTGAAACATTCCTTTTCACAGAAATATATTCTCTCTTTACAACCGTATTTGTTCTTAATGCATACGAATATCAAATTCTTGCTATAATTTGTCTAATTTTGTTCTTATTCTGCGTTACTGCGTTACACTCAATCCATCAAACTTGAGATCACTGATTCTGTCAAATGGTATCAGAGCTGGTTCATCATTGATCGATCTAATAATTGATCATTGAAACTGCTATCCAAGATCCAATTGATTGAATTAGCATTTTTGCAAGAAACGGTTATAGAGATTGAATTTTCTGTGTTTTTGGTCATTCATCCTGAGATTTATTCTTGGTTTTCATTGAGTCTGTTGTGTCTGTGTAAAATCTTTTAAAAGCTTGAATTAAATTGTATTTGGACCTAAAATGACTACTCCTTCCAATGATCCTCACAATACTGGTTCCTCAACCAAGCCTCCGATGCTGGTTAGGAATGAGTACAACATATGGCAACGACGAATGCTCCATCACCTGTCTGTTAACAGCTCAGGTTGTTGGACATCAGTGGTACATGGTCCACACAAGCCTATGGTGAATAACCCGGAAACCAATCAAATGGTTCCGAAGAGGAGGGAGCAATACTCAGATGAGGATAAGAAATTGTTTGAGATTGATGCAAAAGCCCATGGAATTCTGGCCATGGCACTGCCCAATGAAATCTATTCTGGGCTAATGCATTATGAAACTGCCCATGACCTCTGGAATGCCTTGAAAGAACAATTTGGAGGAACAGATGAGGTCTTGGCAAATAATAGAGAAATCCTTGCCCAACAATATGAGACATTCTCTCATAGGAAGGGTGAGACACTGACTCAACAGTTTGAGCGGTTCTCTTGTTTGATCTCTGAATTAAAAATGGTCAAACATGAGTACACAAATAGCCAGATGAATAACAGATTTCTCAGATCACTGCCTGAGAGATGGGACACATATACTATTGTTCTACGCTCCAGTGCAAATTTGGACAAACTATCTCTCACCCAACTCCATGGGAAATTGCTCACATTTGAGAGAGAGATAGAACAGAAACGAAAACTGTCATCATCTGGAAAGCTCACTAATGATTTTGTACCAGGAAACACTGCCTTGGTAAGTCATGAGTCAGAGTATGCAGGATCAGAATGCCACTATGATGAGCATATTGATTTCACCTCAAACAATTCTAATCATGCCTTTGTGAGTGTTGATTGTCATTCTGGTAATAATAGTGACAATCTATGCTTTATCATGGATGATTTGAAGGGCATTGCTGATGATGATTTAGAAGAGATGGATATTTTGAGCCAAATGGCCTTGATCAATATCAGATCTCAGAAATTCTACAAGAGAACTGGCAGGAAATTTCCTGGACTCTCTGACAAAACCAAAGTCGGTTTTGACAAGAGCAAGTTGAAGTGTCACAAATGCCACAGGCTTGGACACTTTGCAAGAGAGTGTAGATCAACTGGATCTAACACTTCTGCACCCTTTTTGACTTTTCCAAATAACAATCACAATCAAAGGGCAACACTCTGTTGGTTCTAGTCATTCATCACACCCTCAATCTCCTGCATATTTTGTTCCTCAGGGTCAAATGCCATATCCTTATCCCTGCTATTATATGCCACAGTCAAATCAAGCTCAAGCTCCTATAGTACCACAATCTCATGCACTACCAGAACCTCAACCATCTCCATCTCAATCACAACCTCATCACAACTTCTTCACACCTGGAGTCGTTGACTGGAGTAGCTTACCTGATAACTTGTCTGGTCACACTGAGCAATACTATGCTGGTGCTAGTCAACATGGTGGTGAACACCCTTTTGGAAATCTTGCTCTCATGGCCCTGGAGTCTACTGAGGGTTCCTGTTCAAATGCATCATTTCACAGGTAACTCAGGTATCTTCAGAGGCTAAAGCCAAGTTATGTTCTGAATCATGCATAGCTGCCTTTGTCTCTATTAGAGAGGCAAATGTAGCATTAATAAATCAAAAACTTGAGCTGAGAAAACCATTTTCAAAAGAAAAGCTGAGTATGAGTCTGCTCTTAACAGTAAAAGTGATGAGATTTATAAGCTTAAATGCCAATTAAATGATGAAAAGGCCAAGCTAGAGGTTATTCTGGAAGACCACAGGAGTCTCAAAGAAAAACTTGCAGTGACCCAAGTTGAGTGTGAACGCTGGGTCTCATCATGCAAGGGATTTGAAATGCTTCTTAGCAAGCAAACTGCTTCAAATGTGAAGTTTGGCATTGGTTACAACCATACTGCTCCACCAACAGACTTTACTCCTAACTCCATAGTTAAGTCTGAAAGTGAAAGCAATCTCCAAACCACATTATCGTGTGAGTCATTCTCCAATGATCTAAGATCAGAGAAGATGAACCAGTGTTAAGATCTCAACAAATAAATTGACTGATGGTCTAACTACTGAGACTCATATGAAGCTGAGTACTTTAGATGTTGTTCCTCAATGTACCCCAGTACTGAAAGAGACCCAACATCTGAAAAGCATTTCAAATCAGTTGAAATACAAGGACTAACAACTGCTGAGGAATCCATCAAACAGTCTATTAGGACGGATGGAAACAGTTGAATTACCAGTCTTCAGCTGTTACAAATCCTTTAGTACCTAGTACTGATAGGAGGAAAGTACTGAAGATCACACCTTCAGTAGTTTCCACTTCAGCAGTAAAGATGTCCAAGATGAAGAATAAACCATGTGAAATTTGTGGTAAATTCAATCATCTATCTGATGAATGTTGGTACAAAAAGGGTTTAAAGCTCCAAAGGGATGAGCTCATTAAACTAGAAATAAATAAAATGAAAACTGAGTTTGAGACCAAGTTTGTACCACAATCATCTCAACCTGATAAACCCAAGGCCTTACCCAAATCCACTAAGAAGGATGCGGTTTATCAGAAGACAGCTGATATTGTTCCTCATGATAAACATAAGACTAAGTCTGTGAAGTCTAAGAAGGAGGAAATGGTGGGTCACAGGAACTCATCAAAAACAAGCTCTGGAGTGTCAAATGAACTGAAAGCTCGAGCTTCAAATCAGACACAGCTTGTTATGATGGTTCAGCATCTGTTGGGGAGATTAACCAACTTGAAGCCCTGTGATCAAACCACTGGAGAGGAATTCCAGGCCCAAATCCATTTCAGCACCATCTCCATCTTCATCAGCTGTTAATCATGAGAAACCAGCTATGGTTAAATCTGTTGATAAAGTCAGTCCCAAAACCAAAAGGTTTGGGTCTCCAAAGCTAACTAGTTTCTTATGATTGTGCAGGGTTCTTCAGCATGCCAAAGAAGCATCTGGTATGTGGACAGTGGAGGATCCATGCACATGACTGGGAGCAGCTCTCTTCTTCATGATTACTCTCAGGGAAAGAAGGGATTTGTCTCATTGGAAATGATGCTAAAGGTTACATCATTGGAAAGGGATTTGTGTCTAATGGAGATATTAGATTTGATGGTCAACCATGTGGAGAATCTCAAATACAATCTGTTGAGTGTCAGTCAGATGTGTGACAAAGGACATGTTGCTCTTTTCACAAGCCAGAACTGTAGGATTCTGTCTTCCAAGGTTCTGAGCCTGATTGACAAAGTACTGGATGATAATACTCTCCTGAAGGCTAACAGGATAGGAAGAGTATATGCCTTGGATCTGTCAAAGAAAATTGAGTTAAGAGGCATCCATGCTTGTTCTCCAAGGCCTCTCTCCAAGAATCTAAACTGTGGCATAGAAGGCTGGGTCATGTTAATCTCAAAAACATGAATCAGCTGATCCACAAGAGTTTAGTGAGAGGTCTTCCAATAAAGGAGTTCAATTGTGATGAAATCTGCACTGCATGCTTAAAAGGGAAACAACATAAAGTTTCATTCCCAACCATAGAAGAGTCCAAGTCTAATGCCTGCTTACAACTACTGCACATGGATCTTTTTGGTCCTGTGAAGGTAATGAGTATGGCAAAGAAGAAATACTGTCTGGTAATTGTGGATGATTACTCTAGTATGTATGGACCTTCTTCTTGCATTCAAAGGATGAGGCTGCTCAGTCCATTATGAACTTTGTGTTACACGTTGAGAAGCAGTATTCCCTACCAGTTAAGTGTGTGAGGAGTGACAATGGTACTGAATTCAGAAACCACACTCTTGATGAGTTTTACTTGTCAAAGGGAATCAAGAGGCAGTATAGCATCCCAAGGACTCCAGAGCAAAATGGAGTAGTGGAGAGAAAGAACAGGACCCTCATTGAAGCTGCAAGGTCCATGTTGGGATTCTGGTCTGCCACTGACCTTTTGGGCTGAAGCTGTCAATACAGCCTGCTATGTACAGAATAGAGCCTTAGTAAATCAGAGGTTGATGAAAACTCCTTATGAAGTTTTACATCATTTAGCCCCTTTGATTTCATTCTTTAGAGCATTTGGGTGTCCCTGTTACATTCTCAACACAAAGGATCAACTCCAAAAGTTTGATTCTAAGGTGGATGCAGGGTATTTTGTTGGGTATTCATCCACTTGCAAGGCTTATAGAGTATTCAACTGTCGGACAAAGATAGTTGAAGAAACCTTGCATGTGAAGTTCAATGAATCCCCTAAGGATACAATTCCACAAAACCCTGTGGAGTTGTTTGATCTGGACATTCTGCAATATGTTCCTTATCAACCACCTGCTGTTGCAGATCATATGAATCCATCATCTTCTGTAGCTAGTCATCCATCTGGTGTTACTGATGATGATGATGATATCAGTAATCACCTTTTCAAGTTTAGTGATCAACTGCCTGATTCAGCTAGACCTGATGTTCCTGTAGCTTCAGTAGCACAATCCACAACAAATGCTGATGAGATTTCTACAACTTCAACTTCCTTTGAATTACCATCTACTGATTGGTTTCAAGGAAATGCTTCACCATCACCATCTGTTGCTGCTGAGCCTGCTACAAACACTTGCACAGATCTTATTGTGTACCAAGATCTGAAGAATCACCCTATGTCTCAAATCATTGGTGATATCAATGCTGGCGTTTCAAAAGAAGTCAATTGTCAAATTTCTGCTTCTATGCTCTCTTCATTAGTCAGCAAGAGCCAAAGAACTATCACATTGCTTTAAGGGACAATGGATGGGTTGAAGCCATGCAGCTTGAGCTTCTTCAGTTCAAGAAACAGCAAGTGTGGGAACTGGTTCCTCTACCTCCAGGTAAGTGTGCAATAGGCACTAAATGGGTGTTTAGGAACAAAACTGATGAAAATGGGCTTATTGTTAAGAACAAGGCCAGACTGGTTGTACAGGGGTTTTCACAAGAGGAAGGTATTGATTATAATGAAACCTTTGCCCCTGTAGCCAGACTGGAAGCAATTCGATTGTTTTTAGCTTATGCTGCTTATCACAACCTTAAAGTTTTTCAAATGGATGTCAAAAGTGCATTTTTGTATGGGAAAATTAAAGAAGAGGTTTATGTATGTCAACCACCAGGTTTTGAGGACAATAAACATCCTAATTGGGTGTATAAGCTTGATAAGGCTCTCTATGGTTGAAACAAGCTCCTAGAGCTGGTATGAGACATTATCAAACTTTCTTCTGGAAAATAATTTCACTAGAGGCTCCATAGATAAGACTTTATTCATTAAGAAAGCTGGGCAGCATAATCTACTTGTTCAAATTTATGTAGATGATATTTTTTTGCATCCTCTGATCCACAGTTGTGTGATGCCTTTACAAAGTTGATGAAACAGAAGTTTGAAATGAGTGCCATGGGAGAATTACAGTTCTTTCTGGGTTTGCAAATCAAACAAAAGGCTGATGGAATTTTCATTCATCAGTCCAAATACACAAAAGATCTTTTGGAAAAGTTTGATTTACAAAACTGTAAGCCCTGTTCTACTCCCATGTGCAACACCACACACTGGATACAGATCAGAAAGGTAAAGTGGTTGATGAAACACTTTACAGATGTATGATTGGGTCCTTGATGTACTTAACAGCTTCTAGACCAGATATTATGTTTGCTACATGTGTTTGTGCTAGATTTCAGGCTGCACCTAAGGAGTCTCATTTGATTGCAGTCAAGAGGATCTTTAGATATTTGCAAGGCACTCCATCTCTAGGTTTATGGTATTCTACTAGACATTCTGGTAAATTAGTTGCTTTTTCTGACAGTGACTATGCAGGGTGTAAGTTGACAAGAAAGTCCACTTCTGGAGGATGCCAATTCTTAGGCAACTGCTTGATTTCTTGGCAGAGTAAGAAGCAGACCTCAGTTGCTACATCAACTGCTGAAGCAGAGTACATTGCTGCTGCAAGCTGTACATCTCAGGTACTCTGGCTTCAAAACCAATTATTGGATTATGGCATAAAGAGACTAAGACCCCATTGTTAATGGACAGCTCTTCAGCTCTTTGTATTGTCAAGAATCCTGTCCAGGACTAAACATATTGAAATCAGACACCATTTTATTAGAGATTGTTTTGAAAAAGGTCTGATTGATCCAAAATTTGTTCCTAGTGCTGATGAGCTTGCAGACATTTTCACTAAGCCCTTGGATAGCACAACTTTCCAAAACCTAGTGTTAAGGCTTGGTATGCTGCAGCTAGAATAAGTGACAACTACTGGTGATCTCAGCTCACAAGTACTGATGATCATTAGTTTATTATTGTCATATATATAAGTACTGAAGTTATTTTCCTTCGGAAGTTTTCTTTAAACTACTAGAGCTTAACTTCTTAGTACTCAAGTACTTTATTTGTTAAAACAATTGATGTAGTTACAACAGCTGATGTAGCTACAACTACTGTTGTCAGAAATACAAATACGTACTGATGTCCTATGAAACATCTGAAAACAGATGAAAACGTGATGAGTACGTGTTGAGGACAGTATGAAACAGCTGAAAAGCAATGAATTGACGACAATACTGATGAGCCTTTTTGTCTTCAGTAGTTTCCCAACTGCTGTTTCTTTCTAAACAACTAAAGCAAAACCATGTCTTCAGTAGTTTCACAACTACTGATGACTAACACCAAGTCTTCAGTTGTTTACAACAACTGATGGTAAAACCAAAGTCTTCAGTAGTTTCCCAACTACTGATGACTAATATCAAGTCTCAGTTGTTTCATCACCTGAAGTCAAAACTGTCTTCAGTAGTTTTATAACTACTAATGACTAAATCTTCAGTAGTTTTACTATGTGACAAATCTTCAGTAGTTTTATAACTACTGATGACTAATCAGAGACTTCAGCTGTTTCAACGTCTGACGGTTAAAATCAAGTCTTCAGTTGTTTTATAACAACTGCTGATCACACCAATACGGTCAGTCATTCCAAACCTCTGAAAGTTAATACCACGTCATCAGTAGTTTCAACAACTGATGACTAACACCAAAACCTTCAGTCGTTTTCTAACCCTACCCTTTAAATACCTTATCCCACCTTTAGAGTTTTTATTCTTCTCCTCTCAAACCTAACGTTCAAAAACTCTGTAACCTCTCTTCATCAATGGCGACCATGCAACTAAAACCCGACACAACTGTGTCGCACATCTCACAAAATCGCCATACTGGACCAAGTTTCACAACGCCATTGATTTAATGGTTCAGTCACCTTACAAAACGGCTTTTCTGTTAAATCCCACCATATATGCCGAATCTCTTAACCAATTCTGGACAAACGTCACTCTTGTCTCTGAGGAGAATGAAACAGAGTCTCTTCAATCGTTTGTCCATCATCAAAAAATGGTCATTACTCAGACATTCTTCGCCAAACCCTCAATCTGGATGATGCCACTTTCCCAACTGGTTATCCAAAGGGCACAATCGATCAATCATTTGCCCAGCATGGATACCAGGGTAACCTGAGTGCATCTACCATATTGAAGAAACATTTCCAGGATGCCGAACGTCTCATCTTTCACTGGTAAATGTCTGCCTTGCCCCCAAGACTTCATCATGGGATCAAATGTCCACAAGGTGGCAACAGGTAATGTACTCCATCCTTGAGCAACAACCTTTAAATTTTTCTGAAATACTATTTTTAGAGCTCAAGGATATGGCCCAAAAACAACTTGCTAACCGTTGGATATTATATCCTCGGTTCATAATGGCCATAATTGAAAACCAGCTTCAAGCTGAGGGACTTGTTGGACTGGGAGTCCTTGCTACGGCTGTATTGCCTGAAGTATACTCCCGGCACAACTCTGACCAATCACTAAAAATGGCTGCCAAGCTGCGCAAACCCACGCAGCTGGAACCACAACCACCACCTCCAAATCCAAAGTCCCCACCAAACCCACTAAAAAGAAGACAAAAAAGGCTACTCAGGGAAATGAGTCCCCTGAGGATGCCCCTGCAACACAAACATAGGCTATATCCACTGGTTATAACCCCCTAGTGGATACAAGGACTTCCAGCCACAGCCGCTCAGGATTCCTCTCAAAAGGAGCCTGCAGCAACCAAAGAAGGGGTACCCACTAATCTAGGATCTTCCTCATTTGAGGAGATTGCCATTGAAGAGCACCATTCTCCCCAGGTGCATACTGCTTTTACCCCATCTCCCACTACAACCGGCCCACAAAGTCCTACTCTCATTATTGCAAACGTGCCGACTCAGCTGCATGCCTCCTCCTCCCAACAACACCAACAAAAACCCCACAATTGAGGAAACCACATCAATTAGAAGAGGATCAACATGCTTCTGACAGCCCACAACACAAGGGTTTAACTGTTCTATCTCCTGGTGTGGATATGGAGACCAGAACATCTGGTGAGGCTGCCACCTCTTCTGAATCAGCACATGGTCAGACTGAGGCTGGTAACATTGCTAAGACCTCACCAGAGGCAACAGCTGATGAAGGACATCGTCCTGAGGCTGGAAGTCCCTAGTTCCAAGAAAAAGGGGCACATGCTAAAACTGGTCTACACCTAGTGCATGTACATTCTGCTACAAGCAGGAGGTGAGGTGTTTCAGCATCTGCTGATGATGTCCTGGGCTTCTTTTATGATGTTCTGGCCCAGAACACAATTCTTGAGGAAGAAGTCAGTAGACTACAAAAACTACTTGACCAATTCTCTCAAAAAGCAAGTCCATTGCCACCAACATAAACCCACAGATGGCACCTTCACCTGAAGGTCTCCCACACACTCAGCCACTCAAAACTTCCGAGCCACCAGCTTCTATTTCTGGCACTGCTTCTCAGGGACAGAACCCCTCTGAGCAAACAGCTGCTATCTTTCAGCAATCCCTACCTCTCATCACCCCAATGATCACAGACATTGTGATCAAAACCATGGATGAGAGGCATCCCTCAATCATACAACCCCTGGTGGAGGAGATTGTGAGCACAAGGCTTTCTGCTACTCAAACCCTTGCAACCAATGCAACCAAAAAGGGGGAGAGTCAGTCAGTGAAAGCAAAGAGGAAGAGCATAGAGGGGAAGAAAGAAAAGGAGACTGGGAAGGAAGGAGTTTGTGAAGGGAGCTGACATTGATCAAGTGGGTGAAAGTCACAAAGACTTTCATGTCACATATAGAAGAGGAAGGTTGAAGGAAAAGAAAAAGAACTCGAACTCGATGAGATGATCAAAATGGCGGATGCTACACACAGTAAATCAATGGACTCCATTATTGAAACTGTATAGACAGGGGTTCGATACTGCACAGCTTGACTCAGAGATTAGGAGACTTGAAGTTGAAGAAATTAACTCAAGATGGGCAAGTTATGATGCATTAGAAAGAGAAAAGAATATATCATGATCATATCATTGCAAAGTACCTTGGGAGATCATTGATCGAGATTAAGTCATGGACCAGGGACAGTATCTTGGCAATAACCACCAAGATCTGTTCGTCTGAAGCATACACTAAGGGATTGGTGATTGAAGCACTAAATGAGGCAGGTGCTGGGAACAGAAAGGAACTAGCAAAACACTCAAAAGCCTCACTCACTACAAGAATGCTAGAACAACCTGCAAAACCTCCCACTTCAAAATCACCACTACCACAACACTAAACCAATTCCTTCACTCTCAAAACCAACAGCCATGATGCACCCAAGAAGAAGAAGAGAAGGGTGTTGAGGCTAGAAGAAGAAGAAGAAGAGGATGATGATGAGGAAGAAGAAAGGCTGCCTCTTTCCGCAGTCCTAACTTTGCCTAAAGCCTAAACCTATGCCCATCACTCCCACCTCACAGATGGAAGCTGTGAGAGTAAGATAGAAGAAGAACAGCAGCAAAAGCTTCATGATGATGAGTGTGCTGAAAAGCATAGACAAAACTTATGCTGCTTCTTCATCAATAATCAGTATGAAGAAAGAAGCTCTGAGATTGTACACCCTGGTAACACATTTCAATATCAAAAAAAAGGTGAGAATATGGCCTGATTCTAGGGTGGCTCACAGAATTGTGAAGAAAGACATTCGTTCGAGATACAAGGGCCAAGTAAAAAGGATCGTAGATGAAGAGATCACAGTGGTCCTTGTAGTATCACCCTGGGAAATTGTAGAAGATTTCAAGAAGGCCTATGAAACTAAACAGCCACCCCAAAAGATGTTAGAGAACAGAGTAATTAAAAAGGGGTTAGTCTACAAGAGGCTTGAGAACTTCAAACAAAATGAGCTCAGTCTGTTACTTGAAGGGACTCACCAGATGAGTTTGCATACAGACAGATCACAACAGTTGAGCTCAAAAATGGCAAAAGGCTAAGTACATTTCAAGAGTGTATGGGCGTGAAGGATTGTTTGATGGTGGAGCTGAAAAATCTTACCATGGAAGAACAAATTATGTTTCTCAGAGCATACACCAGAGAATCCTACAGGCTTATACATGGGAAGTAGATTTCATGGATAGGACCATAGCCCTGTGTCCAGTTCCCTAAAGTCAGGGCTCCTATCCATACTATGCCAACCAAATTTCAGAAATCTATTCCCAGGCCAGTGCTTAATTGGGTCATCTTCTTAGCTGATCAAGAAGGAAAAAGACCAATCTTATTGCCAACAATAAGTGGGACCTCAATAAATTTAAGGTTTTGGCTGCATTGGTTCAGGGGGAGTTTTTGGACCAAAAGAACCAATAAGCCAGATCAGAAAAACCTTAAGTCCCACAGACGTCACAACAACTGCTGAAGCCCACAACAGCTGAAGACAAGTGCTGAAGACAAAGTCTGAACACAAGTGCTGAAGACAAAGTTTGAAGACAAGTGCTGAAGACAAAGTCTGAAGACACAGTGCTGAAGACAAAGTTTGAAGACAAGTGCTGAAGACAAAGTTTGAAGACACAAGTGCTGAAGACAAAGTCTGAAGACACAAGTGAAGACAAAGTCTAAAGACCAAGTGCTGAAGACAAAGTCTGAAGACACAAGTGCTGAAGACCAAGTATCAGACGTTTTCACAACAGCTGAAGAGGTTTTCTTTCAGTATTGTGACGGTTTTCTTTCATTAGTTGTGACGGTTTTCTTTCAGTAGTTGTGACGGTTTTCTTTCAGTAGTTTTATGTTTTTCCTTTCAGTAGTTTTTGTAAAACGACTGAGAGCTTGTTCTTCAGTCGTTGTAGTTTCAGTAGTTTTGTATCAGTATTTTATGTTTTATACTTAGCACTCTGATATGTTCTCAGTAGTTGTGAACATTTCAGTAGTTTGTTAAGTTTTAGTTATTTTTGTAACAAATCTGCCAGATGTCACTATCCCGTGATATCAGCAGTGATTGCACTCTATATAAGAAGTGTCAACCTAATTGTAATCAGTGAATGATTGAGCAGAAACATTTGATATTATTGAAACATTCCTTTTCACAGAAATATATTCTCTCTTTACAACCGTATTTGTTCTTAATGCATACGAATATCAAATTCTTGCAATAATTTGTCTAATTCTTGTTCTTATTCCGCTGCGTTACACTCTAATCCATCAAACTTGAGATCACTGATCCTGTCAGGCAAGTTGAGCCCGAGGTATATAGGCCATTTCCGAATCATTGTTCGAGTAGGAGAGGTGGCCTATAATTGGAGTTACCAGATGAGTTAAGTGGAATTCACCTGACATTCCACGTATCTCATCTAAGGAAGTGCTTGGCGGATGAAGACATGATTGTTCCACTGGAGGATATCGAAGTAGACGAACGACTCAATTATATGGAGCAACTAGTGGCAATCATCGATAGAAAAGAGAAGAGGTTGAGAAATAAGTGGTTCCTCTTGTGCGCATACAGTGGAAGAACAGGAAGGGATCCGAGTCTACGTGGGAGACTGAGGAAGAAATGAGATAGCATTACCCACGTTTGTTCGAGGAATAATAGGTTTCGGGGACAAAACCTATTTAAGGGGGGTGGACTTGTAACACCCAGTTATTTATTATTTGAAGCCGACGAAGGAAGAAAAAGAAATAAAGTCCAAAGTCGAGAGACCAAACTCACCAATGAGGGAAAGTTAGGTATGTTATGATATTTGAAGGGAGAGGGCAGCCATTACCCTCTCCCCACACTCACATTTTCAGCAAACAAAAGAGGAGAAGAGAGTAAGAAGAGAAAAGAGAGAAAAAGGTTGGTTCGGGTAGATTCAAGCTCGAAAATCATCAAGTAGCAGGTCAAACTGAAGCTCTTCTCGTTGTGGTCGTTTGTGTGAGTTCTAGGACCCCTCTTTTACATGTTTTGGAATGATTTGGGGCTGGAACACATCTGAAAATCGGGGTTTGGTGTGTGTTTGTGTTTGACCCGTTTGTGTATGTGTGGGTATGTGTATGGGTGTTTGGGTCTTGCTTTTGAGCTTGTGTGAACTTGAATGGTGTTGTGGTATGCATTCCTAAGGTTTAGGATGGTTGATTTGGGCTTAGAATGGGTTTAGATGAGCTTGGAGGTCGAAAATGGCAGATTGGGTTCGGGATGAATTGCATTCTACACCAGCTAGGGCTATGTGACCGAATGGAGGCCCTACGACCGATTGAGGTGCGATTGAGGGTTCATTCACGTGACTGAGAGCCCATTCGCATTAGTTTCATCTGCATTAGGTCCATTTGCATGGGAATCATCCGCATGGAGTCCATTCGCATTAGTTTCATTCGCACAGTTGGATGTTCATTTGCATAGGTGTTCATCCGCATTGGGTCAATCGCATGATGTTCAGTTGCCTGGAGGTCATGCGACTGAAGGGTGCCCATATGCCCAAGTAGGGCTGGTGTACCCGAGGAAAGTGTAGTTAATGTACTAACTTTCAGGGGAAAATGCAGATGTAGGTTTTGATGTGAAAGTTCCCATAAGTTCATGTAACTGAGGCCTTAGAGAGTATGTTGGGCATGATGATGAGGATGTTGCATGATTATGCATGTTATGTATGTATGATGTTGCCCTATATGATGATGATGACTGTGTATGTTATGTTCCTTATTATGATGTATGTTTATCTTTCCTGTGGTTTTACGTGTTATGTTAATGAATGAAATGAAAGTAGTATGTAACGTAAAGTGAAAGATAATGAAAGAGGAACATGAAGTAAGAATGCATGCATTAATGAATGATGGAAGTAAGAAAGTCTTGCAGGCCTTGTATGTCAGGACACGCCATTAAAAGGTTTTAGCCCAACGGTGTGCGGGTTCGCTACCCCGGGAGGATGCACATTGGGGTCTTTCTTTGTGATTGACCATTTGTATGGAACCATTGTTGCTTGCCTTAGGTACTGTGACCAGAGGTGCTGGGCACCGTGAATGAAAGTCTATGATAGGCTTAGGTCCAGTACCATGAGCTTGAAGGGCATAACACATGACAATGGTATACCTGAACTTTATCTTAGGTACTGTGGCCAGAGGTGCTAGGCACTGTGAATGAAGGTCTATGATAGGCTTAGGCCCAATACCATGAGCATGAAGGGTAAAGTTCATGGTGTTGATGAAATGAAAAGATGTAATGACGAAAGAACAAAAAATGACGATAATATTGATATTATCCATGTGTACGTATGATGTATGATTGCATTAAAGTAAAAAACGGTTTTAACAAAAGATAAAGTATGTTTTATTTTATAAAACTAGAACTCACTTAGCAACGCTAACTTTGATGTGTTTCTAGTTGGCAGGTAATGATTGCTGAGGATGGCACGAGGTGGCTACTCAGCTTTTTTGGATGGCATCCATTTATTTAATGCTTTTGTGATGTAATGCAATGTGTTTTGTAACTGATTAACGATGTATTATTTTGCAAAAGTTTTTATGATGAAATGAGATGTCATTTTTGAATGTTTTCGCTACAATATCTATATAAGATAAATGAAAATGTATGTTTTATGTGCAATGATTTACCAGCTATAAGCGTCCCGGGAACAGGGCCTTACAAGTTTGCATCAGAGCCACAGTTTTAGTGACATGGGTAAATTTTCAAAATAAACCTTAACTTAAACTGAGAATGGGATGGAAAGGGAAGGGATGCCAATCTGAGTAGCTACGTGCCATCAGGTATTTTCGTAAAGTTAACCGGTATTTTGTGCGCTTGGTATGTGGTTATCTGTTGTTTGTATATTTAAATACTGATGTAGAAAAGGATAGGTAATGCTCAGGGTGTGAAGAGTAAAGTAAGTGGCTAATCATAACTGGCCACTGTAATTAGGGACTTACTATACTGACATAAACTAAGTTGTTCCCTTGAATGACCGTGTTGGTGTTTGAATCTTTCAGTGTGCGTGTGAATGGCTGGTGGTAGATCTTCGAAAGCCTCTCGTGGAGGTGGTCGTGATGGGCTTGGTGCTGAGCCACGACCCAAGAGAGGAAGACCCAGAATGGAAAAGGTGGTTCCTGAAGAACCAGAGACCCCTCATCCAGAGGGTGGCGACGAGAGCGCTAATATGAGAGCCTCAGTAAAGGAGGCTGTTGTAGAAGAAGTTCATCAGGTCATGCAGATGATCTTACTATCTGTAGTGACTAAAGTTATCAAGGCAGTACGGGAAGGGGAAAGGAAAGAGAGAAATAGGTCCTCGGGAGGACGGAAGCAACTGAAGCCTGAAACGGTTCTCTCGGATGATGAAGAAGAAGAGGAGCAAGAAGAGCCCGTGCAGGAGGTGACATGAGGCTGTAATTATGGGGCGTTTCATGATGCAAGCCCCCTACTTTTGATGGAAACGACACTGCTGCTGCTGCTCACCGGTGGGTGAGAGAAATGGAAGCTGTATTGAATATCAACGAGTGCCAAGAGGACCAAAAAGTCTACCAAGCTAGGACAGACCCTGATGTTGTGTCCGGTACATTTCTAGTGAACTAAACTTTAGCTTCTGTGTTATTTGATTCAGGTGCCAGTAAAAGTTTTATTTTTGATGCTTTCTGTGCTAAGCTGGTTGTTAGTATAGACGTGTTGATGCGCCCTTCGATGTAGAAACTGACATAGGTAAGTCTACCAAGATCTCTGAGATGATAGAGAACTATGATGTGGAGCTAGAAGGCCATAAGTTTCCTGTTAGACTATTTGTGATGACCTTAGGTGGTTTCAATTTGGTTGTTGGGATGGATTGGTTGGCGGACTCCATGGCGAACATTGTGTGTCGCAAGAAGATGATTCGTTTGATAGCGCCTGATGGGAGTTTGGTAACTGTTTATGGAGATCGGGTCATGACGATCCCGAAAGTAATCTCAATGGCGGTGGCGGGAAAGTGTATGAGGCGTGGATGTAGCGCCTACTTGGCTTATGTAAAGGATGTGGATACGCCAACACCACAATTGTCTGATGTACCGGTTGTGTGTGACTTTACAGACGTGACTGAACCATGTTAATGGTTCAGTCACCCGAATGAGAAACCTAAACTTATAAATACCACTTAAATCGTGGAAAAACGAGACACTTTGAATATCTTGATACCCAGACGTACCCTAGCCATCCAGAGACCTCTAGTAACCTGCTCCAACTTCAAAGATCGTAGTAGATTGATTGCTAATCATTCTTAACGTTTAGATTCAATCTTTAATTGATTCTACGTGCATTCTCACTGATTGGATCGCCAATCAAATAGGATTCCGCACTATTTGATTCGGAATACGCGTAAATCTGTTAGTATTCGTCGAGTACACAATCCCTAACAAGTGGTATCAGAGCTTTAGCTCTAGATTTACGTGTGATTCAATCGTTTTGATATAAAAATTATGTTTTTACGCTAAAAACGAAATCTTTTGTGTGAAATCGGGTTTTAGATGTCTCCTGATCGTAAAGTTAAGTTTTTCCGGCATACAGCAATTAGGGTTAGCGAAAATTTGTGTTTTTGTGTTCAACCACCTTAACCTAGAAATTTTCGAAATCCAGCAGGTTTAGTCGCACGATTAACTCAATCGCATGACTGAGGTCATACGCATTCCCCATATGCACGATTGGACTCAGCCGCACTTCCATTCGTCCGACTAAGAAGTCTATTCGCATTGTTCATCCGCATTAGTTCATTCGGCCGACTGAGTCAACCGCATTTGTTCAGTCGCATAATTGAACCATCCGCATAGTTCAATCGCCCGAATAGCCCAATCGCATAACTTCATTCGCACTAATACACAAGGTTGGTTTAAAGTTAAAGTTAATAGCAATGGAAGACTAATATTCAGCCTTTACAGCAGGGAGTGTTGATACATATATGTACCTAGATTCTGATCTCAATATAATATGTCTTGAATATCTTGCACTTATGTAATATTGGGTACTTAATGAAATGAGAATATTTGTTTGTGATTTGTCTTGTTTAACATTTCATTAATGAGTTGATTAATGCATATTGACTTTATTATATAGGGTTGTGGTTGATTGATTTAATATAAATAACATTAACTTAACAACATGAAGTCATCATGCGAATGGCCCATGCTAATGGACCATATGCATGAACAACTTCATGCGAATGACTCAGTCGCATGACTGAACCAGGAGACTGGACCAGTCACATGATTGTCACATAAGATTGGCTCAGTCGCATGACTGAACACCCAGTCGGGCGAATGGATCAACCGTATAACTCAATCGCATGACTGAACCATGCTAATGGTTTAGTCACCTGAATGAGCAACCCTAACCTATAAATACCACTTAATTTGTGGAAAAACGTAAGCATTCAATCCACTTCTATTCCAGACGTACCCTAGCTGTCTAGAAGCCTCTAAGTTCGTACTCCAAGTTCATAGAACGCTGTAGATCGATTCCTAATCATTATTGACGTTAGATTCAATACATTATTGTGTCTACGTGTGTTCTCACCGATTGGATCGCCAATCAAATAGGATTCTGCACTATTTGGTTTGGTTTAACATGTTAATAAGTTGGTGTTTTGTTCAAATACCAGATCCTAACAAGTGGTATCAGAACCTTGGCTCTTGATTACATGTTGATTCAATAGTTTTGATACAAAATTGTGTTTTTTCATCAAAAACACAATCCTTTTGTGTCTAATGAGTCTTAGACGTTTCCTGACCTAAAAGTTTAGTTTTTCCGGCATACGGCGATTAGGGTTTGTGAAAATTCGAGTTTTTATGACCAAAACACATTTAACCTACGAATTATCAAACTTCAGCAGGGACAGTCGCACGATTGGCTCAAAAGCACGACTGAGTTCATTCGCATTCTCCAACCGCACGATTGGACTCATTCGTACCCTCATTCGTATGACTGAGAACCCCATTCGGACAGGTCAACCACATCAGTTCATTCGGAAGACTGATTCTTCCGCATTTGTTCAGTCGCACGATTGAACCATTCGCATTTGTTCAATTACCCGAATAAACCCAATTGCATACCTTTATTCGCATACATCAGCAGTTTGTTAAACAGTAAAGTTAAATGAAATGGAGGACCAATTTTTAGCATACACACCAAGTAGAGATACCCGTATTCAGAATCTGCTGTTGTTGGAGAACGAAGTGGGTATTCACAATAAACCCCCGAAGCTTATTACGTTAGACGACTACCCACAATGGAAGCAACGTTTCGAAGTCTACTTAAATGGTGTAGATACAAATTTGTGGGAGGCCATAGAGTCAGGGTACAACATGCCAGTAGGAGCTGATGGAGTCAAACCTACTCTAAGTGGCATGTCGGATGCTCAGAAGGTAAAACACAATGCTGAGAAGAAAGTCTACGCTTTGCTCACTCAGTCTATTCCGAAGGATATCTTCCATCAGTATTCGGAGTATACTCAAGCAAAGAAACTTTGGGATGCGTTGAAGAAGAGGTATGACGGAAATGCCTCACTCAAGGAAATTAAGGCCAAAGCTTTGAAAAAGGAGTTTGACAACTTCTCTTCAATGGGAAAGGAAGGCCTTGATGATGTGATTGACAGATTCTACGACTTGATGAGTGAGATGCACACTTATGGAGTAATTACGTCGATGGAGGATAAGGTATCCAACTTTGCTAATGGAATACCAGAGAAATGGGCTTCCTTCGTCTCAAATCTCAGACAGAATGGGATGCTCTCGAAGTTAGATATAAATGACTTCATTCTGAAACTGAGAGAAGAGGAGCTTAGGATGAAGTACAGAACCCAAAAGGCCAACTACGATCAGAATCCTGCACTCTACAATGCGATTCCTCAGGCCAAGACATCTGGAGCACCACTACAGACTGCCTTTGTCTCAAGCACAGCAATTCCAGCACAACCGTCTACTTTAGGATCCAAAACGTCAGGGTTGTCTGGCACCCAGTATAAAACTGAAAACCGATAACTTCGGTAATGTGACTGTTGAGGTGGCCAAAGAACACATGGACCTCTTAGCTGCTGTAGTCCACTCCTATGATGGACTAGTTGCTGGAAAGATAGGAAATTGTCACCTGGCAGATGAGGATTATGAACAGGTGGAGAAATGGAGTTGGAACGAATGGACATAATGTGGGCTTTGGCAAGTGCTGTCCGATGAGCTAAAAAGTTTGTCAAAAAGACCGGACAGAACTTGGTTGCTACCAAAGATACAACCTTTGGCTTCGACAAATCAAAGGCAACTTGTTTCAACTATGGTGAGAAGGGCCACTTCAAGCGGGAGTGTGTAAAGCCAAAGAAGACTGGGAATGGCAATCCCTTCTCATCCTTAAATCGTCAAGACACGGCCACATCTAGTAGTTCTACTTCATCAAGCAAGGACCCCAAAGCCTTGACTGCTAATGAGGACGAAGGATAGGACTGGAGCTTCCGGTTCGTCTCACCGGGAAAGTCCAACATAGCTAATGTGGAGGACATAGATGATGATTCTGCTAGTGAGGGAGATATAGCAGTAGAGATCGCGATGTCAAATTCTGAAGACACTGCAAATGTGGTCAACCACCTGCCTGAAGAAGGAAAATCTGCATCAACGTCAGAATCACCAGAACTAGAGACAACAGATTCTGCACTCATGGCTGATTCCTCTTCAACATCTCAGGTAAGTACTACTGACCAATTGTTTAATAATCATGCTTGTTTAGATTGCAATAAATTTAGAGAAAGTATAGATTTGAAATTTTCTAGGTTATTAGATCATAATGATAGCTTAGTAAAGGATCTGGAACTGTGCATTGAGGCTAATAGAGTGTTAAAACAAAACGAGCATAGTTATAAGGAAAAGATAGACCTATTGAATAAACAGCTTAGGGAAATAGAGGTAGTTGCCTTTAACCAAGCAAATGACATTAGGTATTATCTGAACTCCCTAGAGGACACTAAGAAGCAAAAAGCAGTTTTAGAAATAGAGGTCAACTCCTTAAACAAAAACTGCACAGTTGGACAAGCTCATCTCACATTGTCCAACACTTAGTAAGAGAGAGAAACAATGGGGAGGGATTGGGATACAAAGTGGTTCCACCACCACTTGAGACCTTGATGAACACCAAAAGTAAACCAATTAACAATAACCCCATCAAGAATCATGTGGTGACCACTCCTTTTGTCAGTGATCCAGATTCAGTAAGTAAATCAAATGAACCTGGCGCTAAACAAAAGGAGGCCACGTCAAAGGCAAACGGAAAGATGCCTTGTGTTAACCTAGAAATTGAGTTTGAAAGGGTTAATTTAAAGTCAGGGTCAAATAAAGTAAAATCAGTACCCAAAAGGACTATAAAACCTAATCAATCACAAGCATCATGTCAAAGTCTAGGTAAAAAAGAAATAAAAGATGTAAAACTAGGTAAAGCAATTAAGTTTGTAAAACCCGATCATACATCTAACAAAGAAGTGTCTCAATCTAAACACAATAAGGTCGACCGTGTGACATCTACATCTCCACAATTGTTAGGATCTGGTATTTGAACAAAACACCAACTGATTAACATGTTAAACCAAACCAAATAGTGCAGAATCCTATTTGATTGGCGATCCAATCAGTGAGAACGCACGTAGACACAATAATGTATTGAATCTAACGTCAAGAATCAATTAGGAATCGATCAACAGCGTTCTATGAACTTGGAGTATGAGCTTAGAGGCTTCTCGACGGCTAGGGTACTTTTGGAGTAGAAGTGGATTGAATGCTTATGTTTTTCCACGAATTAAGTGGTATTTATAGGTTAGGGTTGCTCATTCGGGCGACTAAACCATTAGCATGGTTCAGTCGTGCGATTGAGTTATACAGTTGGTCCATTCACCCGACCGAGTGTTCAGTCATGCGACTGAGCCAATCTTATGTTACAATCATACGACTGGTCCAGTCTCCTGGTTCAGTCATGCAACTGAGTCATTCGCATGAAGTTGTTCATGCGTATGGTCCATTAGCATGGGCCATTCGCATGATGACTTCATGTTGTTAAGTTAATGTTTTTATATTAAATCAATCAAACACAAACCTATATAATAAAGTTAATATGTGTTAATCAACTATTAATGAAATGTTAAACAAGACAAATCACAAACAAATATTCTCATTTCATTAAGTACCTAATATTACATAAATGCAAGATATTCAAGACATATTATATTGAGATCAGAATCTAGGTACATATATTTATCAACAAACTCCCCCTTGGACCTAGATCTATCTATTGTCTAATATCTTTCATAATTTCCTTAAACTTCTTGTACTTAGCTTTTTTGGTGACTCCTGTATTTATCTCAAAGGCAAAACAGAGTCGTATCACTTTTCGAAACTGTAAAGCTTGTACAATATCTTGTGAGTCGTAGAACAGTGGCCACTTGTATAATGTATAAACATCTTTTGCTGACAAGTTGGTGAGCCACATCGGGTCAAACACCCTAATGGTTTCAATTGTACCATTCCTGTTCAAGACTATCACGACCTCTCCCGTTCTCCAATCGTAGTACCACCATTTGAAGTGTGGAGTGAAGCCCTGTGGCATCTCACGGAGTGGTATCTTTGACATTGTACGTGGTTGACTCCACTTCAACACTACTTTTGGTTTGCCAGTTATGGCGTCAAGTTCAGATCTTATGATGTACCTCGTTGGTTTTTGAGGTTTGAAGTTGACCCATCGGGTGTGGTACTCCCTTTTTAGAGCTGCTTCAAACCAGCCTAACATCTTACGAGGGTCAGCATATAGCAATTTTAATTCTGCTAACCGGTTAAGCTCAAAACTTGGAAGAGTTTTCAGGTCGTGTGGAAACCTGAAGTACTTAATTCCCTTCTCACGTTTAACCATGTAAACATTGAGATCCTCAAAATGTGCCCATGATATGATCTTGCCTGCCACCTTTTGATGTTTCTTGACCTTATACAGTTTGGTGTAGGCAGTTGACGTTGAAGCGTTGCGTTGGGCTCTTATCTCCTCAAAACATGCTACCCATTCTACCTTTTCGATGTTCACTTTAGCTTCTGTGGCTTGGGCCTTATCTTTATCCTTTCCAGACTCTTGCTCCATCTTGTCCAGAGTCTCAAAAGTGTCACTGACAAGAGTGTCTCCCAGATTGGGAATGGCAGTTCTCTCATTGTCTGTGTACTCTGGATAGTGGTGAGCAGTGACATCTTCTATCTCAATCTCATCAACATCCTGAAGCTCATCGTCAATCTCTACATGCACAGTCGGGGCATCTTTCACAATCTCTTCAGCATTCAGCTTGAACATTTCAGCTAGTTGCTCATCAGTGAGATTGTGAATGATTTCTCCTTCTTCAGGAGTATACATCACTGATCTCCTGACAATACCCTGCAGATCAAGAATCAATGTGAGTTGAGTCTTGACCTGTTAGAGGGGAGCAATATCATAGTCATCTCTTTAAAAGTTTGGATCTACTTGATTTAGACATTCAACACAGCAGTCATTAGTTAATAATCAAGACAGAAACATTTACATTAAATATAAACATTCATTACATTAATTTGATACATGATCCGAATACATATGATTTTAAATAACAAGAAAAAAACATCTAAGCATTACTCTTGTCCTGGATCATAGGCTCTTCTTCTGACGAGGCGGATGTGGAGGCACCTTGATCTTGTGCTCTTTTAGTCCTCCTTTCACTGGCAAATGTGGCACCCGCAGCAGATGAGTCGTCATCATCATCATCATCATCACCAACATCATCTCCAACATCACCAGCAGCATCAGTATCATCATCACCATCATCATCCTCATCCTCACTCTCATTATCATATCATCCCCATCCCCTTCCTTGATCTTAAAGGGCTCTTCCTTGGATCCCTTTAGACGTAGCATGATGGTCTTGTTAGTGGTCTCCAACTCCTCAATCCTTTTCGTTGATAGGACATGCTGCTCCCGGAGTTGGGACATATCTGCACGTTGAGCATCCATCTGCTGTTCCTGCTGAGATATCTACAGAGCTTGGGTAGTAGTAAGGTCTACTAGCTGTCGCAGCTGAGCAGTCTTCTCTTCATCTACCGCCAACAGCCTCAGCACCATACGGTTATGTGCTGAGAGCTGTTCCTCTACCCCACTGGGGTGATCCTGATGTGTAGGAGGGGAATGATGGTGGTACAGCATGGTGGCTAGTGATGGTGGTGGTGGCTGTGGTGTAGATTGGGGGTGGAATAACTGGTGGAGGTGTGGCAGTGATAGTGGGTGGTATGGTAGTGGTGGTAGCTGTGATGGTGGTAGTGGGTAGAGTGGTGGTGGTAGAAGTAGTGGTGGTGGTGGTAGTGATGAAGGTGAGTCGTCTCTTCTTCTTCTTCATGTCGTGGGGCTGAGCCATCCTCTTCTTCCTCAATCCTATCGAGGAGGATGCTCCCCCTAGTACATGGCTTGGCTGATCGGGAGCATATGTTGGATCAGTGTCAGCCTCTCCCGACCCGCCGAGGCGTTCACCAACCGCCCGGAGCCCTTGTTCTGTGGCAACGACTTTACTACCCACAGTCCGAGTCAACGACTCCTCATCTGACTCCTCCTCCTCACCAGGTATGAAATCCTGGGGGAATCCAGCAGTCTAAGCTCCATCTCTAGTGGGGGCAGATGCTGGAGATGCTATATCAACAGTGGGACCCCTTGTTGAGTGGGCCCTGCATCTCCATCATCACCACTGTCATCGTCATCGGAGTCGTTCTCCAGGAGCTGTAACTGCTCATCATCTGAGTCACTGTCTACGTGATGCCACTTACACCTGCCTGGTGCCACATAGTTCTCCTTGGCCAGATGGCCTGTAAGTCTCTTTACCTGGGGCTTGACCTGCTTTCCCCGGTAAACTCTCATACGAACCAATGTCGTATCATCCATAATCTCTAAGGCCACCGCATCGTGGCTCTCCTTCGGAAGCGAGGGTAGCTTCTCGTCAAAAATCATCTGTAAGAACCTAGGGTACATGTAGAAACCCTCTTTGCCCTTTGTCTCCAGTTCTCTATGAGGTAGGAGGAGATCATGCTTGAAAAGCTGAAAGGGTGGTTCAGCACCAGTGCAATGTAGGCATTTTGTATCTGGTCTGAGAGGTCATCGAACCCACCCCTTTTGGAAGCTATGCATTTCAGAATGACGTGTGCCAAGACTTATACTGGGGGCACAGGTTGCTCTTGTTGAGCTCACATGAGTTTATGTCCCCAGAGTACTTTATCCATAAAAAAGAACCTCTCATCGTTAGTGGGTGAAGCTTGGTGGGGTGGCCAGCATCATCTCCCACCCAAGTACACGCTGAATGTCTTCAGCTGTAATCTATATGTCCATACCAAAGATGGAGCTCCGAATGCTGTATGGCTCTCGTGATCTATCAACAGATGCATTCTCCTAGAAGGCCTGTTGTATAGACCTATAGGGAGTGCACGGAGTAGAGATAGCCTTGTGGATCCTTGATCGCTTGAGAAAAGCGATGATCTCTGCAAACTCAGCACCATTCCGAGTTGTGTGGTCTAAATGAGCATAGAGATTGTGCTTGGGGTTGATAGACCATCTATCAGCCATCGATCTACAACACAAGAGACATAGACATTAGATAATCACACAATACAAGTCAGTCTTAATTAACTTGGTTGAATTCAGCCTGGTTCATTCATGCGATTGAACTATGCGATTGTGTTCAATCGGTTGTCTTATCATGCGACTGGACTCATTCGGGCGAATGAATAGGCGACTGAGTTCAATTGATTTGCTAAGCCTGCGATTGGTTCAGTCGGCCGACTGAGCTCATTTGTCTGATACATTCGGTCGATTGAGCTATTCGGCCAGCTCAATCGTGTGATTGGAGTTCATCCAGACGACCAGTCGCATGACCCACTATTCGGTCGACTTAGGTTCGAATCTTAACCAATTCGTGAAATTAAACATCGTGTAATAGCTATGTAGACTCACAATCACATATCTAATAACCAAAAACCTTCAATCTTAACATTTTACTTGGTTTTAGTAGGTCATTATCCCATTTAGTGGTTCGGTTCTTGTTTCACTCAAGCATCACAAATTAGGGCACCATTTCTCCTGATTTCTATGAGATTTCATCATATTATACCTGTATAATCACACACAATCGTCAAAAAGTCAATAGAAGTATGAAATCTTGGTCTGATGAAAATTTGGTAGAGTAACGGTAGGCTATGCGAAATAAGAGCGATTAAGGGGTGATGAGTTGAATGCGATCGACTGGGCCCTATTTATACTGAATCTAAGTTCAATCGGCTGAATGGACTCATTTGCTCAGTTCATTCAGGCGAATGGACCTTAGTCGGGCGATTCAGTCGATCACTTTCAGTCGGCCGACTGGAGTTCAGTCGGGCGACTGACTCATTCGCATACTCTTATTTAGTCGAATGGACCATTCTGACAAGCCCTTCGAGTGAATGGTTCAGACTCATGTCCATTCGGCTGTTTAATGCATGAGTATGGTCCATTCGTATGATTGGTCCATACTTATGGTCCATTCGTGCGAATGGGTCGGACTCATGAATTTGACTTTATAATCATTTCACTTTCTCTCGGTTCAACTTATGAATAAATGTTATGTGCATTTGATCATCTCAGGCATGACCATTTTACCTAGAGAAAACCTTTGATCACCTCAGACGTGATCCTTTTAAAAACATTTTGTCACCTTAGACGTGACCTATTTTTTTGTTTGAAAGCACGTGTGGTCACCTCAGACGTGACCTTTTAAATGATAAGTCCCTTATCAACTTCCATGACATAGTCCGATACTGAACGAATTGAAATAGACTAACTTTGTACAGAATTAAAAGAAATAATACTGAAAACTTAAAACTAAAACATGTTTTTGTGTTTTTGTGAGGGTTAATTCCTAAGATGTAATTCTAAGGAATAATTTTTCTTAGAGAACAACCTTAATCATTTAAACCATACATGGACTAATTCAAGTTGGAATCATACAGGATATTCAAATCATTCAGGACAAGTTATTTAAAAAACTTTAATGATCTATTCTTGTTTTTCATCTGGAGTCAGTTAGCAAATCTAGGAAATCATGCTAGTACTCTCAGGTCCCCACACTAATTTGAACTTTCAAGAATTGTAGCCACAATGATTGTCAGTATACTTGTCCTCTTAAATCCATACATAGACTTTCAACACAGTTTGGTGATAGTTTAAGGTTTGTTTATTTCAACAAGCATTTATGGATCCCACACTTATATGATAATCGACATTCCTCAGGAGATTTTTGAGCGGTCTCAGGGTAGTGTTCAAGAAGAGACTATTCTTAGAACTTCCAAAGAGAAGCCAATCCTCAGGTCAGTGCCACCGCACAGCAAAGAGGTGGCAAACAACAATGAGTTCTAGAATATATAGATTATGCTTATCCTCAGGTCAGTGCCACCGCACAGCAGAGAGGCACATAACATATCTTCTTGTTTGAGCATTTTCATTCTTTTTGCACATATCTCACCAACAACATAGGTTATCAGTTTGATTGCATTTGCATTTTCTATGTGCTTTTGCTCATGCTTTGTTCTTACGCACACATTTGTGGCGTTTATTTTGCTCGTCACCCCTTATTGGAATCTTGTTGATTGTGTTAACCAGGGATAAGGTGTTACCCACAGCTAGTCAAACATTTTTAGTTTAATCTTGTGATCACCAAAAAGGTCTAGTCATCTAATGTGTTGAATCTACCGACATATCATATGTGGTCTAGCAACCTCTAGGTCTACTTTCTTTGTGTTACCTTAGTAGTAGCTAGCTTATCTATCATATTTCCTTTTATATTGCTCAGACTACATAGACTTATACTTGAGCTTGCATCTTTTTCAATTTTGATTTTATAGTCCCAAATGGTTTGTCCCTGTGTACTATCATATTCCAAAGATTGAATCAGTATCACACATACGCATATTCCAAAGATTGAATCAGTATCACACATACGATCTTATTTTTATTAGCTTGCCTCTCCTTCTCCCACTTTTTTTTATTACTGCCTAAACCTATTCTCCCCCTAAAATTATAAAACCGTCATGGATTTGCGTTTTAGGATTTTAATAGGCAAGGAAATTAACTAATAGTAATTAGACTACTTAAAATTAAGCAAATAAAATAAAATAAAATAAAATAAAGCTAAAAATTGAAAAACTGACACCCTGCTGATCTAGACTTGTAGTTCATCTTGCATCCGCTGTAATCCGAGTCGCTATACGCTGTAAGTTCAAAGTCATCATCATGAGGATAACACAATCCAAGTGTGGGTGTACCCTTCAGATAACGAAAAATCTGTTTCACCCTAATCAGATGGTTCACTTCAGGTTTTGCCTGATATCGTGAACATAGACATGTAGCATACGTGATATCAGGTCGTGAGGTAGTGAGATACATGAGAGATCCAATCATCCCTCGGTACATGGTGGCATCTACCAGATCACCATTCTCGTCGGGTGCTACATCATGGTTTGTAGCAAGTGGAGTGCCAGCTGTAGAAGCATTCTCCTTGTCAAACCGACTGAGAATGTCACCTATATACTTGGTCTGATGTAGGAAAATCCCATTTGGTGTCTGATCCACCTGTAACCCGAGAAAGAACTTCATCTCTCCCATTGCACTCATCTTAAACTCCGCCTTCATTACTGCTTCAAACTCTTTGCATAATTCTTCTTTTTTGGAACCGAAGATTATGTCATCGACATAGATCTGTACCAGCAGTAAATCTCCATCTTTTTCTTTTATAAACAATGTACAGTCAATGACTCCCCTGCGAAAACTATGTTTCACAAGATGAGTCGAGAGTTTCTCATACCAGGCCCTCGGAGCTTGATGAAGCCCATATAGTGCCTTGTTGAGTTTTTAAACTCTGTCCCGATGGTATAGATCTTCAAATCCCTCAGGTTGACTGGCATACACTGTCTCTCGAATCTCACCATGAAGGAATGCACTCTTCACATCTAGTTGATAAACTTTGATTTTCATATAAGATGCATAGGCAAGGAAGATGCGGATTGCTTCCATCCGTGCCACTGGTGCAAACACTTCATTGTAGTCGATACCCTCAACTTGTCGAAAACCCTGAACAACAAGCCGAGCTTTGTTTATGATGATCACTCCCTGATCATCTTTCTTGCATTTCAAGACCCATTTGGTGCCAATGACTTTAACACCTTTAGGTCTATCCACTAGAGTCCATACCCCAACTTCTTAAACTGAAGAAGTTCTTCTTGCATGGCACTCACCCAAGCCTCATCATTCAGTGCTTCACTATCATACTTTGGCTTAAACTAAGACACAAAGCAACGATATGCACCATCATTAAGGTATCCCTTTTCCATCACAGAGGCATAATTAGCTGAGTACAGCTGATTTCTTGTCTGAACCTCTGATCTCACATCTCCTATAACATTATCCAAAGGATGATAGACATTTAGACGTGAGCCGGGAGTTGTTGGAACAACTACCTCAGAATCAAGATTGTGAACATTTGGTTCTGGATCTGAGGCTATAGGAGTCTGAGGTTCCGAATGCTCAGATGCATCACTATCAGATGCTTGTGGACTTGTGGTAGGCGGAACCTGTACATCCTGGTTGTTCTGATCATTTTCCATAATTTCTTCATCAGAAGAAGAGTCACTCACATCAAGTGCTCCCCCTGAGTTGGTAGATGATTGACTTTGTGAACTGGATGGTGTTGAATCTTGAGAAGGTGTGTTCAAAATATCATACATCATCTTGTTTGCCAACTCGTCTTCTGAAGCAAAAAGAGGTATGTTGAAGGACTTGAAGAATCCATCATAGTCGAAGAAGTAAGCATGCCCTTTTCTAGCAGGTGGTGTAGTGTATCTCTGAACATCAACGTTACACCACACCTCTACTTGACCCGTGGAGTTGTTGTAAACTCTCTTGTTTGATATATTGTATCCTAGAAATATCCCTTCATCAACCTTCTCGTTGAATTTTCCCTCGTGAGTCTTCTTCGGTAGGGTGCACAGAGCGCCAAACGGCTCCAGATACTCTAAGTTAGGTTTACGTCGTTGTAGTAACTCGTAGCACGTTTTTCCATGGCGTTTCACTACCAGAACTCGATTAAGCGTGTAACATGCATTTGCCACCGCTTCATTCCAGAATTGAATAGGCAGTTTCGAGTCTGCCAGCATAGTACGTGCCGTCTCTGTCAAGCTGCGATTCTTCCGTTCAGCAACCCCGTTCATCTGAGGAGTGTAGGCCAAGGTAAATTGATGCACAATTCCCTTTTCCTTGTAATAGGCCTCCATCCACTAATTCTTGAACTCAGTTCCGTTGTCTGAGCGCACCTGTCGTACCTTCAGCTTGTATAGGGATTCCAGTGTAGTTACCAATTCCTTGAAGGATTCAAATGTTTCTGATTTGGATTTCAGAAACATTACCCAAGAGAATCTTGAGTAGTCATCAGTAACTACATAGCAATACAAGTCACCTGCGATGCTTCTTGTACTGATTGGACCAAACAGATCCATGTGAAGGAGCTCAAGAGGAAGTTCTATAGAATGAACTTTCTTTTCCTTATGAGATTTCTTCGTCTGTTTGCCCTTTTTACACGAACACAGAAATCCGGGAGTTGGAAGTTTTTGACATTTACTCCTCTCACAAGATCATTCTGGATCAAGTGATTCATTTTCCTCGGATTTATGTGTCCCATTCTCCTATGCCAAGAGATGGAGTCCTTCTTAGTAGCTTTGGACAAGAAGCATTGGTCTTCATGATCCGTTGTGGAGGCCTTTGAGAGATCCAAAACATAAAGATCATTATATCTTGAAGCTGAAATTAGGATTTAGTCCTCCGGGATCACTTAGTCCTTCTTCAGAATGTAGCAATTCTTATTGTCGAGGACTACTTTGAATCCTTTATCACATATTTGAAAAACTGAAAGTAAGTTATTTTGTAGTTGGTGAACGTATTTTACCTTATCAAACTTAACTTTCTCATTTCCCACTTCACCTTGGGTTGTGATGTACCCGCCTTTGTTTCTAGCAAATGAAACATGCCCTCCTTTGATTTGTCTGACATTGATAAGAGAGCTTTGTTCCCTGTCATGTGCCTGGATGCTCCGCTATCTACAATCCACGTGTTAGTCTCAGCACTATAGCGAATACCCTGCACATTCAATGAAAACATTAGTTTATGTTAGGAACCCAAGCCTTCAATGGCTTGGGTTTCCCCGATGCATCACACATCATAAACTCAACCCATTGACCATTTGAGGTTAAGGGAAGCCCAGATTTCTATTTGTTCTCATTTTTAGACACTGAGGCAGACTTTTCTTTCCATAGGCCAACTTTGTGTAGGGCCTATTTGTCATAAACAGACGACTGGCTGATGGATTGAACTTTGGGTTCACTAGCCCTTTTAGGAGGCGTCACTGAGTTCCTCTTATATAGGCTAGTGTAGGTGCAGAAAGTTCTACTTTCCTCCTCGGTGTCTGGTAATAAGGACAATGAGACGCTATGTGACCATACTCTCCACAATTATAGCAGGATCGGCTCTGATACCACTTGTTAGGATCTGGTATTTGAACGAAACACCAACTGATTAACGTGTTAAGCCAAACCAAATAGTGCGAAATCCTATTTGATTGGCGATCCAATCAGTGAGAACGCACGTAAACACAATAATGTATTGAATCTAACGTCAAGAATCAATTAGGAATCGATCTACAACGTTCTATGAACTTGGAGAACGAACTTAGAGGCTTCTGGATGGCTAAGGTACGTCTAGAGTAGAAGTGGATTGAATGCTTACATTTTTCCACGAATTAAGTGGTATTTATAGGTTAGGGTTGCTCATTCAGGCGACTGAACCATTAGCATGGTTTACTCGTGCGATTGAGTTATACGGTTGGTCCATTCGCCCGACTGAGTGTTTAGTCGTGCGACTGAGCCAATCTTATGTGACAATCATACGACTGGTCCAGTCTCCTGGTTCAGTCGTGCGACTGAGTCATTCGCATGAAGTTGTTCATGCGTATGGTCCTTTAGCATGGGTCATTCGCATGATGACTTCATGTTGTTAAGTTAATGTTATTTATACTAAATCAATCAACCACAAACCTATATAATAAGTCAATATGCGTTAATCAACTCATTAATGAAATGTTAAACAAGACAAATCACAAACAAATATTCTCATTTCATTAAGTACCCAATATGACATAAGTGAAAGATATTCAAGACATATTACATTGAGATCAGAATCTAGGTACATATATGTATCAATAGGGAGAGACTCACGTATACAAAACTTACTGGTACTGGAAAATGAGGTGGGGAATCACAACAAACCCCCAAAGCTAATCACGTTAGATAAATATCCATAATGGAAACAACGTTTTGAGATCTACTAAACGGGAGTAGATCCAAATATGTGGGAGTCTATAGAGTCGGGGTACAGCATGCCTGTAGGATCTGATGGTGTCAAACTCACACTTGGTGACATGACTGATGGACAAAAGGCCAAATACAATGCCAAAAATAAAGTCTATGCTTTGCTTACATAGTCTATTCCGAAGGATATCTTCCATCAATTCTCAGAGTATACACAAGCAAAGAAATTACGGGATGCATTGGAAAAGAGGTATGATGGAAATGCATCACTCAAGGCTATAAAAGCTAAGGCTTTGAAGGAGGAGTTTGACAACTTCTCTTCAATGGGCAAGGAAAGCCTGGATGACGTGATCGATAGATTCTATCACTTGATGAGTGAGATGCACACTCATGGGGTAACAACGTCGATGGAAGATAAAGTGTCCAACTTTGCTTATGGATTACCTGAGAAATGGGCTTCCTTTGTCTCAAATCTCAGATAGAATGGTATGCTAACGAAGTTAGATATCAATGACTTCATTCTGAAACTGAGAGAGGAAGAGCTAAGGATGAAGTATAGAGCCCAAAAGTCTAACTATGATAAGAATCTTGCGCTTTACAACACGACTCCTCAGGCCAAGACATCTGGAGCACCACGGCATACTGCCTTTGTGTCAAGCTCAGCTGGTCCAGCTTAAGCTTCTACTTCGTGGATAGAAACGTAAGGGTCGTCTGGTACCCAACATATGATACCCGAAGCCAATGCAGCAAAGCTGAAGACCGAAAACTTCGAAAATGTGACAGTTGAGGTGGCTAAAGAGCACATGGATCTTTTAGCTGCTGTAGTCCACTCTTATGATGGACTAATTGCTGGAAAGATTGGGAACTGTCATCTGGCTGATGAGGACTATGAGCAGGTGGACGAGACGGAGTTGGAACGGATAGATATTATATGGGCCTTAGTGAGTGTTGTCCGACGAGCTATAAAGTTTGTCAAAAAGACCGAACAGAACTTGGTTTCAACTAAGGACACAACCTTTGGCTTCAATAAATCAAAGGTGACCTGTTTCAACTGTGGTGAGAAAGGGCACTTCAAAAGGGAGTGTGTGAAGCCAAAGAAGACTGGCAATGGGAATCCTTTCTCCACCTTCTATCGTCAGGAGAAGCCCACTAGTAGTCCTACTTCATCAAGCAAGGATCCTAAAGCCTTGACTGCAAACGAAGATGAAGGACAGGACAGGAGCTTTCGGTTGTCTCACTGGGAGAATCTAATATTGCTAGTGTGGAGGATATCGATGCTGACTCGGCTGGTGAAGGAGATATAGCAGTGGAACTTGTGATGTCAACATCAGAAGAAACTGCACCGGTGGTCACCTACCTGCTTGAAGAAGGAGTACTACGATAACATCAGAATCACCAGCTCCAAAAACATCAGATTCTGCATTGATGGCTGATTCCTCAGAAACCGCTCAGGTAAGTACTAATGACCAACTCTTTAATAATCATGCTTGTTCTGATTGTAATAAATTTAGGAAAAGCATTGACCAAAATTTTTCTAGGTTATTAGATCATAATGATGACTAAGTAAAGAACCTAGAACTGTGCATTGAGGTTAACAAAGTTTTAAAACAAAATGAGCATAGTTATAAAGAAAAGATAGACCTTTTGAACAAACAGCTTAGGGAAACAGAAGTTGTAGCCTTTAACCAAGCTAATGACATTAGGTACTATCTTAACTACCTAGAGGACACTAAGAAACAAAAGGCAGTTTTAGAAGTAGAAGTTAATTCCTTAAAACAAAAACTGCATAGTTGGACGAGTTCTTCACACATAGTCCAAAACTTAGTGTGAGAGAAAGAAACAATGGGGAGGGATTGGGTTATAAATTGGTTCCACCACCACATGAGATCTTGATGATCACAAAATGTAAGCCAATTAATGATAATCCAGTCAAGGATCATGTGGTGTCCACTCCTCTTGTAAGTGATCCAGATTCCACATGTTCATCAAATGAATCTGGCATTAAACAAAAGGAGGTCACTTCAAAGGAAAAAAGTAAAATGTTGTGCATTAATCTGGACAAAGAATTTGAAAAAGTTAGTATAAAGTCTAGTTCAATAAATGTAAAATCTGAACCTAAAAGGACAAATAATAGTAACCCATCACGTGCATCATGTCAAAGTCCAGTTAATAGAAGAGAAAAGGATGTTAAAATTGTTAAAGCAATTAACTTTATTAAATCAGACAAAACATCTAAACAATCAGAGATGAAACCCAAACAAAGTAAGGTCACCCAGGTGTCACATACATCTCCATAGAGAGCAGTTAAATCGTAAAGTCGAAAGCAGAGCTTGCTACAGTTGTGGAGAGTATGGACACATTGCTTCTCACTATCCTCACTATCAGACACCGAGGAGGAAAGTTGAACTCCCTAAACAAACACCTAGCTCTTTTAAGAGAAACTCAATGACGCCACCTAAAAGAGATAGTGAATCCAAAGTTCAACACATTAGCCAGTCATTTGTTTATCATAAACAGGCCTTACACAAAGCTGGTCTATGGAAGGAGAAATCAACCTCATTGTCTGATAATGAGAACAAAAAGACATCTGAGCTTCCCTCACCCTTAAATGGTCAATGGGCAACATTATGATGTGTGACGCCTATGGGAAACCCAAGCCAGTGAATGCTTGGGTTCCTAACCTAAACTAATGTTTTAAAATTGAATGTGCAGGGTGTTCACTATAGTGCTGAGACCAACACGTGGATCATAGACAGTGGAGCATCCAGGCACATGACAAGGAACAGGACACTCCTGTCAAACGTCAAACAGATAAAAGGAGGTCACATTTCGTTTGCTGGAAACAAAGGTGGGTACATCACAGCTCAAGGGGAAGTAGGTAATCAGAAAGTGAAGTTTGACAAGGTAAACTACATTCAACAACTTCAGAATAAATTGCTTTCTATTTCTCAAATTTGTGATAAAGACTTTAAGGTAGTGTTTGACAACAAGAAGTGCTATGTCCTGAAGAAGGACTATGTCATCCTGGAGGATCAAGTATTAATGTCTGCCTCAAGATATAAGGACCTTTATGTCTTGGATCTATCGAAGGCCTCCACAACGGATCACGAAGTTCAGTGCTTCTTGTCAAAAGCTACTGAGAAGGAATCCATCTCCTGACATAGGAGAATGGGACACATTAATCCACAAAAGATGAATCACTTGATCCAGAATGATCTAGTGAGAGGAGTTAACATCAAAAACTTCCAACTTCCAGATTTATGTGTTGCGTGTAAGAAGGGAAAACAAACGAAGAAGTCTCATAAGGAAAAGAAAGTTCACTCTATCGAACTTCCTCTTGAACTTCTTCACATGGATCTGTTTGGTCTAGTCAGTACAAGAAGCATTGTAGGCGACTTGTACTGCTATGTAGTTACTGATGACTACTAAAGATTCACTTGGGTGATGTTTCTTAAATCCAAATCAGAAAATTTTGAGTAATTCAAAGAGTTAGTACCTACTCTGGAGTCCCTATACAAGTTGAAGGTACGTCAAGTGCTGAAAGGAAGAATCGTCGCTTGATAGAGACGACACGGACAATGCTAGCAGACTCAAAACTGCCTATCCAATTTTGGAATGAAGTTGTTGCAAATGCATGTTATACATTAAAAAGAGTTCTGGTAGTCAAATGCCATGGGAAGACGTGCTACGAGCTACTACAACGACGTAAACCAAATCTAGAGTATCTTGAGCCGTTTGGCGCTCCGTGCACCCTACTGAAGAAGACTCGAGAAGGGAAATTCAGAGAGAAAGCTGATGAAGGTATCTTTCTAGGATACAGCATACCGAACAAGAGGGTCTACAACAACTCAATGAGTCAGGTACAAGTATGGTGTAATGTTGATGTTCAGAGATACACCACACCACCTGCTGGAAAAGGACCCGCCTTCTTCTTTGACTATGATGGATTCTTCAAGTCCTTCAACATACCACTCTCCACTTCTAATGATGAGTTAGATACAAAGATGATGTATGATGTTCTCAACACACCAGCTCAGGAATCTACATCATCTGGCCTACAAGGCGATTTATCTACAAACTCAGGGGGAGCACTTGCACATAGTGACTCTTCCTCTGATGAAGAAGCTGTGGAGACTGATCAGAACAATCAGGAGCAACATGTTCCCCCTACGGATAGTCCACAAGCATCTGAAATTGATGCCTCTACATCTTCGGAACCTCAGACTCCTACTGCCTCAGATACTGAACCAAATGTTCATAATCTTGATTCTAAGGTAGTTGTTCCAACCACTTCTGGTTCACGACTAAATGTGTATCATCCTTTGGATAATGTCATTGGGGATGTGAGATCAGGAGTGCAGACAAGAAATCAGTTATATTCAGCTGATTATGCCTCAGTGATGGAAAAGGGTTACATTCATGATGGTGCATATCGTTGCTTTGTGTCTCAGTTTGAGCCAAAGTATGTTAGTGAAGCCCTGAATGATGAGGCATGGGTGAGTGCCATGCAAGAAGAACTTCTTCAATTCAAGATGTTAGGTGTATGGACTCTGGTGGATAGACCTAAAGGTGCTAAGGTCATTGGCACAAAATGGGTCTTGAAATGCAAGAAGGATGATCAAGGCATGATCATCAAAAACAAGGCTCGACTTGTTGTCCAAGGATTTCGACAAGTCGAGGGCATTGACTACAATGAAGTGTTTGCACCCGTGGCAAGAATGGAAGCAATCCGCATCTTCCTTGCCTATGCATCTTATATGAAGATTAAAGTTTATCAATTTGATGTGAAGAGTGCTTTCCTTCATGGTGAAATCAGAGAGACGGTGTACATCTGTCAACCCAAGGGATTTGAGGATCCATATCATCAGGACAGAGTTTACAAACTCGACAAGGCTCTATCTGGGCTTCATCAAGCTCCCAGAGCCTGGTATGAGAAACTCTCGACTCACCTTGTGAAACACGGTTTTCGCAGAGGTGTCATTGACTGTACACTATTCATAAAAGAGAAGGATGGAGATTTGCTGCTTGTTCAAATCTACGTAGATGACATAATCTTTGGTTCAAAGAACGAAGATTTATGTAAAGAGTTTGAAGCAGTAATGAAGGCTGAGTTTGAGATGAGTGCCATGGGAGAGATGAAATTCTTTCTCGGGTTACAGGTGGATCAGACACCAAAAGGGATTTTCCTATATCAGACCAAGTATGTAGGAGATATCCTTAGTCGGTTTGACATGGAGAATGCTTCCGCTGCTGGGACTCCACTTGCTACAAACCATGATGTAGCACCCGACGAGAATTGTGATCTGGTTGATGCCACTATGTACCAAGGTATGACTGGATCTCTCATGTACCTCACTGCCTCAAGACTTGATCATGTACGTGATGTGCTTATGTTCAAGATATCAAGCAAAGCCAAAAGTTAACCATCTGATAGGGGTCAAAATGATCTTTCGTTATCTGAAGGTACTCCAACACTTGGGTTGTGGTATCCTCATGACCATGACTTCGAGCTAAACGCGTATAGTGACTCGGATTACGGTGGCTGGAAGATGAACTACAAGTCTACATCAGCGGGATGTCAATTCTTTGGGAGGAGATTAGTGACATGGCAGTGTAAGAAGTAGACCTCGGTTGCTTTGTCAACCTGTGAAGCCGAATACGTTGCTGCTGCAAGGAGCTGTTCACAAAAAATATGGATTCAACAGCAAATACAGTAGTCTATGGTTTGAAATTCTCTTCTACTCCTATTTTTGTTGATAACTCTGCTGCGATTGCAGTAACTAAAAATCCGGTCCAACATCCTAAGACCAAACACATCGGTATAAAATATCACTTTATACGTGACTACTTTGAAAAAAACTTAATCGATGTGATTAAAATAAATACTGATTTTCAACGCGCTGACCTCTATACAAAGGCTTTTGACAAACCACGTTTTCTATATCTGTTAGAGGTAAACGGCGTTAAAAAGAAAAATGATGTAATTCCCGATGATGATCATGTGTAGTCCGACGAGTCTTGTCCTTTTTAATTTTTTTTCTTTATTTATTTGTTTAATTAGCTTAATTACATTAATGTTTTTCGGTCGCCTATTAAAATCCTAAATAGCGTAAATCGGTTACGGTTTTAGAATTTTAGGGGGAGAATAGGTCAGTTAGTAACATTAACAAAAAAACAAGGGAGAAGGAGAGGCTAGCTGATAGAAAGTAGATCGTATCTGTGATACAATTCAATGACTTTGGAAAATGATAGTACACAAGTACAAATCACTTGGGACTTTAAAAGATTAAATAAAGTAAGATGCGAAGTTCAAAGTATAAGTCTGTATAGTCTGAGCAATATAAAAGGAAAATGATAGTAAGACTAGCTACTACTAAGGTAACACAAAGAAAGTAGACCTAGAGGTTGTTAGACCACAGATGATATGTTGGTAGATTCAACGCAATAGATGATTAGACCTTATTGGTGATCCCAAGAACAAACTAAGTTGTTCAACAAGCTGTGGGTTAACATCTTATCCCTGGTTAAAACAATCAACAAATTCCAATAAGGGGTGACGAGCAGACTAAACACCACAAATGTGTGCGTAAGACCAAAATATGAGCAAAAGCAATCAAACTAATAACTTATGTTGTTGGTGAGAACTATGCAAAAGATAAAAAATACTCAAACAAAAAGATAGGTTATGTGCCTCTCTGTTGTGCGGTGGCACTGACCTGAGGATAAGCATAACCTATATATTCTAGACTTCATTGTTGTTTGCCGCCTCTCTGCTGTGCGGTGGCACTGACCTGAGGCTTGGCTTCTCTCTGAAAGTTCTAAGAATAGGTTCTTCTTGAAAATTACCATGAGACCGCTCAAAATATCCTAAGGAATGTTGATTACCATATAAGTGTGGGATCCACAAATGCCTGTTGAAATAATCAAACCTAAACTGTCACCAATCTATGTCAAAAGTCTGTATATGGATTTAAGAGGACCAGTATACTGACAATCATCGTGGCTGCAATTCTTGAAAGTCCAAATCAAGGTGGGATCTAATAGTACTAGTATGATTTCCTAAACTTGCTAACGACTCTACATGAAAAACCAGAATTGAGCATCAAAATGTGTTGATAACATGTCCCAAATGATTTGACTTGCCTGTATGATTCCAATTTGAATTGGTCTAGTTATGGTCAAAAGTAATTGAACTGCCTATTCCAGAATCGAATCCATTAGATATCTATCTTAGGATTTATACCTCACACAAAAAGTCAAAAACAAGTGTAGTTTTGTATTTCAGCTTAAGTCTTTTATTTTGTTTCAATTTAGTAAATTCAGTTTGTTTGATATCGGACTACATCATGGAATTCAGTAAGGGAGTTAATCATCTAAATGGGTCACGTCTGAGGTGACCACACGTGCTTTTCAACAGTAAAATCAGTCACGTCTGAGGTGACAAATTGTTTAAAAGGATCACGTCTGAGGTGGTCAAAAGTTTTTCAAGTTAAAATGATCATGCCTGAGATAATCAAATGCATATAAATTTTATTCAAAAGTTAAAAGGGGTTAAGTGAGAAATGGTCATAAAGTCAAAATCGTGAGTATGCTCCAATCGCACGACTGGACCATGAGTATGGAGCTACTATGCGAATGGACCATACTCATGCACTAAACAGCCGAATGGCACATGAGTATGGGCCATTCACCCAAATGGCTTATCAGAATGAGCCATTCGATCGAATGAAAGTGTGCGAATGAGTCAGTCGCCCGACTGAAGTCCAGTCGGCTGACTGAATGTAATCGATTGAGCCAATCGCACCACTGAGGTCCATTCGCCCCAATGAATCGAGCGAATGGGTCTAGTCGGCCGAATGAAATCAGATTCAGTATAAATAGGGCCACAGTCGATCGCATTCGACTCATCACCCCCTAATCGCCCTCATATCGCATAGACTACCGTTACGCTGCCCAAATTTCCTTAGACCAAAAATTCTGATTTCTGTTGATCTTCTAACGTTTGTGAGTGATTATACAGGTACAATGGGTTGGAATCTCACTGAAATCTGATAGAATGGTGCCCTAATTTGAGAATGTTGGACCAAACAAGAACCAAACCACTTAATGGACTAATAACCTAACTTAACTATGTAATATGTTAATATTAATGTTATCAGGTTATTAGCTATGTGATTGCGAGTCGAATGAACCAAAACACAATGTCTAACTCTAAGTTTTGGTCCGAATTCGTACTTCTATTGATTAAACAGTGGGTCATGCGAATGGACACACGGATGAACTTCAATCGTGCGATTGAGTGGTTCGAATGACTCATTCGGCCGAATGAGTGATGCAAATGAGCTCAGTCGGCGGACTGAACCATTCACCTGCTCATTCACTAGATTGAACTCAATCGCATGCTTAATCACCCAATTGAATCCAGGCGCATGACAGGACAACCGACTGAACCCAGTCGCATGGTACAATCGCATGAACGAACCAGAATGAATTCAACCAAGTTAACTAGAACTGATTTGTGTCGTGTGGTTAGCTAATGTTTATGTGTTTTGTGTTACAGATTGATGGCAGAGAAGTGGTCCATCAACCCCAAGCACAACATCTGTGCACACTTGGACTCCACAACTTGGAATGGTGCCGAGTTTGCAGGGATCATCGCTTTTCTCAAGCGATCAAGGATCCACAAGGCGATATCTACACCATGCACCCCTTACAGGTCTATACAACAGGCCTTCTAGGAGAAAGCATTGGTTGACCGATCACGTGAGCCGTACTGCATAAGGAGTTCCATCTTTGGTTTGGACATAGAGATCACGGCTGAAGACATTCAGCGTGTACTTGGGTTGGGAGATGATACAGACCACCCCACCAAACTTCACCACTGACGGTGAGAGGGTGCTTCATGAGGATGAAGTACGCTGGGGATATCAACGCAGGGGTGCTCAACAAGAGCAATCTGTTCCCCCAGTACAAGTACTTGGCACACGTCATTCTCAAGTACCTAGCGTCGCGAAAGGGTGGGTTCGATGACCTATCAGACTAGATTCAAAATGCCTACGTGGCACTGGTGCTGAACCACCCTTTCCACTTTTCTAGCATGATCTTCTCCTACCTAATAGAGAACTTGGAGGCGAAAGGCAAAGAGGGTTTCTACACATACCCTAGGTTCTTACAGATATATTTGATGAGAAGCTGCCCACACTACCAAAGGAGAGCTACGGTGCTGTGGCATTAGAGATTATGGATGATACGGCGCTGCGTCATATGAAGGTATATCGGGGAAAGCAAGTCAAGCCCCCGGTAAAGAGACTTATAGGCTATCTGGCCAAGGTGGACTATGTGGCGCTAGGGAGGCGTAAATGGCGTCACGTAGATAGTGACTCGGATGTTGAGCAGCTAGAGCTACCGAAAGACGACTCCGATGACGACGACAGCGGTGATGGTGGAGATGTAGGGGCCACTCAACCGAGGGCCCCCACTGCTGATACAGCATCTCCAGCACCCACCCAAGGGGAGACAGAGGCTGCAGGGTTCCATCAGGATTTCCAACCTGATGAGGAAAAGGAGTCGGACAAGGAGCCTCTGACTCGAACGATGGGCAGCAAGGTTGTTGCCACCGAGTGAGGGCTCCGGGCGGTTGGTGAACACCCTGGTAAGTCGGAGAGGCTGACACTGATCCTACTTATGCTCCCGATCAGCCAAGCAGTGTTCCAGGGGGAGCATCCACCTCGAGGGGATCGAGGAAGAAAAGGATGGCTCAGCCCCACGGGTTGAAAAAGAAGAAAAGAAGGATGATCTTCATAACCACCACCACTACTACCACCTCTTCCACCACTCCACCCACTACTACCATCCCATCCACCATACCACCACCTTCATCTATACCACCCCCAATCTTCACCATCCCACCACCACCTTCATCTATACCACCCCCAATCTTCACCACTGCCACCACCACCACCACTAGCCATCATGTCGGACCGTCATCATATCCCTCCTATCCATCTGGGTCCTCTCTACCTCCTAGTGGGGTAGAGTATGGTGTTGAAGCTGTTGGCTGCCGATGACGATAAGACTACTCAGATTCGTCAGCTAGTAGACCTTACTGCTGCCCAATCTCTGTAGATATCTCAGCAGGCACAGTTGATAGAGCAGCAAGCATAGCAGATGGCTGCATAGAGCATGGTGATGTCCCAACTCCAGGCACAGCATGCCCAATAAGCTAAAAGGATAGAGGAGTTGGAGACTACCAACAAGACAATTATGCTGAGGCTCAAAGGATCGAAGGACGAGTCGTTAAAGATCAAAGAGGGAGATGGAGACGATGGTGATGATGACAGTGATGATGATAATGATGATGATGGTGATGATCATGGAGATGATACAGATGCTAGTGATGATGCTGATGATGTTGATGATGATGATGAGGATGCATCTTCTACGGGTGCCACATCTACAAGTGAAAGGAGGACAAAACGAGCACAAGATCAAGGTGTCTCCACTTCAGCCCCGTCAGCAGAGAAGCATATGATACAAGACAAGAGTAATACTTAGATGTTTATGTTATTTAAATCATATGTATTTGAATCTTGTATCTAATTAATGTAATGAATGTTTATATTTAATGTTGATGTTTTCTGTTTTGATTATTCATTAATGATTGTTGTGTTACATGTTTTAAATCAAGCAGATCCAAACTTCCAGAGAGATGAGTATGATGTTGCTCCCCTCTAACAGATCAAGACTCAGCTCACGATGATTCTTGGTTTGCAGGGTATTGCCAGGAGATCAGTGAATTACACTCTTGAAGAAGGAGAGATAATTCATGATCTCACAGACGAGCAACTTGCAGAAATATTTCGACTCAATCCAGATGAGATCGTGAACGATGCTTCAACAGTCCAAGTTGAAAGTGACGATGAGCTTAACGACGTTGATGAGATTGAGATAGAAGATGTCACAGATCAACACTATCCAGAGTACACTGACATTGAAGGTAATGTCGTTCCTAATCTGGAGACAACCTTGTTAGTGAAACTTTTGAGACTCTGGATAGAATAGAAGCAGAATCAGACAAGAAAGAAGACACAACCCAAGCCTCTGAAGCTGAAGTTAATATCAGAAAGGTTGAGTGGGCTGCTTGCTTTGAAGAAATAAGAGCCCAACGGGGTGCTTCAACGTCAACTGCCTACACCAAGCTGTATAAAGTGAAGAAATATCAAAAGGTGTCGGGCAAAAAATAGCTTGGGCATATTTTGAGGATCTCAACGTTTATGCAGTTAAACGTGAGAAAGGGATTGAGTATTTTAGGTTCCCACATGACCTGAAGACTCTTCCTGGATTTGAGCTGAACCAGTTAGCAAAGTTAAAATTGCTATACGCTGACCCAAGGAAAATGTTAGGCTGGTTTGAGACTGCTCTTAAAAGAGAGTACAACACTAGATGGGTCAACTTCAAACCTCAACAGGCAACGAGGTATCTCAGATGGTCTGAGGTTGATCCCATTACTAGAAAACTGAAAATAGTGCTGAAGTGGAGTCCACCGCGAACAATGTCAAAGATCCCTCTACGGGAGATGCCACAGGACTTCACTCCACACTTCAAATGGTGGTACTATGATTGGAGGATAGGAGAGGCAGTCATAGTCTTGAATATGGATGGTGCTATGGAAGCCATCAAGGTGTTTGACCCTATGTGGCTTACAAACTTGTCTGCAGATGATGTTTATACATTGTACAAGTGGCCATTATTCTATGACTCTCAAGATATTGTACAAGCTTTACAATTTCAGAATGTTATAAGAGTTTGTTTTGCTTTTGAGATACACACCGGAGTCACTAGAGAAGAGAAGTACAAGAAGTTAGAGGAACTTATGAAGGATGTAAGACATTAGATGAAACTAGGTCCAAGGGGGAGTTTGTAGACACATGTGTTCCAAGTTTCTGATCTTAATTTAATATGTTTGTAATGTCTTACGCATATGTAATGGTTGGGTACTTAATGAAATGCAAATGTTTGGTTATGTTTATCATGTTTAATATTTCATTAACGAGTTGTTTAACGCATATTGAATTGACTATATAGGTTTGTGGTTGTTTGAACTAGTATAAATAATGTAATAATATTGAATACATTCAAACTTAGTAAAATGAAGTTCTCATGCGTCTGAATGGACCATGCACCCCAACAGTGGTCATGCATCCGAATGGCCATGCGACTAAGTGTCCATGCGCCTAAATGGTCCATACGCCTGAACAACTTCATGCGAATGACTTAGTCGCACGACTGAACCAGGAGACTGGATCAGTCGTATGATTGAAACATGAGATTGGCTCAGTCGCACGACTAAACACTCAGTCGTGCGAATGGATCAACCGCATGACTTAACCATGCTAATGGTTCAGTCGCCCGAATAAGAAACCTAAACTTATAAATACCACTTAAATCGTGGAAAAACGAGACACTTTGAATATCTTGATACCCAGACGTACCCTAGTCGTCTAGAGACCTCTAGTAACCTGCTCCAACTTCAAAGATCGCAGTAGATCGATTGCTAATCATTCTTAACGTTTAGATTCGATCTTTAATTGATTCTACGTGCGTTCTCACTTATTGGATCGCCAATCAAATAGGATTCCGCACTATCTGATTCGGTATACGCGTAAATCTGCTAGTATTCGTCAAGTACACGATCCCTAACAAAGGGAAACTTTATTCTTATGGAACATTGGATATGATGAATTGGGCATGCTTGTGATGTTAGGATCATGCTAGAATGATTGTTAATGATGTTTGATCTGATAATATGTGTTAGTTGAGTTATGTGGATTCTTGGTTGTTCATGTAAGAAGTATAGGTGTTGGTGATCATACATGAGGATGAATTATGATTGGTGATTAGGTGATCATGATTGGGATTGGAATTGGTTTTTACTGTGTATACTAGTAATGTGATTATGATTTTCATACAAGCGTGCGAATCTGAGGCCCCTACTTAGTAGGATTGGCAGGGTTTAGAATATGAGGTCGTGGGTGGCTTCACATGCCTGTAGTGTATGATTAGACTTAACGTATGAACTGTTTGATGTGATGTATTTATATTGGTGTTGAGCATGATGGGTGTTTGAGATTGTAGATACATGTTGTTCCTAGTTTATGTGCTTAAATGTAAAAGTCTTTCATGTCTTACATATGTGTACTTTGATGAAGTAATGAAATATGATATATGATTTGATGTTTATTTGTCTTTGATTCATATGTATGAACTTCTTATATAGGTTTGAGGTGTTGTACATAGTTCTTAGTCAATAATGATTAAGTAATGTGTTCAATCTAGTCGGGTGATTATTCATGCTAATGGACCATACTTATGGACCATACGCATGAATATATCATGCTTATGGACCAGTCGGACGACTAAACCAGGAGACTTGATTAGTCGTATGATTGACACATAAGATTGACTCAGTCACACAACTGAACCTTCAGTCGTGCGTATGGATCACTCGCATGAGTCAATCGCACGACTGAACCATGCTAATGGTTCAGTCATATGAATATGGAAACTCTATACCTATAAATACCACCTAATTTGTGGAAAAACAAAACACTTTGTGAGATACTTCGAATAAACATAAACCCTAGCCATCCAGAGCGTCCCAAACAGCCTGTCCAAGTTCATAGTTCGTTCCTGATAGATTTCTACTCGTTCTTAACGTTTAGTTCATTCTTATATCGATTGGGTAATTGTTCTCACTAATTGGATCGCCAATCAAATAGGATTCCGCACTATTTGATCTGGTATAAACGCTGAATCAGTTAGTACTTCGTACGTACACGGTCCTAACCTAACAAGTGGTATCAGAGTCATGGCTCTTGATTTTGCGTTTGATTCAATTAGGTTTGGTGTGAAAAACCTACGTTTTAATCAAAAGTGTCACCACTTTGCTTCTAAAGGTGTTTTTGACATTTTCTGGCATTAAAGTTTCAATTTTTCACTATACGGCAGATTAGGGTTCCTAGGAAAATCGTATTTTGTGTCATTTCGATTTTGCAAAAACAGCAGCCTTTAGTCGCACGATTAGCTCATTCGTACTAGTGAACTCATTCGTATACTCCATTCGCACAACTGAACTCAGTCGCACTGCTCATTCGCACGACTGAACAACTCCAGTCGTTTGATTCCATTCGGCCTGTTCATACGCACGACTGAATCCAATCGCATGATTGAATTCATTCGCACAAGTGAATCATACTTATAGCCCATTCGCATGAGTGAAACTTTCCTAATCTCAAAGTTCCAAGTTTATAGAAATGGAAGATCAATTTGCTACGTTTATTTCCAGTAAGGACTCACGCATCCAAAACCTTCTACCTTTGGAGAATGAGATTGGTAATCACAATAAACCGCCTAAGTTGTTAACGTTAGACGAATATCCTTAGTGGAAACAACGGTTTGAGATCTACTTAAATGGAGTTGATCCCAATCTTTGGACATCCATAGAGACTGGCTACACTATACCAGTCAGTGCAAATGGAGTTAAGTTGACGTTGGGGGGAATGAGTGAAGCTCAAAATATTCTCTTCAATGCTGAGAAGAAAGTTTATGCCTTTAACTCAGTCGATACCGAATGACATCTTTCATCATTTTCTAAGAACAAGCAGGCCAAAAGGCTATGGGAGGCTTTGGAGAAGAGATATGATGGAACACAACATTGAAAGCACTGAAGGCTAAAGCTCTCAAGAAGGAGTTTGATAATTTCTCTTCGATAGGGAATGAGAGCTGAGATGATATTATGGACAGATTCTATCATCTAATGAGTGAGTTGCACACTCATGGCGTAACCACATCAATGGAAGATAAAGTTTCAAGCTTTGCTAATGGGTTGCCTAAAAAATGGGATTTATTTGTGTCAAATCTTAGATAAAACAACATTCTTGCAATGTTAGACATAAATGACTTCATCTTGAAGTTAAGGGAGGAAGAATTGAGAATGAAGTACAAGTCAAAGAAAGGATCCTATTTTCAGAATCCTTCACTTTACAACTCAGTTCCCACTCCAGCTGTTTCAGGAGCACCATTACAAACAACATTCGTGTCTAGTTCATCTAGTCCTTCCAAACCACTGCTTCAGGACCAAAAACGTCAGGGTCATCTAGGACCCAATACATATTTCTTGAAGCCAGTACTACAATGTTGAAGACCGAGAATCTCGGTAATTTCAAAATGGAAGTTGCAAAGGAGCACATGGATCTTCTAGTAGCTGTTGTTCAATCCTATGATGGTTTAGTTGCCGGGAAGATTGGAAATTGTCATCTTGCAGATGAAGATTACAAGCAAGTTTATGAGAATGAGCTAGAAAGAATGGACATCATGTGAGCACTGGCGAGTGCAGTCAGAAGAGCTAAGAAGTTTGTTAAGAAGAAGGGGCAAAATCTAGTAGCAAAAGATACGACTTTTGGCTTTGACAAAACCAAAGTCACCTGCTTCAACTGTGGTGAAAAGGGCCATTTTAAACGTCTATGTGTAAAGCCCGAGAAAACAGGAAATGGAAACCCATTTCCTACATTCAACCGTCAAGACAAAGACGTGATTGGAACTGCTTTTTCAAGCAAAGAGACAAAGGCTCTAACTGCTCAAGGTGATGAAGTACAAGATTGGTCCTTCCGATTGTTTCTCCAGGAGAATCAAATATTGCCTTTGTCGAAGCACTGGATGATGGATCAGCTAGTGAAGGTGAGATCATAGCTGAGCATACGATGTTAGATACTGAAGAAGCTGTGAATGTTGTAGACCACCTGATTGTGGAAGAGCTTACAGCCACAAGTTCAGAAACTCCAGCCACTGAAGGGTCTAACTATGCTTTGATGGCTGATTCATCTTATTTATCATAGGTAAGTTCTACAAACCAATTATTTGAAAAACATGCTTGTTCTAAATGTGACAGATTTAGAGAAAGCATTGATCTAAAATTTGCTAGGTTATTAGAACACAATGATAACTTAGTAAATGATTTACAACTCTGCACTGAGGCAACCCGTATTTTAAAACAAAATGAGTGCAGTTTCAAAGAAAAAATAGAACTTTTAGGGAAAAAACTAAGGGAAACCGAGGTTGTTGCTTTAAATCAATCAAATGATATAAAGTTTCATTTAAATTATTTAGAAGAAACCAAAAAGGAGAAAGCAGTTTTGGAAGTCGAGATTAATTCTTTAAAACAAAAACTGCATATTTGGGCTAGTTCTTCTCACATAGTTCAAAACTTTGTGAAAGAATGAAATAACAGGGAAGGTTTGGGGTATAAGGTAGTTCCACCACCACATGAGATTCTTTTGAACACAAAATATAGACCAATCAATAATAACCTAGTAAAGGATCATGTGGTGTCCACCCCTCTGGTTAGTGATCCTGATTCTATGGGTAAACCGGTAAAATCTATCACTAAACAGAAAGATGCTACTTTGAAATCAAAAGGAAAAATACCGGTTGAAATTTGGATGATTAATTTAAAAGTGTTAATTTAGGGTCAGGTTCACAAATGTCACACCCCAACCTTGACGGCGAAAACGTCGAGGTGTGAGGTTAAGATCGTTCACAGCCACATAACGCTATTAATAACCCAAATATATTTAATCATAAGTTCTAATTTTACCATTACAATCATAAGTCTCAAAGAAAGTAAATAGCATAACATAAGATGTAACAAGCCAATTTATTTCACTTATTTAACTAGGTCCATTCCTAGATGTGAAAGCACTTCAAGATATTAATCAAACTTGAGCATTTCCTGAAACATGTTAAAAATAAAAGGTCAACAATAATGTTGGTGAGATTTCCATAGTTTTCAATACATAAATATATAAAAGATGGCAATTCATGTTGTACACTAGAGAACAAAGTAACTAGGGATGTAAGATAGAATGCACAATCAAACCTTGACAAAGTTTTACAAGTCTCAAATGTTTACAAGTATATAAGATTAGCTAAGTGTACTTGGATCAACCAAGCAGGCTTGTCAGGCCTATAGATCTATGACATGGCCAGTCTAGCAATAGTTAATGATTGTACATAAAATCGACATTACATGGTAGCTACAAAGATCATGAGGCTAAAAGCCTTAAAACAAAAACATGAGGCTAAATAATATGGTGCCTCAAAAAAAATAACAAGTTCATAAATTGATTTTTTATAATTTAAAAAATGAATTAAATTTGAAGGCGAAAAGCCTTAAAGCAAAAACATGAGGCTCCCAGGGTTCGAACCCAGGACCTCATGTTAAGGATGCTTATGTCTTAACCGGTGAACCAATGGCCTCAGCCGCAAGTTATCCTTGTTTTTAATCTTTAAAAACATAATCTAAGTTGTCACACCCTCAGAATACACGTGCGGAGTTTTACCGCGAGGCGTGTGAACAAACCAGGATCACAGTCAATAGTTACTCGGAACGACCCTATATGCCAACGTTAAAATAAAATTAACCAAAGTTTAAACTTGAAAACTATGCGGAAGCGTTTTGTAAGTAAAGAAACCCAAAGTATATAAATGCATACTATGGCAAAACATGCGCCAACCCAAATGAGTAAACATTAATAAATAAAACCAACAAAGATGTCTTTAAGATAGAGTCTTAGAATGCATGATGAATCCGTGCAGTGCTCCTAAAGGCAAGTGAAGTTAATGACCTAAGAATAGCATACTAAAATGTCAACACAACGGTTGGTGAGTTCAAGAGTTGGCGTTCAAATATAAACAATTTAACAGTTGTGATATATAAGCAGTGTATTGTAACAGATAGCTAATCTATTAACAATAAATATTAATTCATAGTGATTTTGCAGCTGAAGCTGACTGTGATAAGTTGTTGCCTCCTGTCAGGACTTACCAGGTCGTGACAATGTTCAATAGGAAAAATTGCACCTAGTTGACCTCGAGTCACACAGGTGGGGCTCGTCAGACCCATTAGTACTACCCAAGTTTCCCCGTTATTCAATATTAACAATTCGAAAGTGTGAGGACTTTTCCATGGTAAACAACACTATATTAATATTATACACAACTCAAATATATATATAAAGCGTTTGTAAATTACCAGTATGCTATCTCCCCCAAAAGAGATTAAGTAAAGTGTGGGGCATGAACTCACCTGATATGTGTAACAACTACTTAGGGTTTACTTTGGAAGCAAGAGTGGACAGACAACCTTTAGAGGTTACCTAGATCATGTAAGTACATGGATACGTGTAAACAGAGAACATGTGAAACCCTAAGCACACTACAACCAAAGACTCAAGGTTTCAGAAAACATACACGTTTGACTCAGTTGACCCGTTTGACCCGTTGGTGACATCATGAGTTATAATTCAATTAAGAAAACATGAACATATAACATACATGGTTAACATTCAAATGGATCACATGAGGTGCTACATTAACCAATGCATTACTTAGATCATCATACCACTAAATATCATACAAGCCATGCGAATCTAAAACATTAACATGCCCACCAGTTACAACATAACTAACACACCACACAAAGATCAGATCACGCACTACATGCCATATGAAGCCACTCACGACTTCACATCCTAAACCTTGCCAATCCTACTAAGTAGGGGCCTCGGATTCACACGCGTGTATGATGATCACAATCATATTCATTAACCATGTTCATTGCATTCAACATACACCATAATAATTAATTTCCAGTCCCAAACATGATGTCTTAACTACTAGTCAACTATCAACATCATACATGATCATCAAAGTCCATACATCACCCATGATCATCCAAGCATTCTATACAACTAAATTAACATATTCTATCACATTAGAAATCATCCATGAACATACTAACATGCTCCTAATATCCCAAACATGCTCAACTATTATCTTTCAAACTTTGTGCAAATAAAGTTTCCCTTTTGGGAAAGCACATCCCAAAATCTATCAGACACCCAATGTATTCATAAATTCATTAATAATACACCAATTCAAGTTCATATCAACATCTAAGCATGATCAACAACATCCAAACATCATAATTCACTAACCTTCATGATCAAAAGTTTCTATTTCTGGAAATCTATGAATTACAACATTCATTCCTAGTTTTCTAGCATCCATATCATCAATCTATCATACATACATCATCATAAACCCGTCAACAACATCAATCCATCATCAAATCATCATATCATGAAAATAAAGTTACTATTATTAGTAACCTATGAACACAACCTTCAATTCATCAACTTCTTGCAAGATCAATGTAATCTAGCATTCATACAACCTACTAATCATCATATAATCATCATACAATCATCAATCTCATATAACCACATCAATTTTCGAATTAGGGTTTATCATGAATCAAAGTTCATGGACAATTCATCAAAAACGTATCATTCTTGCATAATCGACGTTAACTAACATGTATACAATCTAACTAACATGATAGCATCATCAATTGACCAAAATTCGACATCATGAACACCTATACACGAATTAGGGTTCGGCCAAATAGAAAACTCCTCAAAACTTGTAAAATTCTAACCTTTAAACGTGTAATGGCTTGTATTTGATGATTCTAACTTGTTGCAACCCTTGAAATCGATCAAATCCGATGCTTTCTTGCTTGTTCTTGGTTGAAATTGCAAAGGGAGGGGGTATGGGGATGAAGTCGCGGCTGATGGGTGTGGGGGGGCTAGGGTTTTGTTTTATTTAATTTAATTTTGCATAATTACCATTTAAGCCCTTGTTGTTTGTATTTTTATAAAAATTAGCTTTTAACTCCTTTTTAAAAGTGTTTTTAACTAAGTTATTAAGCATATAGACTCATAGTCATAATTATATATTTTATTTTTATAAAACTCAATACATACGAATTAATACACACGTTTCCACGTTACGCGATTAATTCCAAAATGAACATTTAAATCGTAAACACATAAACATAACACAACAATCACATAATCAGTTAAATTATCATTAATTTAACATTATTAATTATTATTAGGTCACCAACGTTAAACGACAACTAGTGCGTGCTCAAGACACGTGTATGCAAGACGTAACGGAACTAACGGAGTTTGGTAACGTAAAATTACCGGATGTCACATAAGTAAATCCCCCAAATACTATGAACCCTAGTTTCGATTAATGCCAAATTGAAGATCAATTCATTATTGTTAATGCTTAATAACATAGGGCTTTTGTTCCCTATGTAAAATCGAGTAAGTATATGATTTCAATTACCCGGTATTGATGTGTAAAACACCAGAACAGTTGATGAACTGGTCCCGACCACATAGAGCTTGATTGACGTTCAAATGAGGATGATAATCAAACTCGTTGTACAGGTAGCTTCTAATGATCTCAGAGATGAAAAGCCCTCTGTTTATTTCGAGTTTTGAAACCTTGATGATAGTGTTCGAATAGTTGAAGGTCGCAATGAAAGATGACGACGGAATTTGATGATTGTGTTTGTTTCAGGTGGAATTGAGAGATGTAAACGATTAGGATTACTTAGATGATTGATTAGGTTCATTTAATTAGATTATTATTAGGTTTAAATGCCCGAACGGCTATAAGATTAATGAGTTTCGGTTATTCAATCGATTTTAGTTTGTAACCGGCGTTTAAACGCGTTTAAGGTGCGCATTTAAGTTCAAGTCATGTAATTGAAATGATTTGGGTCGGTTTGAGTGTTAAAACCAAGGGTTTCGTGGGTTTATGGGGCTCACCGGAGCTCCGCCGGTTTTGCAGGGAGAGAGAAAGGGGGCGGGGGTTTGGGTTTAGATAATTTACACAATTGGTCCCTTAGGTTTCGTTTTCTATTATTTTATGCCCATAAATCGCATTTAAAGTTTTAAAAATACCAAACTAACCCCCTAACTAAATTTTAAGTTTAAACATTTCAAGTTTAGTAATTCTTCACAAATTATTATTATTATCATTATCATTATTATTATTATTATTATTATTATTATTATATTATTATTATTATTATTATTATTATTATTATTATTAATCTATTAGTAATATTATAATACTCAATTCAATAGATTAGTTATTAACTTTTAAATAAAAGAAAAACTTAATGAAATCAAAGAATCAAGCATAAATAATCCCCAAGTTTCATATTAGGCAAACATGGTCCTTAAAAGAATTAACAAAGCTAACCTTGAATTAACCCAAAATTAGAAGATGTTACAGTCTCCCCAACTAAAAAATTTCGTCCCAAAATTAAAAATAAACTAAATAAACAAATGCGGGTACATCTTTTTCATATGCTCCTCACGTTCCCAAGTGAACTGGGCTCCATGTTTGTTTTCCAACGGACTTTGACGATCGGTGTGGTAGTTGTTCGGGTCTTCTTCAGGGTTCGGTCCATAATCTCAACAGGCTTCTCAACGAAATGCAATGACTCATCTATTTGAATTTCCTCGAGAGGAACATGCAAATTTTCATCAGCCAGGCATTTCCTCAGGTTTGAGACATGGAAGACAGGATGAACCCCGCTAAGTTCAGAAGGTAGTTCCAGTTTGTAAGCCACTTTCCCAATTCTTTTCAGAATCTTAAAAGGTCCTACAAAGCGTGGAGCTAACTTACCCTTCTTCCCAAAACGTACAACACCCTTCCATGGAGAGACCTTAAGAATAACCATGTCGTCGACTTGAAACTCCAAGGGTTTGCGTCTTTTATCAGCATAACCCATTTGGCAATATCTAGCCACCTCAAGGTTATTTCGAATTTTGGAAACTTTGTCGGTCGTTTCTTGAATAAGTTCAGGACCAGTGATGAGATTTTCCCCAATGTCAGTCCAACAGATCGGAGAACGACATTTACGACCATACAAAGCCTCGAATGGTGCCATCTTGATACTTGAGTGATAGCTATTGTTATACGAAAATTCCGCGAGCGGTAAATGCGTATCCCAATCATCACCAAAGTCAAGGACACATAGACGTAGCAAATCCTCGAGGGTTTGAATTGTTCATTCGGTTTGACCATCAGTTTGAGGATGGTAAGCCGTACTTAAATCCAATTGAGTACCTAAGAGTTCTTGCATAGACGACCGAAAGTGCAAAGTGAAACGAGCGTCTCGGTCGGATATGATGTGCAACAGCACGCCATGACGACTCATATTTCATCAATGTAGATGCGAGCCAGCCTTGAAACTTTGTATGTATCTCGTATTGGTATGAAATGTGATGTTTTAGTCAAACGGTCAACAATCACCCATATACTATCATGACCACGAGGAGTACGAGGTAACTTGGTTATGAAATCCATGGATATATGTTCCCATTTCCACATAGGGGTTTCAGGTTGTTCAAGTAAACCACTTGGTCATTGATGCTCGGCTTGACTCTTGCACACGTGAGACACTTGAAAACATAAGACGTGATATCTTTCTTCATTCCAGGCCACCAATATTGACCACGCAGGTCCATGTACATCTTATCGGAGCCAGGATGAATGGAATATCGGGTTTGATGAGCTTCATTCATAATGAAGTGTCGAAGGTTATCACGATTCGGGATCCAAAGTCGATTCAAGAAGTACCACATGCCATTTGGTTTTGTCTCCAGTTGTGACCGAACGTTAGGCATCAAATCTTCATCTTTCCCTTCATTGGTTAGTGCCGCTTGTTGAGCCTCGCGAATGCATAACTTGAGGTCACTATCGATCCTTATGTTTTGAAGTATGATAGTAGCCTTGTTGACGTCCACATGAATCTCGATATCAAATTCTCCTAGCGTATCAAACCATTGCCTTCGATCTTGGATTTCTTGGAATGAGAGAGTCTTGTTGTGGATTTTGCGACTCAATGCGTCGGCTACAACATTCGCCTTTCCAGGGTGATAGCGAATGTCACAGTCGTAGTCGCTAATCAACTCAATCCACCGTCTTTGTCTCATGTTGGGATCCTTTTGGTTGAACATGTGTTGGAGACTCTTATGATTAGTTTAAACTATGCATTGCATCCCATAAAGATAGTGTCACCAATCTTCAATGCGAAAACCACAGCACCAAGTTCAAGATCGTGGGTTGTATAATTCACTTCATGAACCTTCAATTGCCTCGACGCGTATGCTATGACTTTGCCTCGTTGCATGAGAACACAACCAAGACCTTGATTAGAAGCATCGCAATGCACGGTAAATTCATCGTTCCCATTGGGAAGTGTGAGAATAGGAGTGTTACACAACTTGTGTTTCAATGTCTCGAAAGCCTCTTCTTGCTCGGGTCCCCATTCAAAGAGTCGATTCTTTTGGGTTAGCGCCGTTAATGGTTTAGCAATCTTCGAGAAATTCGCTATGAACCTACGGTAATATCCCGCTAAGCCCAGAAAAGAACGAACCTCGGTTGGGGTTGTGGGAACACACCATTCTTCACGGCTTCAATTTTAGCAGGATCAACATGAATTCCTTGGCTATTCACCACATGCCCTAAGAATTGAACCTCTTCCAACTAGGATTCACACTTGGAAAACTTGGCATATTTTCTCTTTCTTCAAAATTCCAAGAACTTGTTGCAAGTGCGTCTCGTGATAGATTTTCGTCTTGGAATAAATAAGAATGTCATCAATGAACACGATCACAAACTTATCCAAATACGGTTTACATACTCGATTCATAAGATCCATGAACACGACAGGTGCATTGGTCAAGCCAAAAGGCATGACCATGAACTCGTAGTGTCCATATTGAGTACGAAAAGCGGTCTTTGGAATGTCATCATCGTGAACACGTAGTTGATGATACCCAGAACATAGATTGATCTTTGAGAATTGAGTTGCTCCTTGAAGTTGATCGAAGAGATCATCGATTCGAGGGAGAGTGTATCATTTTTGATAGTAAACTTTTTGAGTTCCCGGTAGTCGATGCACATATGGAATGAGCCATCTTTCTTCTTCACAAACAACATAGGTGCACCCCATGGTGAAGAGCTAGGACGAATGAAGCCTTTATCGGTCAACTCTTGCAGTTGACTAGCTAGTTCTTGCATTTCAGATGGTGCAAGACGATAAGGTGATTTAGCCACAGGGTTTGCACCAGGGATTAAGTCAATCTTGAACTCAACTTCTCGCACGGGAGGTAATCCCTTAAGATCCTCAGGAAAAACCTCGGGAAATTCTCGCACAACAGGAATGTCTTTCAGTTCCTTACTTTTGGCCTTCATATTAACTACATACGCCATGAAAGCTAGGTAGTTTTTACTTAGGCACTTTCGGGCCTTGATGCAAGACATAAGTTTGAGTCCTTGGGATGACTTCTCCCTAAAGACTTTCAAAGTATCACCCGTCAGTAAAGGAATTCAAATGCATTTCTCAAAACATAGAATTTCTGCACGATGCTTGGCTAACCAATCCATGCCAATGATAACATCAAGGCTTCCCAGTTGCATAGGAATAAGGTTAACGAAGAACTCGTGTTCGTTAAGGCTTAAGGTGCAATCACGTATTACGACATCAACAACGCTAGATTTTCCATCGGCGACTTCGACCGTGAGGGATCTTTCCAGGTTAACACGCGGTTTAGAAAGTATAGGCTCGAATTCCAAGGACACGAAACTCCTATCCGCACCCGAATCAAACAATACAGATGCATAATGACTATTTACAGGATACATACCTGTTTGGTAATAACCTATTATTGGTATGATGAACACAGATACGAATTTTTATAAGACAAGAAACGATTTAAAAGGGGTTCAATGACGTACCATTCACCACGTCGTTGTTGGCTTGGGCTTGATTGACATTGATGTTGAAAGCCCTTCCACGAGCCGGTGGCACGGTTCCCATATTGCGAGGACATTGCGGACGAATATGACCATGCTCGCCACAGTTATAGCAGGTTCGGTTGGTAAGCATTGCAGTGTTGTTTGGCGCATGTAGACAAGTAGTCACCAAATAACCATACTTCCCACACAACAAGAAGACTCAGCACGGAACGTTGCTCGCATGGTGGTACTTGCACGTGTTACACATAGGATATGGACCAGCATAAGCTTTAGCCATGGGAGCTTGATTTGCAACCACCATTTTTTTTTGGGAGCATTTGGAGCGGTCATAGTGTAGTTGCATGTCGGGGTGAACTTATGCTTCTTGTTTTGAGAAGATGACTCGGCCTTTACCTCCTTTGTTGCCTCTGGTGTCACCCTCGTAATAGAATTGGAACCCTTTGCCGACATAGTGCCAGCTCTTATATGATTCTCCGTGAGCTACGCGGTGATAGTAATTGTCTCCTCTAAAGTTGTGGGCCTACTACCCACCACGGCATCTTGAATTTGAGGTGGCACCCCCTTGATAAATTTCTCAATGTTACGGGGCATGATGTCCACCATGTGTGGTAGAAGCATACTCAACTCATGATGCCTGGTGGAATAAGCCAAGTGATTCCCACCATCTTGTTTGAGGTTCCAGAACTCCTCCTCTAACTTTTGCAACTCACTCCTCGGGCAAAACTTTTGGATCATGATATCCTTAAATTCCTCCCAGGGCAACGCCAAAGCAATCTCAGTTCCATGGTTTCTCTTTTCACTATTCCACCATGTTAGTGCCCGTTGTTAAAGGACACTTGTAGCATAGCAAACCTTGAACTCGTCGGGGCACTCGCTAATGATGAACGTGTTCCCATACTTTCAAACCCCTCGAGAAGTCCAGTGGCTCCTTCTTTTCCACTAAAATTAGTGGTTTGCACGAGTTGAAGTGTTTGAAAGTGTAGGTGTGAGTGTTCCCTTGTTGATTGTTGCTATTCTCTCCATGAGCACCACTATTGTTCCCATTGGTGTTGTTGTTGCTATTAGCCATTAGGGTGCTATTAAGTTCAGCAACCATGGTCGGGATGACGGCATCTATTTGTCGGGTAATCATGGCGGCTAGCTTACGGTTGGAACTTCCACGCTTTCCATGGTGATGAGACATGCTGGATATACAAAAATGAGTTAGTTACGGGAATGAGGATAACAAAGAATAGTAGTTTAGACAGAGACAAGCTAAGAGTTGTAAGGTACACGGAATGATTCCATTAGGTAATGCATTACCATTTGGAAACATTGACACGTCAAGGTGAATTGACCCATTTGCCTTAGAAACTTGTGTATATTGACCATAGTTTATCACTCATCCCAGAATTTCCCAAGTAAGCATGATTAGTCCTGTAGGATTTATGCAAAATGCTTGCCTTAGCCCGAAGGCCTTTTGCCAGGAAATCTAGGATACATGTGTCTATGTGTCACACAATATTTCTTAGGTTCATGGAATCAAAACCTTGATGAGATTTATATAGACTAGACATAACGTCTAAAGATCCAAGTCATAAGCATAAGCATAAGATTCCATGTGTCATCGAGAATAAGATTAAGAGTTTTCATGTTCGGGGAGAGTCAAAGTTAAGTTTAGGGAGACAAGTAACAATGTTTAGGTAATCCTATGCTAAGGCATCAAATTGCACATAAAAAGGCATAGCATTATGTAGCATGCAAACCTATAATTTACAAGATAGAAATATAATTCTATAAGGTTCATGCATACTATAGTCTAGGTCACCATTTCTAATAACCTAAATCCCTATAGTTATGGTCTCTAATAGCAATCTGTCACACCCCAACCTTGACGGCGGAAACGTCGAGGTGTGAGGGTTAAGATCGTTCACAGCCACATAATGCTATTAATAACCAAATATATATTAATCATAAGTTTCAATTTTACCATTACAATCATAAGTCTCAAAGAAAGTAAATAGCATAACATAAGATGTAACCAAGCCAATTTATTTCACTTATTTAACTAGGTCCATTCCTAGATGTGAAAGCATTTCAAGATGTCAATCAAACTTGAGCATTTCCTGAAACATGTTAAAAATAAAAGGTCAACAATAATGTTCGTGAGATTTCCATAGTTTTCAATACATAAATATATAAAAGATGGCAATTCATGTTGTACGTTAGAGAACAAAGTAACTAGGGATGTAAGACAGAATGCACAATCAAACCTTGACAAAGTTTTACAAGTCTCAAACGTTTACAAGTATATACGATTAGCTAAGTGTACTTGGACCAACCAAGCAGGCTTGTCAGGCCCATAGATCTATGACGTCGCCGAGCTGGCAATAGTTAATGATTGTACATATAATCGACATTACATGGTAGCTGCAAAGATCAACTAACCACAACATACAAGTGAATTGCCATAAGTTTACAAGAATCAAATGTTTTACAAGTGCAATGGTTATAAGGTAACATGTTTTACCCTAAAGTGTGAAAATATGAAAAAGGGATATAGAAATACTCACCTAATCAATAAGTATATAATTGATGAATAATAAGAAAATAATAGCCGTCGTTCTAACGTAAACCTTCACGAGGTACCTAAATATATATATTTTTCATGATTTTAAATTTAATAATAAATTTAACGAATTCACGAGAACTAGGGTTTCATCTTGGTACTTAGGGGGTTTTAATATTTAATCCAATAAAATGGTATATTTGATTATGTTTTAATTCAATGAAATATACTATTTAATCATTTTACTAATAAGAAACAAAAAGAAACCATTTAAAATAAAGTTTAAGTATAATTTAAATAAACTTTTATAATTTTAAATGAACCATCATTTAAACAATAATATATATAGATATTATTTGAGCAAATAATAATTTGGTGATTTAAGACATTATTTAAAATTTATTTTATAAGAACATAAACTAAATATATTATCGTCTAAAATATTTAATAAAGTATTAAAATGTTTTTATGAAATAAATTGCAGAAAATAATATGGTGCCTCAAAAAAAATAACAAGTTCATAAATTGATATTTTTATAATTTAAAAAAAATGAATTAAATTTCAAGGCTAAAAGCCTTAAAACAAAAACATGAGGCTCCCAGGGTTCGAACCGGGACCTCATGTTAAGGATGCTTATGTCTTAACCAGTGAATCAATGGCCTCAGTCACGAGTTATCCTTGTTTTTAATATTTAAAACCTAATCTAAGTAAATCCCCCAAATACTATGAACCCTAGTTTCGATTAGTACCAAATTGAAGATCAATTCATTATTGTTAATGCTTAATAACATAGGGCTTTTGTTCCCCATGTTAAATCGAGTATGTATATGATTTCAATTACCCGGTATTGATGTGTACAACACCAGAACAGTTGATGAACTGGTCGCGACCACGTAGAGCTTGATTGACATTCAAATGAGGATGATAATCAAATTCGTTGTACAGGTTGCTTCTAATGATCTCAGAGATGAAAAGCCCTCTGTTTATTTCGAGTTTTAAAACCTGGATGATAGTGTCCGAATAGTTTCAGGTCGCGATGAAAGATGACGACGGAATTTGATGATTGTGTTTGTTTTAGGTGGAATTGAGAGATGTAAACGATTAGGATTACTTAGATGATTGATTAGGTTCGTTTAATTATATTATTATTAGGTTTAAATGCCCGAACGGCTATAAGATTAATGAGTTTTGGTTATTCAATCGATTTGAGTTTGTAACCAGCGTTTAAACGCGTTTAAGGTGCCCATTCAAGTTCGAATCTTGTAATTGAAACGATTTGGGTTGGTTTGAGTGTTAAAACCAAGGGTTTTGTGGGTTTATGGGGCTCACCGGAGCTCCGCCGGTTTTGCAGGGAGAGAGAAAGGGGGTGGGGGTTTGGGTTTAGATATTTTACACAATTGGTCCCTTAGGTTTCGGTTCTATTATTTTATGCCCATAACTCGCATTTAAAGTTTTAAAAATACCAAACTAACCCCCTAACTAAATTTTAAGTTTAAACATTTCAAGTTTAGTAATTCTTTACAATTATTATTATCATTATCATTATTATTATTATTATTATATTATTATTATTATTATTATTATTATTATTATTATTATTATTATTATTATTATTATTACTATTATTATTAATCTATTAGTAATATTATAATACTTAATTCAGTATATTAATTATTAACTTTTATATAAAAGAAAAACTTAATGAAATCAAAGAATCAAGCATAAATAATCCCCAAGTTTCATATTAGGCAAACATGGTCCTTAAAAGAATTAACAAAGCTAACTTTAAATAACCCAAAATTACAAAATGTTACAACAAACATCTATCTCAGAACCAAAAATGACTAAACCAGTTAACCAAAAATGTGTTAATCATCAAAGCCCAAGTAAACTAAAAGTTAAAGATGTTCAAAACGTAAAAATAATTAGTTTTGTTTAAAAAGCTGAAACATCTACAAGAGAAGTGACAAAACCCAACCAGACACATCTCACACCTTCACAAAACTCAACACCACATAAAAGGTTTTCTCAATCTGTAGAAGGGAGATCATGCTACATTTGTGGAAAACGAGGATATATCTCTCCTAATTGTCCTTATTATTAGACGTCCAGAAAGAAAATTGGACTTTTTGATGAAACACAAAGTTTTTCTAAAATGAGATCTAATACTCCACCAAAGAGTATTAGTGAACCTAAAGTTCAAACCATAAGTCAGTCGTCTGTTTATCACAAACAGGCCTTACACAAAACTGGTTTATGGAAAGAAAAATCAAGTAATGTGTCTGATAATGAGGACAAGAAGAAGAACGATATGCCCTTATCCTCTAAGGGACAGTGGGTTGAGTTCATGATGTGTGATTCCTCTGGGTCACCCAAGCCAATTAAGGCTTGGGTCCCAAATCTGAACTAACAAGGTTCTTTGAATGTGTAGGGTGTCTGCTACAGCGCTATCACTAATACCTGGATTATTGATAGTGGGGCGTCCAGGCACATGATAGGGAATCCGTCCCTCCTTTTTAACGTCAAACAAATTAAAAGGGGACATGTTTCATTTGCTGGGAACAAGGGAGGTTACATCACAGCTCAAGGCGAAGTGGGAAATGAGAAAGTAAAGTTTGACAAGGTCAACTACGTTCAACAACTACAGAACAACTTACTTTCAGTCTCCAAGATCTGTGATAAAGGATTCAAAGTTGTATTTTACAACAAGAAGTGCTACATGTTAAAGAAGGATTATGTGATTTAGGAGGATAAAGTTCTAATGTCAGCTTCAAGATATAACTACTTGTATGTCTTGGATTTATCAAAAGCGTCCACAACTAATCACACTGTTCAATGCTTCTTGTCAAAGGCAACTGAAAGGGATTCAGTCTCATGGCATAAAAGAATGGGACACATTAATCCAATAAAGATGAATCATTTAGTGAATGGAGTAACTGTCAAAAATTTCCAGCTTCCGGATTTCTGTGTAGCGTGTAAGAAAGGGAAACAGACCAAAAAGTCTCACAAGGCAAAGAAAGGGAATTCTGTTGATATGCCTCTCGAGCTTCTACACATGGATCTATTTGGCCCAGTCAGTACAAAGAGCATTGCTAGAGATCTGTATTGCTTTGTAGTAACGGATGATTACTCAAGATTCTCTTGGGTGATGTTTCTGAAAGCCAAATCAGAAACTTTTGAATCATTCAAACATCTGTTAACTACATTGGAATCACTCTACAAGCTGAAAGTAAGGCAGATTCGATCAGACAACAACACAGAATTCAAGAATCAGTGGATGGAGGCATATTGTTGAGAGAAAGGAATTATACATCAATTTACTTTTGCCTACACTCCACACATGAATGGCGTTGCTGAAAGGAAAAATAGGAGCTTGATAGAGATAGCCAGGACAATGCTAGCCAACTCAAAACTGCCTATTCAATTCTGGAATGAGGCAGTGGCTAATGCTTGTTACACACTCAATCGAGTCTTAGTGGTCAAACGACATGGGAAAACATGTTATGAACTGCTCCAGCGACGTAAGCCCAACCTAGAGTATCTAGAACCGTTTGGCGCACCGTGCATGCTGTTGAAGAAAACTCAGACTGGGAAGTTCGAGAAAGCAGAAGAAGGGATCTTCCTTAAATATAGCATACCAGACAAGAGAGTTTATAACAACTCAACGTGTTAGGTAGAAGTGTGGTGCAATGTAGACGTTCAAAGATACACCACCCCCCTTGCTGGAAAAGGACCCTCCTTCTTCTTCGACTATGATGGATTCTTTAAATCCTTCAATATACTGTATTCTCCTACTAATGATGAGTTGTCTGCCATAATGATGTACGAAGTTCTGAACACTCCACAACCAGACACGACAGCAACGACTCCATTAGATGATACTTCTAGCCCTTTAGAGGGAGTACTTCAAATAAGTGATTATTCCTCTAACGATGATGAAGTTGAGACTGCGAATGTGGACCAGGAGGAACAGGTTCCCACCAATGAAAATACACAAGCATCAAATCCTGATGCCTCTAACACTTCAAAACCTCATACTCCAACAGCTATAGATACTGAACCTGGGTTTCACAATCTGGATACTGACGTAGCTGTTCCCACCACTCCCGGATCTTGGCTAAATGTTTACCATCCCTTGGACAATGTCATTGGGGATGTTTGATCGGGAGTACAGACACATAATCAGCTATACTCAGCTGATTATGCCTTAGTCATGGAAAAGGGATATCTTCATGATGGTGAGTATCAATGTTTTGTGTCTCAATTTGAGCCAAAATATATGAGTGAATTCTTAAACGATGAGGCATGGGTCAGTGCAATGTAAGAAGAACTCCTACAGTTCAAGAAGTTAGGAGTATGGACCCTTGTGGACAAACCAAAAGGTGCTAAGGTCATTAGCACTAAATGGGTGCGGAAGTGCAAGAAAGATGACCAAGGGGTCATAATCAGGAATAAAGCTCGACTTATAGTTCAAGGGTTTCGACAAGTCGAAGGCATAGATTACAATGAAGTGTTTGCACTGGTGGAAAGGATGGAAGCAATACGTATATTTCTCGTCTATGCATCCTACATAAAGATTAAAGTTTATCAACTAGATGTGAAGAGTGCATTCCTTCATGGTGAAATCCGTGAAACAGTCTATGTCACTTAAGGATTTAGGATAGAGTTTACAAGCTGGACAATGCTCTTTACGGGCTCCATCAAGCCCGTAGAGCCTAGTATGAGAAACTCTCAACTCATCTTGTGAAACATGGTTTTCGCAGAGGAGTTATTCGTTGTACATTGTTCATCAAAAAAACGGATGGAGATTTACTGTTGGTACAGATATACGTGGATGACATAATCTTCGGTTCCAAAAACAAAGAATTATGTAAAGAATTCGAATTTGTAATGAAAGCAGATTTTGAGATGAGTGTCATGGGGGAGATGAAGTTTTTTCTTGGCTTACAGGTGGATCAGACACCAAACGGAATCTTCTTGCATCAGACCAAATATGTAGGAGATATCCTCAGTCGATTCGACATGGAGAATGCTTCAGCTCTTGGAACTCCACTTGCCATGAACCATGATGTGGCACCCGACAAAAATGATGATCTGGTTGATGTCACCATGTACAGAGGAATGATCGGATCTCTCATGTACCTCACAGCCCCGTGTCCTGATATCATGTACGCCATGTGTCTTTGCTCTAGATATCATGCGAAACCAAAAGTAAATCATCACATCGGGGTTAAAAGGATTTTTCGCTATCTGAAGGGTACTCCAACACTCGGGTTGTGGTATCCTCATGATGATGACTTTGACCTTATAGCGTATAGTGACTCGGACCAAGGTGGTTGCAAGATTAATTACAAGTCAACATCAGCAGGAGGTCAGTTCTTTGATAGATGGTTAGTCACCTGGCAGGGTAAGAAGTAGACCTCAGTTGCTCTGTCAACATGTGAAGCTGAATACGTTGCTGCTGCAAATTGCTGCTTGCAAACATTTGGATTCAACAGCAAATACACGACTACGATTTGCAATTTTCTAACACCCCTATTTTTGTTGATAATTCTGCTGCAATTGCTGTAACCAAAAATCCGGTCCAACACCCTAAAACAAAACACATTGGCATTAAATATCACTTTATACGTAACTGTTTTTAAAAATAATTAATCGATGTAGTTAAAATTAATATTGATTTTCAACGCGCCGACCTCTACACAAAAGCATTTGACAAACCACAATTTGTATATCTTTTAAAGGTTAATGGCATGAAAAAGAAAAGTGATGTGATTCAAGAAGAAGACAGTTCTTAGTCCGAAAATTAGTTTCTTAGTTTATTAGTTATTATATCATATTTTATTTTTATTTTCCTGTCTATTAAAATCCAAAAACACAAAAATATTTTTCGTTTTAGCATTTTAGGAGGAGAATAGTTTTAGTTTAGTACCTAATTCGTTGCAGTATTTAACTATTTAAAAAAACAAGGGGGAAGGGTAGGTTAGTTGAAAGAAATGAAATCAAATCTGTGATTATGATTCAAAGTTTATGGAAAATGATAGTACATAGGGAACACACTGTTTGGGACTTTAAAATTAGTGTGCTCAAAATGAAAAATTCAAAGTACAAGTATGAGAAGTTTAAGCACAACTAAAGAAAAATGATAGGTAAACTAGTATGCTACTTAGGTAACATAGAGAAAGTAGACCTAGAGGTTGCTAGTTCATTATACGATGTGTCGGTAGATTCAACACAATAGATGAGTAGACTTCATTGGTGAATTAAAATTCAAACTAATTTGTTCAACATGATGTGGGTTCTTATCTTATCCCTGGTTAACACAATCAACGCTTTTCCAATAAGGGGTGACGAGCAAAATAAACGCCACAAATGTGTGCGGATGACCATAAATATGAGCAAAGCACATGGAAAAACTGCTAAAAGCAATCAAGCAGATGACTAATGTTGTTGGTGCGTTGTGTGCAAAAGAAAAATAAATGCTCTAACAAGAATATAGGTTGTGTGCCTCTCTGCTGTGCGGTGACACTAACCTGAGGATAAGCATAACCTAAATATTTTAGAATTCATTGTTGTTTGCGCCTCTCTGATATGCGATGGCACTGACCTGAGGCTTGGCATCTCTTTGAAAGCTCTTAGAATAGTTTCTTCTTGTCAATACCCGTAGTCGCTAAAAAATCTCCTATGGAATGTTGATTACCATATAAGTGTGAGATCCACAAATGCTTGTTGAAATAATCTAACCTAGTTCATCACCAATATGAGACAAAAATCTATGTATGGATTTAAGTGGACAAGTATACTGACAATCATCGTGGCTGCAATTCTTGACAGTCAAAACCATTGTGTGCATCTTATAGCTCTAGTATGATTTCTTGAAAGTGCTATTGACTCTCATACAAAACAAGAATCTAGCATCAAGGTGCATATTAAAAGGGGTTCCCAAATGATTATGATATACCTGCATGATTCCATAATGAATCTTTCCAGAAATGATCAAATAACTTGTAGTTGGTCTGCTCGGGAAGTAAAATCGATTAGATGTAGTCTGAAAGGTTTCCATTCTTCTCAAACCCAAAAAACAAAAGTATATGTCTTGTTTTTTCTTTTAAATTTCAAAGTTATTTTCTATTTTCTAGTTTTTTTGTATAAGTTGGACTATACAACTGTATGTAATCTATGAATCACTTACTAAAAGGGGTCACGTCTGAGGTGACCAATCGGTTTTTAAATTAATAGGATCACATATAAGGTGATCAAATGGTCTTAAAAGGTCATAATGTTATATCAAAGGTTAAAATTTTAAGTGTTTGAAAGTGTATGAGGTCAAACTCATAAGTATGAGCCAATCGTACGATTGAATCATAAGGATGAGCCAATCACACGATTGAACCATAAGTATGAGCCAATCACACAATTAGACCATGAGTATGGGACAGCCATGCCATTGGACTACAAGACTGAACTAATTGTACGAATGGATGAATGAGTATGAGCTAGTCGCACGACTGAACCCCAGTCGCACGACTGAAGCATGAGTATGAGCCCAGTTGCACGACTAGAGCATGAGTATGAGCCCAGTCGCACGACTGGAGCATAAGTATGGGTCCAGTCACACGACTGACATTTAAAATAGTACAAATAAAGGGGTCAGTCGGTCGTAACCTTTACCACCCTTCAAAGTCCTTTGAAATCGCCCATACAAACATACTCTGTCCAAATCTCGTTTGCCTGTTTTACCTATTGATTGTGATTCTAATGGTTATTCTACTCATCTATAGGTACTGGGCGACTGCAATCGATCCAAATGAACATCTTAATCGCATCTTTAAGGACCGATTTGGCTAAAACCTAGAATCGAGACTAAACCCTAAAATAGACCACTTAAATGGACATAAAAGTTGATATAAAGGACATTAGGTGTTATTTTAAGTCTCTGCAAGTCTAATGAGTCTAAACATGAAGTATAATAGAAAGTTTTGACAAAGATTCAAATCTAGGGTGTTCAACAGTGTAGGATGTGAATGGTCATGCTAATGAAATTCAATCACACGATTGAGCCAGGCGCACGATTCAATCGCACGAATGAATCATGCATTTGGGTTCAGTTTCACGATTGACTAAACCACATGGTGTAGTATACGACTAAGGTCAGTCGCAGGCTCAATCGCACGACTGAACTCAGCCGCAGGCTCAATCGGATGACTAAACTTGTGAAGCCGCTGGATCGGTAGACATCCGAGTGTGTTCTTGACGGAAGGAAAACAAAACCAAAACCAAGAGACAAACAATAAACATGAACTATAATAAAATGGTTTCATTGATAAAAGCTATGATTACAAGCTCATTATAATAAAAGAATCAAGACTCTTGGCAAGGGGAGATCGAGCATGATCTCCCCTCTCATCCGGCAGCACCTAGGCCCCGGGCACACTCCTTAACTTTTTCTACACAATGAAACTGGTATTTATAGGCCTCAACCCATATCAGATGCGACTGGGCCCATTCGTACGATTGGGCCATGCGTATGGTTCAATCGTACGACTGAACCATACTTATGGTTCAGTCTTACGAATGGCCCAATCGCATCTCTCAGTCGTATGACTGAGTCTCATTCGCATATGCTCCTGCGAATGACCCAGTTTCATGTGTTTACAACATATCAGGTGTATTACATTAAGCCTAGACTATTCGACAAGCCACGAACACACTATATATGACAATATATGCTCTAACAAATTCCCCCTTGGACGTTGCTTGCGAATAGTAGATAACACCTCTTACAATCTTTAGTCAATCTTTGCTCTGGTTTCCAATAGAATCAAATGAAAAATCATATTAGCCAACGTTGCCGATCCGTCAGGTTGCTACAGTATCCCTAAAAATGAATTTAGGCACAATAGCTTTCATTTACTTTGCAAAACACCATCATAGCAGCATTCCCCATATGACTGATTTTTCTAGATAATGACATGAATAGTTTTCCATTGCTTCAATCTTCACACAGGCTCACCTGATTAACATTAACACCTACAGAAATTCCCCCTCAAATTCAGCATGTCCTAATATATAAACGTTGTGCTCTCTTGGCGTCTTCATACGGTGTATTGGGCAAAAAGTAGAGGGTTCCAATCCACAGCTGACAATCTCAACCAAATCAGCATGCACTCAGATTCATCATCAGAAATCGGCTCATATCATCACTTTCTGATTGCGTCTTCAATTTCTCTATACATGGATTCCCCCTACTTATGAGAATCCTCTCTATGCGGATAGATAAAACTTGATTGGCCCATAAATAGTCAGATGCTCCTGACTACCCCACAAAATCAGCACCGACTGCTGACATCTTCTCTTCTCTCTTTTGTGTTCTCACTACAATCACCAATTCTGGAAATCCAACGAATAATGGGGTACCATCGAACTTATTTGACAAAAGAACCTCAAGGTGAATGTGCTTCGCTCATCCTTAAATTTGTGCAAACGGTAGTTCCAGACCTTTTTTTGGTCTGGAACATGATTCATTCGTATGACATGGAGTACAATTATCACATTCATGTGATTGGATAATACGAATGATATCTTCGTAAGACTGGTCATAAGACTGGTCCAGTTGCATAACTGGTCCAGTAGCATGACTGGACATAAGACTGGTCCAGTAGCATGACTGGTCATAAGACTGGTCTAGTCGCATTCCAGCCGTACGAATGGTCCAGTCGCATGGTACAGTCGTACAAATGGTCCATTAGCATGGTCCAGTCGTACGAATGGTCCATTAGCATGGTCCAGTCGTACGAATGGTCCAGTCGTACGAATGGTCCATTAGCATGGTCCAGTCGCACGAACAGGTCTGCACACAGATTTTCAAATTTGCAGCCGCCATGGCCGCCAAAAACCCTAATCTGATGAATTTTACATGAACCGAAACAAAATTGACATCATCAGATTTGCAAGGGTGATAAGAACGTGTTTTCAAGTTCGATTTTAACATAAAAACAACACACGTAACAAGATCTGAGCAAAACACGAAGACCACGAAGTGGGTTTAACGTCAAAGAACCTAAAATCAATCCAAAAATCAAGAGCTCAGGTTTCTAGTATGATTGTTAGATCATTCTAGCAATAACCGGCTCTGATACCAATTATAAAGCCGCTAGATCAGTAGACATCCGAGTGTGTTCTTGATGGAAGGAAAACAAAACCAAAACAAGAGACAAACAATAAACATAAACTATAATAAAATGGTTTCATTGATAAAACCTAATGATTACAAGCTCATTACAACATAAGAATCAAGACTCTTGGCAAGGGGAGATCGAGTATGATCTCCCCTCTCATCCGGCAGCACCTAGGCCCCGGATACACTCCTTAACTTTTTCTACACAATGAAACTAGTATTTATTGGCCTCAACCCATATCAGATGCGACTGGGCCCATTCTTACGATTGGGCCATGCGTATGGTTTAATCGTACGACTGGACCATACTTATGGTTCAGTCTTACGAATGGCCCAATCGCATCTCTCAGTCGCACGACTAGTCCATTAGCATGACTCAGTCGTACGACTGAGTCTCATTCGCATATGCTCCTGTGAATGACCCATTTCATGTGTTACAACATATCAGGTGTATTACATTAAGCCTAGACTATTCGACAAGCGACGAACACACTATATATGACAATCTATGCTCCAACAGAACTCAATCGTACGACTAAAACTCAGTCGTATAGTTTAGTCGCACGATTGAACCAGTATGTTCAAAACAGCTTAGTTCCAACTATCTTCTATTATGCACAAATCTAACGTATATGTTTCTTGTGTTGTACCAACATGGTTGATAGATGGACAATGAGCACCAAGCACAATATTTGTGCTCACTTGGATGCTACTACTCAGAATGCTTCCGAGTTTGATGGGATCATAGCCAATCTGAGGAGATCAAGGATCTTCAAGGCCGTATCTACACCCTGCACGCCATACAGATCATTACAGCAAACCTTCTGGGAAGGTGCTATAGTTGGCAGGTCCACTGAGCCTCACAGTATTCGGAGCTTGATTTTTGGATAGGAGATTAGTATTACTGCAGACGATCTAAGGCGAGTCCTAGATCTAGGTGACGATGGTACCCACCCAACCAAGCTCCATCCTTTGATTGTTCGGGGATGCTTTCTGCGGATGAAGTACACTGGGGACATCAACGCAGGTGTGCTCAACAAGAGCGACTTGTGCCCCCAGTTCAAGTACTTAGCTCATGTCATTCTCAAGTGCATAGCATTGAGGAGAGGAGGATTCGACGAGATGTCAGATCAAATCCAGAACGCATATGTTGCTCTGGTGCTGAACCACCCGTTTAGTTTCCCCCACGTGCTCTTCCCTTATATGATCGAGAACCTGGAAGCAAAAGGCAAGGAAGGCTTCTGTATGTACCCACGTTTTCCACGTCAAAACTTACATCTGCACTTTCCCCTGAAAGTCGGTAAATAAACTATGTTCCCTCGGGTGCACAATCCCTACTTGGGCGTATGGGCACCCTTTAGTCGCCTGGCCTTCCAGGCGACTGAGCACAATACGGATGAACACCAGGCGAATGGGCTCCATGTGAATGGACCCAATGCAGATGAACACAATGCGGATGAGTCCCATGCGAATGGAACAAATGCAGATGAGTCCCATGCCAATAGAACAAATGCGGATGAACAACTTGTGCGAATGAAACTAATGCGGATGGACAACTAGGCGAATGGACCCTCAATCGCATGACTCCCATGTGAATGTCCCACAATCGTACGACACACAAGCGTATGGACTCCAGTCGCACGACTCACATGCGAATGAACCTCTGTCGCACTCCTTTCGGCCGTATGGCCTCTATTCGGTCGCCTAGCCCTAGCTGATGTAGAATGCGGTTCATCCCGAACCCAATCTGCACTTTTCGGCCTCCAAACCCTTCCAAACTCGTTTTAAGCCCAAATCAACCATCCTAAACCTTAGGAATACATACCCCAACACCATACAAGCACACACGCACGCCAAAAAAAAACTCCACTCGCATCACACACAAACACATACACACGGGTTCAACACACACACTTCAAAAATGGGTTTTTCTATGTGTTCCAGCCCCAAATCAGTTGAAAAAGAGTAAAAGAGGGGTCCTAGAACTCACACAAACAACACCATCGAGTGGAGCTTTGATTCAACCCGCTACACTTCAACTTTCACATTCAAATCCACGAGAACCAAGCTTGAAGCTCTCTTTTTCTCCCCTTTTCTCTCTTTGGTAGATTTTACAAGTGTGGGGGAGGGTGTGGGCTGCCCTCCCCTCTTATTCCCCTACTCCTCCAATCTTTCTCCGGTTTTGGCAAGTTTGGTCCCCCGACTTTGGACTTTATTTCTTTTTCTTCTTTCGTCGGCTTCAAAGAAAATATCTGGGCGTTACAAGTCCACCCCCCTTATATAGGTTTCGTCCCCAAAACTTGTTATTCCTCGAACAAACGTGGGTAATGCTGCCTCATTTCTTCTTCAGTCTCCCACGTTGACTCGGTACCCTTCCTGTGCTTCCACTGTACACGCATAAGAGGAACCACTTTATTCCTTAGCCTCTTCTCTTTTCGTTCGATGATTGCCACTGGTTGCTCCACATAATTGAGACATTCATCTACTTCGATATCCTCCAGTGGTACAATCATATCCTCATCTTCTAAGCACTTTCTCAGATGAGATACATGGAATGTCGGGTGAATTCCACTTAGATCATCTTGTAACTCTAGTCTATAGGCCACCTCTCCTACTCGAGCAATGATTCGGAAAGGCCCTATTTACCTTGGGCTCAACTTACCCCGCTATCTGAACCGGATGATACACTTCCGAGGTGAGACCTTCAACATAACCCAATCACCCACCTGGATATCAATCGGTTGTGTCGTTTATCAGCATACGACTTCTGTCTATCTTTGGCTGCCTTCAGGAAGACTTTGATTCTTTCAAGCTTCTGTATCGTAACCTCGATTACCTTGATGCTTCCTAATTCCTTCTGACCAATATCACCCTAACAGATGGGTGTTCTGCATCTCCTACCGTATAGCATCTCATAAGGGGGCATACCAATGCTAGCATGATAACTGTTGTTATATGAGAACTCAGCTAACGGTAAGTGGTCATCCCAACTTCCTCCAAAATCGATAACACAAGCATGAAGCATATCCTCCAACGTCTGAATGGTCCTTTCTGACTGACCATCTGTTTGAGGATGATAAGTCGTGCTAATATGTAACCTCGTCCCCATCGCGTCGTGGAATTTCTTCTAGAATTTAGATGTAAACCGCGTGTCACGATCAAACACAATAGACACTGGTACACCATGACGAGTTACAATCTCCTTAATGAAAAGATCCGCCAACCTCTTAGATGAATATGTCTTGAGGATCGGTAAGAAGTGAGCACTCTTCGTCAAACGGTCAACTATCACCCATATGGCATCATACCCTTTCGGGGTACGCGGCAGCTTTGTAATGAAATCCATGGTGATATGTTCCCACTTCCACACCGGTATATCCAAAGTTTGGATCTTCTCATACGGCTTCTGATTCTCGACCTTCACCTGTAGACAAGTAAGGCATTTACTCACATACTCCACCATATCACATTTCATACCCGGCCACCAATAATCTTTCTTCATGTCTTGATACATCTTAGGGGCACCGGGATGAATAGTGTAACATCTTGTAATTTTGGGTTAATTAAAAGTTAGCTTTGTTAAATTCTTGTATGGTTTAGTTGTGTCATTCATGAAACTTATGGGTTACTTATGCTTTAATTGGTCTTTTAATCCTTTAACTTGAAAGATTATAATTATTATGTAACAATAATTAATATAATGATTATAATAAATGAAATAATAACAATAAAATTATAGTAATAATAAACAATAATAATAATTTATTAAGTTTAGTAAACTTAAAATGGTTGAAACTTAAAAGGAAATAAAGTTTAAGGGGGTTTATTGTTAATTTATAAATTTTAATATAAAGGTTTGGACATAAAATAATAACAAATTAACTACAAGGGCCAAATGGGTAACTTTAAAAGTTACAACCCAACCCCCCGCCCACTTTTAAACCCGAAAATCCGGCGAAGTCTCCGGCCACTCTTCGGCCAAGCTCCGACGGCTTCAAAGCATCTTTTTCACTTCGAATTCCAACCCAAAACGGTTGCAAATCGTTTCCTTTGTCTACTTCGAACTTGAATGCATCAAATAACTATCTTAAATCGGCGATTATGAGCTTAATCGAAGGAAAAACCGAAACCTTTAACACATCGTACCGTTGGACCATTAAAGTTTAATAATAATTCAATTAAATCAACCCAAACGATCGATTATTCATTCCTAATCATAAACTAGTTCCAATTGCATCTGAAAACACAAAATTTAACAAATTCAATCCTGCTCTATATCGCGACCCGCACCCCACTCGAACACCACCATACGAGCAAGATAAACACGAATTGTTAAGGGGCTTTGCATCTGGAACATTGTTTAAAGCTACCCGAGAAGTTAATTCGTTTATCTCCAATGTTTTGACGCCCATTGATTTGTTATAAGTCGCGACCTGTTCCCCTACTGGTTCACCATCGAATCCATCTCTAATCAGGTAATTTAAGGCATGTATATACTCGGTTTTGGGAGGGGAATAAAAGCCCTAACAATGGTTTGTTTAAAAACAGCAGTTGATGCTTCAATTGGGGGACGATTGAACCTAGGGTTCATGTGATTTGGGGGAGATTTGGTGCTTGGTGTTTTAGGTTTTTAAAACAGACTTTAACCGCGGCTGAGAGCCTTGGTTCACTGGTGCCCCACTCACATTCTGAATTAGAGGTCCCGGGTTCGAACCCGGCGACCTCCAACATATTTTTTTGTGGCTTTTCAGCCTTTAAAAAAATATATAAAATCTTCTGAAAATTATAAAAAAAATTTTTGCAAACTTTGGTTATTTTTTTTAAAGCTATCCTATTAAATTTTTTTTATAAATTTATTTCCATAATTACCTTAACAATTTTCTTATAAAATAAAAATTAACAAATATTTTGCCTAGTTTAAACATGTAAAAATAGACTTTATATAATATTTTCTTTTGAATCATTTAATGATTATTTGGACACTAAACATTTTATATTTTTGGATTAATCATGGTTACGATGGAAATTATATATTTTATAAGTTAAATTTATAAAATTGTTATAAAGGCTTTTATTTCTTAAAAGTTCCTTACATGATATTGTTCTTGGACTAAAATATATATAAGATCTCACTAACTAGCGTTAACTAAATATTAAAACCCAAATTCCCATCGAAACCCTAAATCATGTTAAACCATTAATCTGAATCTTGTAAATATATTCACACTTAGGTACCTTGTGAAGAACTTCGTTGGAATTATTGCTTATTATTCATATTAATCGTCACTTATATACATTTGATCAAGTGAGCATTTCTATACCCCTTTTTTATATTTTCACACTTTGGGGTGAAACATGTTACTTTATAAACTTTGCACTTGTAAATACGTTTGATTCTTGTAAACTTATGACAATTTACTTGTATGTTGTGATTAGTTGAACCTTGTAGCTACCATGTAATGTCGAATATATGTACAATCATTAACTATTGCTAGCCTAGCGAAGTCATAGATCTATGGGCCAGACAAGCCTGCTTGGTTGATCCAAGTACACTTAGCTAATTGTATATACTTTGAAACGTTTGAGACTTGTAAAACTTTGTCGAGGTTTGATTGTGCATTCTGTCTTACATCCTTAGCTTACTTTGTTTCTCTAATTTACAACATGAATTGCCATCTTTTATATACTTATGTATTTCAAACTATGGAAATCTCACCAACATTATTGTTGACCTTTTATTTTTAACATGTTTCAGGAAACACTCAAGCTTGATTTCTACTCATTGAAGCATACACATCTAGGAATGGACCTAGATAAATAAGTGAATTAAAAGGACTTGTTACATTTTATGTTAAGCTTTTAATTTCTTTGAGACTTATGATTGTAATCGTACAATTGGAAATTATGTTCAATATATATTTGGGTTATTAATAGCGTTATGTGGCTGTGAACGATCTTAACTCTCACTCTTCGACGTTTCCGCCGTCAAGGTTGGGGTGTGACAGATTGGTATCAGAGCCCATAACTATAGAGATCTAGGTTATTAGAAATGGTGACCTAGACTATAGTATGCATGAACCTTATAAAATTATGATTCTATCTTGTAAATTATATAGTTTGCATGCTACATAATGTTATGCCCACTTATGTGCAATTTGATGCCTTAGCATAGGATTGCCTAAACATTGTTACTTGTCTCCCTAAACTTAGCTTTGACTCACTACAGCTTTAATCACTTCACTCACTACAGACAGTAAGATTGTCTGCATGACCTAATGAACTTCTTTCACAACAGCCTTTTTTACTGAGGCTCTAAGATTGGCGCTCTCATCACCACCCTCCGGATAAGGGGTCTCAGGTTTTTTATGAACCACCTTTTCCACTCTGGGTCTTCCCCTCTTGGGTCGCGGTTCAGCACCACGACCTCCACCGCGTGAAGCTTTTGAAGATCTACCACCAGCCATCCTCTAACACACTGAAAGATTTAAACACCAACACGGTCATTCAAGGGAACAGCTTAGTTTATGTCAAGTATAGTAAGTCCCTAATTATAGTGGCCAGTTGTGATTAGCCACTTACTTTACTCTTCATACCCCCAAGCACTACCTGTCCTGACTACATCAGCATCTAAATCTACAAACAGCACATAGCCACATAACATGCGCACATAATACCGGTTAACATTGCGAAAATACCTAATAGCACGCAGCTACCCAGATTGGTATCCCTTCCCTTTCTGCCCCATTTTCAGTTTCAGTTTAGGTTTATTTTGAAAATATACCCGTTTCACTTAAACTTTGGCTCTGATACCAACTTGTAAGGCCCTATTCCCGAGACGCTTACAGCTGGTAAATCATTGCATAGAAAACATATAACTTTACATTTAACATTCATAAAACACTACAGTGGAAATATAGAAATAACTTTTCATATCATTACAAATGCTTTTGCAAGTTAATACAAGCATTCTTTTCAAAACATCGTTCATTCGCATTACAATACAAAAACATTAAACAAAAAAATGACATCCAAAAGAGTTGAGTAGCCACCCCGTGCCATCCTCAGCAACTTACCTGCCAACTAGAAACACATAAAAGTCAGCGTTGCTGAGTGAGTTCTAGTTTTATAATAATACATACTTTATCTTTCGTTTAAAAACCATCCATTTCTTTCTTTCAAATCATAACAGTCTTAAAACGTTATCACACATTGTACGTACACAAAGATAATAGTTATTATCTTCATCGTCGTTCATTTCGTACTTTTGTTATCTTTCGTTTTCATCTAGGTCATGTCATGTGCTTAACTCCCCTCTAGAGCACCAAGCAATTCATCTAGCGTTATGCGATAAGAACCCTATACATCTGGTCAATCACAAAGACTGAACCCATGTGTGCATCCTCATGGGGTATTTAACCCGCATACAGTTGAGCTGACAACCCCTTATTGGGTGTGAACCTCCATACATACGCTTAATCACACAAATCAAGCCCCAATGTGCATCCTCATGGGGTAGCTAACCCGCACATGGTTGAGCTAACACTCCTCATTGAGTGTGAACCTCCTTACATTTGCTTGCAAGACTTTCTTACATTCGTTCGTTCATTAATGCATGTATTCTTTATTTCGTTCCTCTTTTTATTATCTTCCACTTTACATTGCATAATACTTTTCATTTCATTCATTAACATTTAACGCAAAGCCAAGGAAAACAATCATACAAAATAAGGAACATAAGATACACAGTCAGCATCATCACACAGGGCACCATCATACATACAAAACATACATCATGCCAAATCATACAACATCATGCATCATCATCATCCATGCCCAAAATAACCTCTAAGGCCATAAAAGTCATCTATATGAACACCTTGGGAACCTTCCACGTCAAAACTTACATCTGCACTTTCCCCCGAAAGTCGGTAAATAAACTATGTTCCCTCGGGTGCACAATCCCTACTTGGGCGTATGGGCACCCTTTAGTCGTTTGGCCTTCCAGGCGACTGAGCACAATGTGCATGAACACCAGGTGAATGGGCCCCATGCAAATGGACCCAATGCAAATGAACACAATCCGGATGCATCCCATGCGAGTGGAACAAATGCAGATGAACAACTTGTGCGAATGAAACTAATGCGGATGAACAACTAGGCGAATGGACCCTTAGTCGCATGACTCCCATGCGAATGGCCCTCAATCGTACGACACACAAGCGTATGGACTCCAGTCGCACGAATCACATGCGAATGAACCTCAGTCACACTCCTTTCGGCCGTATGGCCTCCATTCGGTCGTCTAGCCCTAGCTGACGTAGAATGCAGTTCATCCCGAACCCATTCTGCACTTTTCAGCCTCCAAACCCTTCCAAACTTATTTTAAGCCCAAATCAATCATCCTAAACCTTAGGAATACATACCCCAACACCATACAAGCACACACACAAGCCCGAAAACAAACTCCACTCGCATCACACACAATCACATACACACGGGTTCAACACACACTTCAAAAATAGGGTTTTCTATGTGTTCCAGTCCCAAATCAGTTGAAAAAGAGTAAAAGAGGGGTCCTAGAACTCACACAAATAACACCGTTGTGTAGAGCTTCGATTCAACCCGCTATACTTCAACTTTCACGCTCGAATCCATGAGAACCAAGCTTGAAACTCTCTTTTTCTCCCTTTTTCTCTCTTTGGCAGATTTTACAAGTGTGGGGGAGGGTGTGGGCTACTCTCCCCTCTTATTCCCCTACTCCTCCAATCTTTCTCCGGTTTTGGCAAGTTTGGTCCCCCGACTTTGGACTTTATTTCTTTTTCTTCTTCCGTCGGCTTCAAAGAAAATATCTGGGCGTTATAGATGTAATGATGAACGAACGAATGAAAGTAAGAAAGTATGAATGAACGAAAGTTAATGAACAAATGATGAATATAATAATGATATTATCTATGTGTACGTATGATGAATGATCACATGCAAAAGTAAAGAACGGTTTTTAATGAAAGGAAAGTATGTTTTATTATAAAACTAGAATTCACTCAGCAACACTGACTTTTATGTGTTTCCAGTTGGCAGGTAATGTTGTTGAGGATGGCAAGGGGTGGCTACTCAGCTCGTTGGATGGCATCCATTTATATAATGCTTTTATGATGTAATGCAACATGTAATCTGTGACTTGATAACGATGTATTGCCTTGCAAAAGCTTTTATAACGAAATGAAATATCCATTTTAAATGTTCCGCTGCGATGTTTTGTGAAGTTAAATGTAATTACAGGTTTTATGAGCAATGATTGACCAGCTGTGAGCGTCCCGAGAATGGGGCCTTACATGATTTGAGGGCCACTCAGATCAATCAGCCGATGGCGGTGAATGCTGGTCAAGCAAAGCAAATCATTCAGCTGAGTGAGAAGAACATGCAGTATGAGAGAGCGTAGGCCGAGCCCACCACGCACTAAAAAGTCAAAATGAGCTGGTGTTGTGTAACACCCGGATATTTTTCTTTAAAGTCAACGAAAGAAGAAAAAGAAATAAAGTCCAAAGTCAGGGGACCAATTTGCCAAAACGGGAGAAAGTTTGGAAGAGTACGGGAATAAGAGGGGAGGGCAGCCCACACCCTCCCCCACACCCACAAAATTCTACAAAAAGAGAGGAGAAGAGGAAAAGAGGAGAAAAAGCTTGGTTCGAGTGGATTCAAGCGTGCAAAATCGAAGGGTAGTGGGTCTAATCGAAGCTCTTCTCGTTGTGGTGGTTTGTGTGAGTTATAGGACCCCTCTTTTACATGTTTTTGAATGATTTTAGGACTAGAACACATCTGAAAATCATTTTAAAGAATGTGTGTGTTTGACCAGTGTTTATGTATGTTGCGGGTGATGTATGATTTCGGGCTTGTGTGTGCTTGTATGGTGTTGTGGTATGCATACCTAAGGTTTAGGATGGTTGATTTGGGCTTAGAAGAGGTTTGGAAGAGCTTGGAGGTCGAAAATGGCAGATTGGGTTCGGGAGTGAGCTGTATTCTGCATAGTTAGGGCTATGCGACCGAATGGCATGCCAGTCGTGCGACTGAAGTCCACACGCATGCCCGTCGTGCGATTAAGGTTCAATCGCATGTGAGTCGTGCGACTGGAGCCCATACGCCTGCCAGTCGTGTGACTGAGGGTCAATCGCATGGAGAGTCATGCGATTGAGGCCCATACGCCTAGTTCCATCCGCATTAGGTCCATTCGTACCAGTATTCATCCGCATTGGTTCATTTACATAGGTGTTCAATCGCATATTATCCATTCACATGATGTTCAATTGCATAAGAGTTCATGCGACTGAGAGGTGCCCATACGCCCAGGTAGGGCTAGTGTGCTCGAGGAAAACGTAGTGTATTTACTGACTTTCGGGGGAAAGTGTTTATGTAAGTTTTGATGTGGAAGGTTCCAGTAAGTTCATGTAAGATGACTTTTGAGGCCTTAGAGGTTATGATGGGCATGATGATGATGTATTATGTTGTATGTTTATGCATGATGTATTTTATGTATGTATGATGATGTTGTACGTTTATTATGTTCCTTGTTTTGTTTGATTGTCTTCCGGTGCCTTTCCTTGCATGTTCATGAATGAACGAAAAGTATTATATATTGCAAAGTGGAAGATAATAAAAAGGGGAACGAAATAAAAGAATGCATGCATTAATGAATGATGGAAGTAATGAAAGTCTTGCAAGCCTTGTATGTCGGGACACGCCCCTTTGTAAGGTGTTAGCCCAACGGTGTGTGGGTTCGCTACCCCGGGAGGATGCACATTGGGGTCTTTCTTTGTGATTGACCATTTGTATAGAACCTCTACCGCTTAGCCCAATACTGCGGCACCATGTATAGCTGTCTATTTATAGACTTCGGCCCAGTAGCCATATAGTTTTGGGGTGTAGCACATGGTATTGGTACGAAAGATATGAAAAGTGAAAGAAAGAACGAATGAATGATGAAGATAATAATAATATTATCTATGTGTACGTATGATGTATGATCGCATGAAAGTAAAGAACGGTTTTAAACGAAAGAAAAGTATGTTTTATTATAAAACTAGAATTCACTCAGCAACACTGACTTTTATGTGTTTCCAGTTGGCAGGTAATGGTTGCTGAGGATGGCACGAGGAGGCTACTCAGCTCTTTTGGGATGGCATCCATTTTTATAATGATTTTTTGATGTAATGCAACAAATATTTTTGTGACTTGATAACGATGTATTATTTTGCAAAAGCCTTTATGATGAAATGGAATGTTTTGTTTAAATGTTTCCGCTGCAATGTTTTATGTAATATGATGAAATTATATGTTTTATATGCGATGATCGAACAGCTATAAGTGTCCCGGGAATGGGGCCTTACATGTTGGCATCGGTAAAGAGGATTGAAGATCTTGAGAAGAAGAACAAAAGGATCTTGCTAAAATTGAAGGGATCAAAGAGTGATCCGTTGAAGATTAAGGATGGTGATGATGAGGATGATGATGATGATGAGGATGAAGATGAATCTGAGGAAGATGATGGTGATGACGAGGTAGAGGAAGGAAGTGGAAAAGGAAAAGAAGATGATGAGGATGATCGAGAAGGTGATGCGTCTGCATCAGCCTCAAATCCATCAGCGAAGGAGAGGTGCACGAAGAGAAATCAAGATCAAGGAGCCTCGTCCTCAGCTCCTCAAGCTAAAGAGACTACAGATCAAGACAAAAGTAATGATTAGATATTTATGTATTTGAACCTTTTGTACTTGAAATGTGTATTACATTAATGTAGTTAATGTTTATTTATGTTTAAATGTCTAGTCTAATGATTTATGTATGCTGTGTTAAATGTTTAATCAAACAAATGAAGCTCAACAGCAAGATGAATATGATGTTGCCCCTTCAGCAAGTCAAGACTCAACTTACCATGATTCTTGACTTGTAAGGATTGTCAGAAGATCTGTGAGCTACACACCGGAGGAAGGAGAGATCATCCATGATCTAACAGACGAGCAGCTCACTGAAATGTTTAGACTTAATCCTGATGAGATCGTCAAAGATGCTCCAGAAGTTGATGTTGTGAGTGATGATGAGCTGAAAGATGTAGATGAGATTGAGATTGAGGATGTTACTGCAGAGCACTATCCACAGTACACTCACCCGGAAGGACATGTTATCCCCAATTTGGGTGAAACATTTAGCAGTGGCACTTTTGATAAGTTGGAAGAAATGGAGAAAGAGAAAGAGAAAGATGAAAGTACATCCCAAGCTTGAATGTTAATGTTGATATAAAGAAAGTTGAATGGGCAGCTTGTTTTGCTAAGATGAAAGCCCAACGCGCACCCCCAAAGCAAAATGCCTACACCAAGCTTTACAGAGTCAAAAGACATCAGAAAGTGTCAGGCAAGATTATAGCGTGGGCATATTTTGAAGACTTGGAAGTATATGTTATTAAAAGGGAGAAAGAAATTGAGTACTTCAGATATCCTCATGATCTGAAGACTCTTCATGGTTTTGAGCTCAACCGACTAGCATGCTTAGATTTGTTGTATGCTAACCCAAGAAAGATGTTAGGGTGGTTTGAAGCTGCATTGAAGAAAGAATACCACACCAGGTGGGTAAAATTCAGACCTCAACAACCTAAGAGGTTCATTCATAAGTTGGAGTTGATCCTATATCTGGAAAGCCTAAAGTTGTGCTGAAGTGGAGTCCTCCACGCACAATGTCCAAGATTCCCTTACGAGAAATGCCCCAGGACTTCACTTCACATTATTATGACTAGAGGACAGGGGAAGCGGTCATAGTTCTGAATAGAGATGGAAAGATAGAGACTATCAGGGTATTCGACCCAATATGGCTCACTAACTTGTCGGCTGAATACGTCTATACTTCATACAAGTGGCCACTGTTTTATGACACGCAGGATATTGTACAAGCTCTTCAATTTCAACACGTAGTAAGGCTCTGCTTTGCATTCGAGATACATGCAGGAGTCAAAAGAGAAGAAAAGTACAAGAAGTTCCAAGAACATGTGAAGAATGTTAGACAATAGGGTAAACTAGGTCCAAGGAGGAGTTTGTAGATACATGTTCCTAGTTTATGTGCTTAAATGTAAAAGTCTTTCATGTCTTACATATGTGTAATTTGACGAAGTAATGAAATATGATATATGATTTGATGTATATTTATCGTTGATTCATATGTATGAACTTCTTATATAGGTTTGAGGTTGTTGTACATAGTTCTTAGTCAATAATGATTAAGTAATGTGTTCAATCTAGTCGGGTGATTATTCATGCTAATGGACCATACGCATGAATATATCATGCTTATGGACCAGTCGCACGACTGAACCAGGAGACTGGATCAATCGTATGATTGAGACATAAGATTGACTCAATCACACGACTGAACCTTCAGTCGTGCATATGGATCAATCGCATGAGTCAATCGCACGACTGAACCATGCTAATGGTTCAGTCATACAAATATGGAAACTACATACCTATAAATACCACCTAATTCGTGAAAAAACAAAACACTTTGTGAGATACTTCGAATACACATAAACCCTAGTCGTCCAGAGCGTCCCAAACAGCCCGTCCAAGTTCATAGTTCGTTCCTGATCGATTTTTACTCGTTTTTAATGTTTAGTTCATTCTTATATCGATCGAGTAATCGTTCTCACTGATTGGATCGCCAATCAAATAGGATTTCGCATAATTTGATCTGGTATAAACGCAGAATCAGTTAGTACTTCGTGCGTACACGGTCCTAACCTAACAGAGATTTGCATGAATGTATGATGATCTAATGTGGTATGATAAGTTGGTATGCATGATTAAACAATATTCCAACTAATATGTCACCAACGGGTCAAACGGGTCAACTAGGTTAACCTAGAATTGTTAAGTTTTTGTGTACACGCACTTATGTACTTGTGTGTTCTAGGTAACCTTTGAAGGGTTGTCTTTGCACCAATCACCCATCTCTTTATTCATTATTTTAGCACACCAGGTGAGTTCATGCCCCTCTATTTTATAAACTCTCTTCTTAGGGAGGTCTCATACTTGTATTCAAACGCTATTTTATTATTATAAGTTGTGTATGTTTTAACATAGTGCTTAATACCTTGAAAGTCCTCACACTTTCGGATCGTTAATAATGGTAACTAGCGGGAAATCTTGGGTAGTACTACTGGGTCTAAAGAACCCCACATGTGCAATTTTGTCCTAAACACAAACATCGTCACGACCTGGTAAGTCGTGCCGGGAGGCAAAAAACACAACACAGTCAGCTTCGATCGCGAAATCACTATGGTTATTACTTGTGAGTATAGACTAGCTATCTATTTCAATACACTTCTTATGTTATACAACTGTTAATATTTATGATAAATGCAAACTCTTGAACTCACCAATTGACATTTTTAGTATGCCATTCTCATGTCGTTAACTCTGCTTGCCATTAGGAGCACAATACGGGTCCAGCATGCATTCTAAGACTTTATTTCATAGACATATTTGTTTGTCTTTCATTTATCAATTTTAAACATTGGGTTGGCGTGTGTTTTTCCATATTATGCATTTTATTACTTTGGGTTTGTTTTATTTACAAAACGCTTCCGTATAGTTTTAAATGTTTGAACTTTGGTTGGTTTTGTTTTGAATGTGGCTTATAGTGTCGTTTTGAGTAACTAGTGACTATGATCCTGGTTTGTTCACACACCTTACGGTAAAACTTCGCACGTGGATTTTGAGGGTGTGACAGATTGGTATCAGAGCCATTGGTTATAGGGAACTAGGTTACATACACACTAGTCTATAACCACACATAGTTAGTTACTCGTTGCTTATCCTCTTACTGTATACTCATTGCTTATTCTAATTTATCTATTCAACATTATATATACATACACACACACACACACATACACACACACACACACACACACAATATATATATATATATATATATATATATATATATATATGTGTGTGTGTGTGGTGTGTGTGTGTGTGTTTGTGTATGTGTCATATATATCATATATACATATTACTATGAATTTATTTACACATATGTCATTTTAAGTATTGGTTCACCCGTGTAACACACAGGTCACTAATCTAGTATACATGTACATATATAGTTAAGAAATTACACAATTTATATATATATAGGGCTAGGTTCTTTACAAGACTTGATGTGGTTTAAATTGTATATATATTTTCTAAATATTCCCTTTACTTTGAATAGGTTTTGGATTCGTTTCTACTGAATATTGCTCTAGTTGGTTCAAAATTTATTTTAAGATTTAAAGCGATACCAAACCAAAATGAGATATTTTAGTTAAAGTGGGAATGATAGATTAATTATAATCATTTATGTAAATTATAAAGAAGTTAAACTAAAAAAGTCATAAAAAATATGTTATTAACGTAATCAACTTTGACTTAATTCTGATTTCCTTTTAAACTTATTTTAGAAAATGATTTAGTCCTTTGAATACAACGCATGTGGACATGATGGTAAATTAATACTAAAGAATCATTTGACTTTCAATTTAAAAATCAAATATTCAAATATATTTTGAGTACGATTAGAGGGCAACCTTGAAGCAAAGAGTAAGATCAGAGAGCAATGATTGAAGCATTCAACCATTGAAAATCATTCAGTTTCATTTCACTTTCGATTGTTTTCTTTTGTTTCATTGTTTCTTTTATTATTGTTTTTAAAATTTGCAATTTTATTACTTTTCTTGATGTTTTTTGAATATTATGAGTAGCTAACTTTTTAATACTACTTAAGTTGGGTTGAAAATTAATATGTTTTTATTAAATATTGGGTTTAAACTATATGGCTACTAGGTTGAAGTCTATAAATAGACAGCTATACATGGTGCCGCAGTACCGGAGTAAGCGGTAGAGGTTCTATACAAATGGTCGATCACAAAAAAAGACCCTGATGTACATCCTTCTGGGGTAGCGAACCCGCACACCGTTGGGCTAACACCTTACAATGGGCGTGTCCCGTTTATACATTTGCTTGCAAGCCTATCATTTCTTTTGTTCATTTATGCATGCATTCTTTCATTTCGTTCCCCTTTTCGTTAAATATCCACTTTACAATACATAATACTTTTTGTTAATTCATTAACATGCAAGGAAAGCCACAGGAAGATAATCAAACGAAACAAGAAACATAATAAACGTACCATAACATCATACATACATAACATACATCATGCATAAACATACAACATCAACATCAACATGCCCCACATAACTTCTATGACCTCGAAGTCAACTTACAAGAATTTACGGGAACCTTTCACGTCAAAACTTACATCTGCACTTTTCCCCGAAAGTCAGTAAATACACTACGTTTCCTTGGGTACACCAGCCGTACTTGGGCGTATGAGCACCTCACAGTCGCATAACCTCTCGTGCGACTGAACACCATGCGAATGAACCCATGCGGATGAATACTTGTGCGAATGGACCTAATGCGGATGGAACTAGGCGTATGGGCCACAGTCGCATGACTCCCCATGCGATTGACCCTCAGTCGCACGACTGGCAGGCGTATGGGCCACATTCGTACGTCCCTCATGCGATTGAACCTTAATCGCATGACTGGCATGCGTGTGGACTTCAGTCGCACGAATGGCATGCCATTCGGTCGCATAGCCCTAACTGTGCAGAATACAGCTCACTCACGAACCCAATCTGCCATTTTCGACCTCCAAGCTCTTCCAAACCCATTCTAAGCCCAAATCAACCATCCTAAACCTTAGGGAAACATACCACAACACCATTCAAGCGCACACAAGCCCGGAACCAAACTCCAAACGCATCACACGCAAACACATACAAATGGGTCAAACACACACACACAAATGGGTTTTCAGATGTGCTCCAGCCCTAAAATCGACCAAAAACATTTAAAAGAGGGGTCTTAGAACTCACACAAACCACACCGAGAAGTAGAGCTTCATTTGGTCCCGCTATACGACGATTTTGCACTCTTGAATCCACCCGAACCAACCTTTTTCTCTCTTTTCTCCCTTTCTTCTTCTCCTCTCTTTTCTTTGCTGAGATTTTGGGTGTGGGGAGAGGGCAGCCCTTCAAATACTTCAATTCACCCAACTTTCTCTTGTTGGCGAGTTTGGTCCCTTGACTTTGAACTTTATTTCTTTTTCCTTCTTTCGTCGGCTTCAAAATAAATAACCGGGTGTTACAATAAACAAATTAGAAGACCAAGAAAGAAGAGGAAGAGGGGTGTAGATAATTGACATAACAACTTTCTAACTCTCATACCACTAAACAAATTAGAATACCAAGAAAGATAGCAAGAGTTTGTTGGTCAGTAACTTGTAAGAAATGTGGATAGATGGATAATATTGTCATAACAAAAGGTTATACAATATGTCAATGATTTGCAACAAGTTATTAAGTGTGTCTATGTGTGGTGTCGTTAAGTCTAGTTCAGTAATAAAGAATTGAAATCTTTTGGGTAGTAGTATGTGTATAGTTCTATGTATATTCATCATTTTAGAATAAAGTATATGTATGGCCTTAAGTGATGGTAATGTATTTAAACATTCATTTTTGTAATGTAAAAGTCCCTAGATTGGTAATGTATTAACTTGGTTTAGTAATTTGGTTTTGTTTTGCATTTCATTGTTGCATTTCTATCTACATACTTTGGTTTACAAGTTGGTTTGGTCTGTAAATTAGTTTGCATATGTTGTGTAACTTGGTTTGCATATGTCTACAACTTGGTTTTCAAAGGTATGCATAATCTATACAAATGGTATGTATAGCTGTTTAATGATCTTTATTTTTTGCTTTGGTATTTTGGTATGACCTAGTGGCTAATTTTATCAACATAATACACAAATTTCATCTTTTTTTATATTACATAAGCATTACCATAATACATTTAACCAGATCTAACTAAACAACGAATCCACAGTTTGCCAACTGTAAGCAAATTAGGTATATAATAATGTATGTTAAACCATGAATATGGTATAAATTCTAGAACAAAAGAAGAAAGGGAAACATGAAAAATTATTAGCAAAAAAAAGTGTGATAGAAGGTTGAAGATCCATACGAACACATCACCATGTCGTCAACCATTGTAGAGTTCGAAAGAAGCTTGAACATGAAAGTAAAATGATCAAACAATGAAGTTAAATAAAAACCCTAGTTAATCTTATTAGAAACACAAATACCCCTTGAAAGGGAAAATACAATAATACTCCTTACGTGAGAGACATCTGACTGCACTTAACAAAAATATTAGATGAAGTTAGAGCCATAAAGTAAGATAAGAAAAAAGTAGTAACCTAGTTGTTTGTAAAGTTTACATCTTATAAAAACTGAACTTGGCGAGCATTCTTTCCAGCCTGACTAAAATAGGTGGTTTTGTTTGGTTTGAACATATGGTCGAACATGATTTGAAGGGTCCACGTGCTCTAAGCCCGGCCCACGCTCGGTTAGGAAGATTGGCCGCAATTTGAGCGGTACCACACATCAGTTTTTTTATCTTTAATCTTATAATTATATCAAAAATTATTATTTTATTTTTTTCTTTTCAATTAAATAATAAAAATTTATACATTTATCATTACATTTTCTTTCTATTTTACTCACAACCATTTTTAAAAATAATTAAAGAATTAATAAAAATAAATAGTATCTCACCAAATATACATATACCACTAGTAATATTTGCTCTCTTATCCACCAGTAACCACTCATAATCTTATCCACTAATAACTAGGGTGTACATGGTTGATTTGGTTCAGTTTTAGTCTAAAATTGATATTTTGGTTTCTAGGTTTTTAAAACCGTTCGATTTTGTTTTTTTTTTTGTTTTTGGTTTTAACTTCGGTTTCGATTCGATTTTGGTTTTTTTTTTTTTGTTTTACCATTTGGGCTTCAAGAAAAAATTGTTTTAAAGTAATGAATTTAGGCAAAAATTATTTTAAAGTAATGAATTTAAGCAAAAATTATAGCATTATATTATTTTGTTAATCTCTAAATATAATCTATATATTGTCAATTCAAATAAAAAAGTTTAAATATTTAATAAAATCTAAATATTTAATTTCTTATAAACAGCATAAGTTAATAAGTAATTAATAAGCTAATAATTTTTACAAATATATGATTGAACCTCTAAATTTATAAATTTAATTGTATGGTTTCGGTTTGACATTTTCAGTTTTTGTTGTGAAACAAAACTAAAATCAAACTAAAAAATTATATTTTTAAAAAATCATCAAACAAAAAATCGTCAGTTCTTAACGATTTTAATTTTCATAACTTGATTGCGTCAATTATTTTAATTACTATTTGATTATTTGAGTTTTTTGAACACATCTCCTAATAACCGTTCACAATCATTCTCGTATGGTACATAACATCATGCTATTTTCTCTAATGCGATTAAACCCATAACCCACACGACACACTCGAAAACCCTCACTCTGAAATCACTGATCAGCAAGTCGCCGGCGATGGCGGGAACCACCGGCGGTGGCAGCGGTTCGTCAAACTCAAACGCCTCATCCGCCGCCGCATCTCATCAAGCTCCCAAAATCCTTCTAGCCAAGCCCGCCCTCGTCACCGCCGCTAAGTACAACCGCGGCCCCGGCGCCGCCGGAACCTCCGCCGGTGCCTCCGACGACTCCTCAGCCTCACTCCGTTCTCGCCTCCCCAACGTCGCCTTCCTCAACCTGTTATCGGACACATGGATTTCCACACCGACCGACTCCTCCCCGTACGTCCATCTCATGATGCAGCTAACTGATGATTTGTTTGTTAGTTTGTTTTGTTAATTGATTGATTGATTGTTGTTGTTGTAGTTTTTGACGGATAATACTGATTTCACGGTGGTCGGAGTTATTGGTCCGCCGGGGGTTGGAAAGTCGACTATCATGAATGAGATTTACGGCTTTGATGCAACTTCTCCGGGTAATCTTACTATTATTGTTGCCAAATCGGGTTTTAATAATCCAATCTATTACTCACCTCAGCTCAGATGATAATAGTTCATACTATTAATTTGGGCGATAATAACCTAGTTATCAGATATTTACTATTGATGTGCACTTGATCTAGTTCACAATAATGATTACAAACGATATAGAAAAACATGCAAAACGTAAATCGAGCCTAAAAGAAATACAAATCGAGTGTGAATGTACGGTAATTATGCTACTGTGATTCAAATTGGTAAAAAAAGTAATAGTTGAGATGTCAACAGCCAAATTAATAGTGTGGTGGTTAATTATCGGTCAATGAGTAACGGTTTGGATCATTTAAATCTATTTTGTCTTTATTTTTTGATTTTACACTTGCATTCATGATTGTGAATGCTGTAGTTTTCGTTAATGAGTTGATTAAATTGCTTTGAATATGACTATATCTTAAGTTGAGAGACATAAGTTAGCTGAAAATTGGTGTTATATTGTTATTGTTTGATGATGTTATATGGTAATACTGTAATAGTGATCAATATGGTGTTAACTGGTAGGGATGCTAATGCTACTTCCCCCGCCGATGTTAGTATCTGATGTTTGTTTTTTAAGGAACTTCTTGTATTTACGGTTGTTAGGAGGTGGTACACAATGGAAGCAAATAACACACACACTAACGATTATCTCACAGAAGCAGAAATAAATGAACACCACTACAACTAGGGTTTTCTTATTAGCTCACAATACAAAGATTACAATCACATATGCAGGGTGTATATATGGATAAAGTACTAGGGCTAATTACTTGGTAAAAAGAAACATAGATGGACCCTAAGTTTACTTAGTAGCCGGCCCCCATGTGCTTTTTCCAAATCAACATTCATGAGCCCAAAGCCTTCACAATTAACCCTACAGCACCTGCATTCATGACTTCACATGTTGTAGTTTTAATTAGTTTTTCATTAGTAAATTGATGAAATTACTCTAACATGACAATATCTTAAAAGAGTGACAATGTGGCTGAAATTTTGTGTTTTATTGTTATTGTTTGATGATATTATACAGTAATAGTGATCAATTTGGTGTTAATTGGTAGGGATGCTGCCTCCATTTGCAGTAGAATCAGTAGAAACCAAATCACTAGCAAAGCATTGTACAGTAGGAATTGAACCAAGGATCACTTCTGAAAGAATCATACTTCTTGATACTCAGCCTGTTTTTAGTCCTTCAGTTTTGGCTGATATGATTAGATCTGATGGTTCATCCACAATATCAGTTTTGGGTGGTGAATCTTTACCTGCCGAGTTGGCACATGAACTGATGAGTATTCAGGTGTGTCTCTGGATTGTTTCATTTTTAGTTTTTCTTACAGTTTTGCTATCGATCATGTTCATTTCTACTTGATATGTTTATCTTTATAGTATACAACTTAATTTGCTTCTAATTGATTCTTTATCTTTTAACGCATTCTGCAAGGAACCCTTATAGCTTGGTGTTCTCTTGACCTCCATTTGCCACATTGTATTGGTGGTGTCAGAAGGTGTTCATGATAATAACATGTGGCGTTTAATGGCAACAGTATGGTTTCCCTTTTGTAAATATTTTCATGTTTGTTTTTCATACCAGCTGGTTGATACACATGAGTGTGTATATGAAATTGATTACAAATTAATGTAATCAGTATTTAATTATTTGATAAACAGATTCTGCTGATAACATTTCGATCATATTATAAGCTTTTGATAATCTGTTTCATATCTGCTCAACAGAAGAGACTATGTAATGGTAAAATAAAATTTACCTATTTTTCTTTTAACCTAATTTGAGAGACTACTACTGAAATTCTGAGGGTATGCTTGTCATTAAACTTTTGAGTGCTTACGCTTTTGTTTAAATAAAATCTTCCATTGGCAAAAAGACTTTGTTTAGGTGACCAAGCATCAGTTACAATTTTGGAATAAGCTTCTACCGAATAAGCTACTCAAAGTAACTTTTAAAAGTAAGCACTGAGCTTTTGAAAACAAAAATACCCGAATACGTTTATAGTAAGCATGAACCTATTAATATCTGTCCTTTTATGTCATTTTACATTTATTAGCTATAACTACAATTACTTTTACCAAATACCTCTATACAGTTAACAGCTCACTCATAGCATACCCATAATACATATCAATTTATTTTATGTATCTAGTTAATTTTCTTAAACTTATCAACTTAATTTTCTTCTATTTTATTGTCTAATTTATTAATTTCTTAAACAGTTAAAATTTCTCAAACAATCAAACACCTTATTATTAGAATGTAAACACATTCACAGTCAGTTATTTATTCTAGTATCTAGTTACCACATAGTCTGTTTGTTATAATGTACGTAATGTGCTTTTTGATTTCCAGGTGGATTTGTTAAAGCATAGCCTACCCGACCCTTCCTCCTTGTCTCTTTCACATCCACACAGCTCTAATTTAGGATCTGATAAAGAAATTAAAGATAAAATTCAAGAGGTTGGAGAAGAATACATGGCTTCCCGGTTTTTGTTCACACAAAGTACATTGTTCTTTTCTCATTTTTTTATATTTTACATGGCAGGACGTGTGAATTAGCGAATGCATGATAATTTGATATGATATTTTATTGTTTGCAGGCTTCGTGAACAAGATAATGCTCCCAAATATCTTGTGCAAGTAAAAAAAACACTTAATCAGTATTTTTGCTCCACTTCATTCAACAAACAGAAATCCACGAGTCTTGATAACAGTTCTGATCCAGCACCACTAGAGTTGTTTTTCATCCCACATAAATTTAATTCAGATCATCCGGGAACACAATATGAGAGTTACTATTCTTCCTTGTGGAGACTACGGGATCAGGTAAAAACCAGTAACTGTTGGCACATGTCAACAAGGGTTGGGTGTGGCTGGGTTGACCTTAGCGTGCCAGATATGATTCCACAAATTATCTCAATGATGATCTGATTATTAAGCAAAATGACTCTTTTTCAGTCCTTTTTACCCATTTGACCCATTTTCTTCAATCTATGTTTTTTATTCTACCTGGTAACCTGTTAGAGATAATACATAAGCCAAGTATTACCATTCAGAAGTAAAATGTGTCAAAAATGTCTGCCTTTAGTGTGTGTGCGTAGAGGTGCACAAAACCCAGGCTGGGCTAATTTCGGTCCCTACCAAAAAAAATCAAGTCTAGAAAGGGCCAGGCTTTTTCGGCTTTTGTAGTTTATTTATTTTTATTATTTCTGAATGCTAAGATGTACAGTAAGTTTACAAATGTTACTTTAGACTTATAACTAAAGTTTCACTAAAAAGATTTAGTATCAAGTATAAATAAAAATGTTTTCTTAATAAATTAAATAAAGCCCACTTTTACTCCTGTGTGCTAGTTTCATGGGATGGTGTTGGGTAGGGCTGCAACAATGTTGAGCTTTTATCAAGCCCCTTGAGCTTTGGATCGAGCTCTAAACAAGTGTTTTCGACGGAATATATATACATTCTATCGGATCATCGCTGGATTTGACAACATCATTTTGATTTTGGGTTCAGGTTTTATCGATGAGTGGTCCATCTTTTTCAAGAACAGTGTCAGAGAGAGACTGGCTGAAAAATTCAGGCAAGATATGGGAACTAGTGAAGAATTCATCAATCATTTCTGATTACTGCAGGACACTTCAAAACTCAGGCTTATTCAGAAGATGATATCATCTGTTTCACTCAAGAATCAAGAGAAAGCCATGATGTAATACTATGTGTGCTTCAGTCACTGCATTTCCTCTAGAGCTTAAACATATCTTTTCTTCTCAAATATATATTAAATATCAACTTCCTTTACGTGCCATGCGTGCAGCTGTAGAAGCTTATGGTACCACTTTCTTTGCACCTCAAAGCATGAATTCACATTGCATCTCACTTTAACATAAAACAAAACAACAGATCGATTTAGAAAAATACTCCAAAAGAAATAGTGACGATAGTGGCAACGGGCAGTGGAGACGAAACCACGACGGCGTGGTGATCGGAATGGTTGCGACGGTCGTAGTTTCTTGAAGTGCAGCATTACCAACGTCACGAGGAATTGAGTTGGTGGCAATGGCGGTAGGGACGAAGCCACCAACGACAACATTGGTGGCCGCACTAGGTGCGACAGCCATAGTTTCTTGCGATACCGCATCATTGACGGCGGAGACGGCGATTAACATAACAACCACGGCGGTGACCGCATTACTGCACAATTTTACCTAAAAAACTAATGAGTCAAGTTCGTATGGTGCATGTATAAATTTGAGTCTGTCTATGTTTTTTACGTAAATTTTGTTTTAGAAACGAGTCGGGTAAATATAATACGTTTTCATTCGACGATGTAAATCTAAGTTATTCTATGTTGTAATGTAAATTTACTTCGGAAATAAGTCGGTGTAATTGCAATCTATAATTTATCATACAGACAAATGGCAAGTGATTTTTTATGTACGTTAGGAGTTAGTATACGTTTCAACATAATTATTGTTTGAAAAAAAGTTGGGTTAAGTATAATAGTTTTCATTCAATGATATAAATTCGAGTTACTATATATTTGGATGTAAAATTACTATAAGAATAACAAAAATTAGAAATTCGTATCGAATGTAAAATGTTGTCCCGCCGCATTACACGTACATGTTGAGCTTATATATTCTTATCAAAATTCTTAGCCAACCGACTATATCTATTGGTATATCTAAATTTGAAACAAGTATATAGTCTTAGTGACCGGATAGCAGTGGTGGTTGTTTTTATCAAAATTCTTAATTACAATGAAATTGTAAATAATTGAAGTTTGCATGAACAAACCCGATTGAGCTACTCGGTTCCTTGAGCTTGACAATATAATAAATCTTTAAATATATGGTATACAGTCTAATTCATACTCGCAAGATAAAGAAACTATTATTTATATAAATGTTGTATATAGTAACATCGTGGATATCAATATATTATATATTTACTAAGTTAAGACTCTTAGCCAACCTACTATATCTATTGTTTAGGAATAGATATATTATCTCTTTTATTTATATAGAATATATATTATATATATTATATAATTATATATATAGATATATATATTATATATATTATCTCTATTATATAGATATATATATATATATATATACAATATATTATATATATTATCTCTATTATTTAGAAATAGATATGTATTATTATTAGAGATAATTTGGTGTAATTAGTTGCTTATCTTCCTTATATTTATGTTTGTATTCTGCCCTATATATGGGGGTTTTTCATAATCAATACGGGACAAGGATTACACCATAAACCTCTTTTATGGTATCAGAGCTACGGTTCTGAATACCTTCCCACCCTCCTCGATTTTTTTCGCCTTGCCAGATTCGTCCAAGTACCAACCATGACCAAAGATACAAGCAAAGAAAATGTTGCACCTGAGCCGCCCACCAAACCATCTCCCCTACACCTCGCGTATTCAATAACAAACATCCAAACCAAAATCCGGACCCTTGACGGAACCAAGGTTACATATTCCTCCTGGGTTAAGCTATTCCACCTCCACACAGTTGCATACAAGGTCTCTACTCACATCGATGGTACAACACCTCCAGCATCAGACGCACACAAGGTATGGAAAGAACTCGATGCTTTGGTCCTGCAATGGATCTACAGCACTGTTTCAGATGAACTCTTAATTCGCATTCTGGACACCAAGGCCACGGCTCGATCAGCTTGGTCAAAATTAGAGAAGATCTTTCTCAGCAACAAAAAGGCTCGTGCTGTAGCGCTAGAGACTAAATTCTGCAACCTGTCACTTACGGCTGCTCCTCAGTGAAGACTATTGCCAACGTCTGACTGACTTGGCGAACCAATTAGCCGACGTGGACCAGCCTGTCTCCAAGTCGCGCTTGGTTCTTCAACTCGTTCGAGGACTTCCCGTGGAGTACAACACCACACGTCCTTGATCAATCAACAAGGTGTGGACTGGGATCAGGCCATCACCATGCTCAATGACGAAGTCTTGAGGATTGAAGCTCAAAAAGGATCCCAATCCACGGTTCTCTCCATAATCGCCACACCATCGCAACCCTCTCCCGCTCAAAACAACAACAATCAGTCTGCTGAAACCACTTCCAATTCCTCTTACAACCGTCGCGACGGAAGAGGTAAGGGCGGCTCCTTCAATCGGCGTGGTGGGAGAGGTCGGGGTGGTGGCAAATCGCCATGGCCTACTCAATAAGCAACTATCCTAATTAGGCTTGGTGGACTCCACTGCCCCGCCCATATCCAACTCAACAAAACTGGCGGCCCACTCTGCAGGCCTACCAACCAACTCCCTCCCTAACATAGACCCACTATGCTGGGTTTCCAGCCCATTCATCACAACAGGGGGTTTATAACGCGTTGTGCCCATCTGATTTAAGTGCTGCTTTTGCAAATTTGCATTGTAATCCTTCGTCCTCCTCCTGGACTTCGGATATCATGGAGACCGGCGCCGAGTCTCATGTCACTTATGATCCCAGTAAACTATCTATCCATGATTCATCTCCTACTTGTCGTAATCTTTTGGTGGGCAATGGCAAATCTATACCAATTCAAGGATCGGGAACATGCTTTCATTCTTTACCTATCCACACCTATATTTTGCCTCATGTCCTTTACAGCCCACACATTATTAAAAAACTTATATCTGTTAGATGTTTTACTCGTGATAACCAAGTTTCTGTTGAATTTGATCCATTTGTTTTTCTTTAAAGGATCTCAAAACAAAGCGGATTCTTTCTCGCCGCAATAGCACTGGGGATCTTTATCCATTCACTCCTCCACAACTGCCGTCTCAAGCCACTTTCCTTGCCCCACCGACTCGTCCATGGCATGATCATCTTGGCCACGCCGGGGCCCAAGTTTTAGATATTTTAAGTCGTAATTTATTTTCATTGTAATAAGACAACATTTCTCATATTGCAATTCATGTCAACTTTCTAATATTAAACAGTTACCCTTTTCCTTATCCATTACATTTACTTTTACTCCGTTTGATATAATTCATTACGACCTATGGACATCCCCAATCACGAGTAAAACTGGGTACAAATATTATATGGTTTTAATAGACAATTTTCACACTTCGTGTGGGTCTACCCTCTTAAATATAAGTCCGAAATTTTCCCCACCTTTGCCAAATTTCACCAACTAATCCTCACACTATTCAATCGTAAAATCAAAACTTTCCAATGTGTTTAGGTGGCAAAGTTGACAATCAAGCCTTTAAAAATTTTGCACACCAACACGGGCTTCTTTTTCGTTTTGCCTGCCCACAAACCTCTTCCCAAAATGGACGTACGGAATGAATGATTCGCTATCTTAATGACATCATTCATGCTCTTTTGATCCATGCCCACCTCCCATCCACTTTTTGGGTTGAAGCCCTCCACACAGCCGCATACCTACATAATATACTACCAACTAAACGCCTAAATTTACACACCCCAACCTTTGTTCTTTACTTGCGTCATCCCAAATATGAACACTTACGTGTTTTGGTTACGCATGTTACCCTAACACCTCTGCCACTCAACCACATAAACTCACTCCTCGGTCTGTGCGTTGTATATTTCTCGGATATCCACCCCAACTTTCGTGGGTACTGTTGCTTTGACCCCACTACAGGAAAGGTCCACATTTCGCGCCATGTAATCTTCGATGAACATGTGTTTCCGTACCCTAGTCCACAGCCTTCTACTTCGTATACTTTCCTGTATGATCTGCGTCCCATCAGATTCACCTTCCAACAGCCGGCATCTCCCCCTCGTCCTACCCCTACCGACCCTTATCCCTTCACTTATTCCCGACGCCCACGTCCTCCACCTCCTCAAACAGTACCTCCTGCACCTAACCCGACACCACCACCAGTGCCAACCCCTGCCCCGCAGCCCGCTCCTCAGTCCTCTTCCACAAGCCGCACTCACCCCATGACTACCCGCTCAAAATCCCGTAATCTCTCTTCAACCACCTTTCACACCACCACATTATCCCCATCCCTACCACATATTCAAAAGCCTTAACTGATCCTAATTGGTTGAAAGCTATGCAAACTGAATTTACGGCTCTATAGGAGAATGAAACTTGGGAGCTAGTTCCCTGACCTCTGGACCGTCTAGTCATTAGATGCATGTGACTTTTCCGCCATAAATTTAAGTCTGATGGGTCGTTAGAATGGTACAAGGCTCGCTTGGTGGTCAATGGAAATTCACAAACAGTGGGTATCGACTGTGATGAGACATTTAGCCCAGTTGTTAAACCGGCCACTTTCGGATGGTTCTTGTAACATCTCGTATTTTTTTGTTAACTAAAAGTTAACTTCGTTTACTCTTACAAGGGTTATTTTGTCAATTTTGAAACTCATGTGTTGATTGTGCTTATTCATTATTGTCATTAAGTTAAAAATATAAATATAAAAAAATAATAATAATAATAATGTTAATATTAATAAAAGTGACAATAATAATAATAATAATAATAATAATTGTAATAATAATAGAATAATAATAACAACAATAATGTTAATATTAATAAATAAATAAATAAATAAAGTTTTAACTTAACAATGTTTAAAACCTTAAGTAGTTAAAGATTAGGGGGTCTTAATGTCAATTTATAAACTTCATATTGAAGTTTCTGCTTAAAATAAAAGAAACTTAAATTTGAGGGACCAAATGTGTAATAACCAAAACCCGCCCCCCCCCCCTTACCCCGTATTCCGGCAGGGACTCCGGCCACCCTCCGGCCGAAGTCGGCGAGTTTAAAACCCCAAAATCCTCCGTTTTTGTAATCCAAAAACCGTCCCAAAACCTCCTGGAACCGACCTCGAACTTGAATGCAACTTGTAATCGAGTTAAAGCATCGGTTACAAAGCTCAATCGAGAGTGTAACCGAAGCTTTAAACACCATAGTCGTTCGGGCGTTTAATCTTAATAATAATCTAATTAAACTAACCTAAGTAATCATCTAAGTAATCCTAAGTATTCAAAACTCTCAATTTCACCTGATAAACTCATTTCCTTGACATTCGAATCATCATCCTCGTCGCGACCTGCTACATAGTGAACTTCAACTTTCGTTCGATTATAACCAAAATTGGGTGAGGGCTTTTACTTACAGCATCATTGGAAACTTCTGTCGCGACGAATTCGTGTTTAATCATCATTATCTTCTCGAACCGGATTACCATAGTCGTGATTGTTCTTCATCTTGTTTTCATCGATTTAAACTTCAAACCAGGTAATTAATTGTACCAATACACTCGGTTTTACTTGGGGATCAAAAGCCCTAAGGTGGATTCCATTACCATTCGTGATTCGGTGTTCAATTTGATCGAATCTATTTCTAGGGTTCATGCGAAATTTGGGGGTTTGTTTAAGTTTGTATTTAACAATTAAAACGTGGATTCTAACGCGGCTGGAAGCCTTTGGTTCACTGGTAAAACACATGACTCCTAAACAGGAGGTCCCCGGTTCGAATCCGGGGAACCTCATGTATTTTTTTAGGCCTTTTTGGCCTTCAAATTTAATGTTAAAAATTTCTAAAAATTATGAAAAATCAATTCATAAACTTTGTTTCTTTTAAAACTATTTAATCATTTTTTTCTGTAATTTATTTATAAAAAAATATCTTTATATTATTATCCTAAAGTTAAAAATATAATTACAATATTTTTATAAAAATGTAGACTTTAAATACTAGTTTAATTTACACAAACTAATATTTCAAACATTGCTTTAACCTATTGTTTAATTTTATGTTCTTTTTATTTAATTACAAAATTGATCTAAACTTTATAAACATTACAAAATTATTATAAAAGTTACTATTAATCCATATGTTATATAAAATATAAATAAAATCGTTCCCACGAGAATATAATTGAGTTCTTATTTGGCAAATATAATCAACAAAACCCCAAACATCAAGTTAATTCCTAGTCCTTAAACTTATTATAGAGCTTTAATCTTGTAAATATATATATTTAGGTGTCTTGTGACGATACATCTTGGAGCGACGCTTGTTATTATTCTTATAATCGCCATTATATATTTATTGTCAAGTGAGTTTTCCTTGCCCCATTTTATTTTATTTCACACTACTTTGGGGTGAACATGATTATCTATACATTGTAAACTTATAAACGTTTGAGACTTGTAAGCACATGCAATTCATCTTATTATTATGTCATGGTTATTTGTGTATTGTAAGTATTTATATGAGATACATAGTTCGTTTACAATCATTAACTATTGCTAGCCTGGCGACGTCTTAGATCTTTGGGCTTGACAAGCCTATTTGGTGCTAAAGTCGATGTATTGCCGACTCCTAGGAGCCGTATGCTTGTGCACTAGGGAACCAAATACACTTAGCCAATCTTTTATACTGTAATCAAGTCGAGGTTTGGTTGTAACGATATGTGTTCTATAACCTTACTAGCTTATAACCTATGACATGAATTGCTACTTGTAACTTTCTTTTTCATATTATGTATGAAAACTTGGAAACTCACCAACTATTTTAGTTGACTCTTATTTTTATCATGTTTCAGGAAATCCCCAAGTTTAAAGTGGACTTTTGAAGCTTGGAAATAAAACTAGGACTTGGACCTAGTTAATAAATAATGTTATGCTACGTTTTGTTTTATTTGGGATTACTTCATGTTTTGAGACTTATGTTTGTAATGACTTTTGAAACTTATAATTTTAATAATTACACTTAAATATAGCGTTATGTGGCTGTGAACAATCTTAACCCTCACATCTCGACGATTCCGCCGTCAAGGTTGGGGTGTGACAGTTCTTTCTCTTGTCGTCTCGCGGTCTTGGTACATTCATCAATTGGATGTCAAGAACGCATTCTTACACGGGGACTTACATGAAACTGTTTATATGCATCAGCCACCAGGGTTTTATGACAAGCAGTCTCCACACCATGTTTTCCGGTTAAAGAATTCACTTTATGGACTTAAACAGGATCCTCGGCTTGGTACACCCGATTTGCCACTTTTATTACATCACATGGTTTTCGGAGTAGCACTTGTGAACAGTCGTTATTTATCAATAATCGGGATGCCTCTAACATTACATACTTACTTCTCTATGTGGATGACATTGTTCTCACAACATCTAATGATCGTCTGTTGCGACATATTATTGATACACTCTCAGAGAGTTTGCTATGACAGATTTGGGACGTTACATCATTTTTGGGGATTTAAAGTTACTCAACACAAGCATGGCCTTTTCTGTGACAGGATCAATATGCCAAGGATATTATTGCCCGTGCTTCCATGTCGTCTTGTAAACCGTGTACGACACCGGTTGACTTATCGGCTAAACTTAGTGCCATTGATGGCCCATTATTTTTTGACCCAACTTTATATCAAAGCCTTGTAGGTGCTCTACAATATCTTATATTCACACGACCAGATTTGTCTTATGTTGTTCAACAAGTTTGCCTTTTTATGCATGAGCCTCGGGACCCTCATTTTATGTTCATGAAAAGAATAATTCGCTACCTACAAGGAACTATTGATTACAGCTTACGCATTGTCAAATCGGGTTCTCACTCCTTGATGGCTTATTCTGATGCCGATTGGGGGGGTTGTCCCGACTCTCAGCGTTCAACCTTCGAGTACTGTGTGTTCCTGGGAGACATTCTTATTTCTTGGTCCTCCAAACGTCAACCTACGATTTCTAGATCAAGTGCCGAGGCCGAATATCGCGGGGTTGCTAATGTAGTTGCGGAAGCCATATGGATTCAGAACTTATTACTTGAACTTCATACACCTTTGTGCCATGCTTCGGTAGTCTATTGTGATAATGTTTCCGCGGTTTACTTGTCTAATAATTCGGTGCAACATCAGCGGACAAAACATATAGAGATTGATATTCACTTTGTTCGTGACAAAGTTCGGGTTGGTCACATTCGGGTCCTTCATATCCCCTCTTCACATCAGTATGCGGTTACCAAGGGCTTGTCTCGACAAATATTTCAGTCGTTTCGATCTAGCTTGAGCGTTTGTCCTCCGCCCGCTCAAACTGCGGGGGTATCTTAGCCAACCGACTATATCTATTGTTTAGGAATAGATATATATATTATCTCTATTATTTAGGAATAGATATGTATTATTATTAGAGATAATTATCGTGTAACTTGTTGCTTATCTTTCCTATATTTAAGCTTGTATTCTGCCCTATATATAGGGGTTTTTCATAATCAATACAGGGATAAGGATTTACACCATAAACCTCTTTTAGAGACTTGTATATTACACGACTGATGAAAATAATATATTGCAAAATTTAAATTTGAATTTAGATTGATTTTATATATACACATGATAATATGTAAATATACACTGACTTTATGAATTGCATATTGTTAGTGTGAGAAATTAAAAAAAATAATATAATTATTATAATTAATTAGAGATTAGAAAACAAACTAATTCTAGATTTTGAGAAATGAAATGATATAAAATAGATTGAAAGTTAATGAAGTTAAAACCATATTTGAAGCCTAGAAAGTTGATACATTTTGTACTTGTTATTTCAAAATTTAACATAGTATATGTTCACTATTAAAATGCTTAAATTTTAAACATTTTTCATTAAGCAATGACTTAAAAATAAAAAAAAGTTATTTTCATGTAGATCGTTTTTCAACGTTATAAAATATTATGTTTCATACATTGGGTTGTATTTTGATATCTTGGAATTACAACAAAAATATTTTAATTACAAAGTTGTATTACAGTTTTTATGAAAATATATAATAAATAATTAAATCAAATTAAATTATACCTACTCATCCATAAATATATTTCATTTTGTTTGTAAACATAATTATTTTTTCAAGTTCTACTTACCCTCTTATTATAATTTTACGGTCATATTTCTTCATTTTTTAAGTTCATTCAAAAAGTAAAAGTTTTTAATTTTATTTCTTGTGAAGTAATTTTAGAAAAATGATATGAGTAAACAAAAAATAATAATTTTATCTTTTATGTCACTAACTCATCTATTTGAATTAGTCATTCAAATATACAAAGACGATTTTGATAATATTTATATCGATTCTTTTAAATAATGTCTAAATCCAAATATTACTATAGTATCAACTTTTTAATATTTTTTATTCATAGATCATTAAATTTTGTTTCTAAAACAATTTGTCATTTTATGACATAAATTGTTATAATGAATGATAATTTATCTTATAATTTTTATTATAAAGTTCTTTAACTTAAATATTAATATTAATTTTTAGGTTTAATTTAAATGAATGACAATATATTGTATTTTATTGCACTAAGGTGCTATTTTCGAAACAATTACTTCTCTGTTATATGTGAAAATTTTAAGACAATTTAAATATGAGGAAGTTCACGTATAATTAGTAATTCAACAAATTTTATTTGATATCAAATTTTAATATGAAAACAATTTAAAACTTAAATTATGTCAATTTCTAATATGTAAACTATTTAAAATTGTTAATTATGATAACCATTGATTGTTTTTTAAATGATTAATAAAGTATTTTTTAAATTAAAAATCATAAATTTTAAAATAAATGCAATCATAATTTAATAAATTTTAAGCATGAAAACTCAATTGGGGAGGCTCTCATTGATTGACATATGTCTGTAGAAAACTTTGCAGATTATTACGTGTCTCTAAAAAAATCTTATTTTATTAAAGGTAAATAAATAATCAAACAACTTTACATAGGTAAAAAGATTAAATTAATAAAGCTCGAGAGGGTGAAACTTTAGGCTTCAACTGAATCTAATTCCAACTGCTTATTTATTTTTCGCTACCAACTGCTTATTATTATTGGCTAACTACAACTCACAAAACTCCATTGCTAACTGAATATCAATTTCAAGAGAACCAATTATTACTTAATGTTACTAACCTGCTATTTAAAAAAAAATCACCTAAAATCCACCTAAATACCTAGGATGGGCCAAAAACCTTTTGACTATTGTTCAACATACAGCTCAAAGATGATGTCAATAGCTTGTAAAATAATAGTTATACTTTCAATATTAATGTCAACATTCTTACATCTTTGATAAACAAAGGAACTAAAATAGCTAAATCTAGGAACATTTAAGAATAACATTAACCAGATTTGAAAAAGAAATTGTGATTCTTAAACAGTAAGGACTCCTAATCAATCACTCCATCATCACATCTGATGAAGCCTCAGTGGCTGATTTATCTTTCTTACCTGCATATAATCAAATAGAAAAATCAGTATGTAATACAAACAAAAGTTTTAGTTAGCAAAAGTCTTTAAAACCACCTACCCTTTTTGTCCTTCTTGTTTGATCGCTTTGATCTAATCTTCAAACTCTTTTTCATGTGAAATTTTATTGGAGATTTAGTAGTTTCTTGTGATGATGTCCCTGATCCTGTAAATACATTTTTGCAATGGTAAGAGATATGATAGTCCTGTCACTCCTGTGTAATGATCTAGCCTAAAGGTGGCAAAATGGGGCGAAATGGGTTTGTGTGGAAACTGATCATGGTTGATATAAGCAGGTGGACCCATTGGGTCAAATTCTATTATATCTACTAATAATTATAATACTTTCTTATTGTTGAAGAAAAGAAAATATGCTGCAACTTTTTCTTTGTGAACCAAATTTTTTGGTAAGCTATGATGAAAAATTCATCAAATATATCATCTCTCACACTTGTTGATGATACTCTTTCAACCTGTTGGGTAATTTCATGGCCCAACATTACTCAACCACTTGCACTTAACAGGTTACCTTGGTTTTGAAAAGCGCTAGGTGCATTGAGGCGTTAAGGTTCCCAAAGCCAAGGCGTGAGCTAAAAGCATCACCACAAGGTGTTGCTTAATGCACAACCAGAGTGTATGTGTATTATCTGGTTTTACATATAAAGTAAATCATTTTTAATCTCTTTACTCTTTTGGTTGTTTTTACCTATTAGCCTCTGCAGTCTGCACACCCTAATTCTGATCCAAATAAACATGAAGGCGCCATTTCAAGGCCCTCAAGTGTTCTCCAGATCACCTCACGCACCAGGCACACCTCAGGCGCACTTTTTAAAACCAAAAATGTAACCTAAGTTTCTTCTATTAAACTTTGGGCTGAAAATAAAATTACCAGGTCTAGTCTAGCCCCTAACATCTGATCTTTAATTTCTACTCCTAAAAAGGTTCTGATGAGAGTATTGGTATGTAAGGATTCACGTCTGACATTAACATTTTACTGTAGATTTATTGGTGCCTTGGATGATGTTCTTGGTTCTGTAAGTATGTGTGTTCAATGATAAGAGATACGATATAGTCCTTTCTCGTGGTTTAGCCCTATGTAATCAATAGCACACAAGGCACTCGCCTCATCTAAGCCCGCAGTCATACCAACTTGAGTCCATCAAGGCGCAAAGGCACAAATACTAGCCAAATTCTACAAAACAAATGAACCGAACTGGTTTGAAACAGCTAAAAATCTAAAGCTGGTCTGAAGCATCCAAAAATAGCCTGGAACCAACCTAAACATGTCTAAAACCCAAAAAGTAGCAGACTTTTATAGTGTCTCTTGCTTAAAAAAGGCGTCCCCAACTGTTTGCACCTTGAGTGCACCTAGTGCATTCAACCACCTAGGTTTAACCCAAACAAGTTTGGTTATCCTTTGACTTCCACTCCTAAAAGGTTCCTAACTAACTGATCAAAATTTCTAAAATCAATCATATATGACAACATACAAACAGATTGTAAGTAAAGATTGATACCATCTGCAACAGCCATCTCGATATCTTCCATGGTAATAAGCCCCTTCTCCATGGCCTCCTTCTGGTCCTGTTCATTGTTCAGTACAATATCCAACGAATCAACTCAATTAGTCATGCAAAGAAGCAAGTTTTTCTTCACAGCAGAACTACATCGAACCATACAAATGCACAAAACATGAACAAGACATTGAACATACCCTCCGCCATTTCTTCATGAGCTTTCGCTTACGCTTGCCGGAGATGGTGGTGTTTTGGGGCTTATGCTTGAGCTTTCCAGTGGCGGGGTCACCGTGCACCGCCCTCTTCCGCTGTGCCACGGCGGCTCTCCGCCGCTTCTGTACGACGTTGAAGACGGCCATTTTGATGCCTTTGAGCTCCGGCAATTAGGGTTTTGAGGTTTTGACACTTGTGGTATAAGTGTTTTCAGGGTTCCTTTATTTGTCGATGAAAACAATTACATAATTTCCCCTTCATGTGTTACTTAACAACCATATTTGCCAATCGTGTCTGTTATTAAAATAAGGAATTTTTTTTATTAGTAGGGTAATTTTAGGAAAATATTTAATTTTTCGGGTTAAAAAAATACATTAGGGGTACCCGTCGGTGCCACCGGCGGGTTCCCCTCGTCACATCAACTGCCAACAACAGCTTTAGACAGACGACTTGACCATTATTAGACCAGAACCCCCATGTGAAGGGCGGATACTTGGTTAGGGTTTTGATCGAGTGTGTCATTTTTTTAAAAAAAAATTTCTATTATATAAACCATCTAACACAAACTTTACTCTTCATCTTTCACATTCTAAACTCACATTCCACATTCTCTATTTTTCTAATACACACTAAACTCACATTCCACATTCTCTATTTTTCAACAAACTCACAGATTTTATTCCATGGCGAATTGGGATGTTACATCGGGTCCTTTGAATACGGAATTGTTATTTTTGGTTGGTGAGCATAGAGCTACTCACTATTTTCAGAATCCAGCGAGTGATGCCGGTGTTTTGCGTCCTAGACGGGGGGATACCAATTTTTGGAGGCTCATCAAACACAAGCCTATACCCAGTAATGTTATGCCTTATATAAGGATAGCGGGTGTAGAGATTTATGAAAAGGCTGATGCAACCTAAACATCTTTAGTCTCTCTTGCATGCTGCACAAGTGCATTGAAGTGGAATGCTTCAAAAGTTTCACATGTGCAACAGAAATACTCTAAGTGTGAAATCTTCCGAAGCCAAGACCAACATCTTCCGAAGCCAAAGATGAAGTCTTCCGAAGCCTCAGAGACAAAGTCTTCCGAAGCTTCAAGTTATGAAGACAGATTTCTTCCGAAGACTTTTAAGACATGTTTTTTCTGATGTACCTTTTTGTAAAGCTGGACACCTTTCCGCTGCACCTCTGCAAGTCACCAACTTACATGAGTTGGTGAAAAGGTCCATGCTTTTGGTAACTGTACATTGAGGTCTTGAGTCTGTAACTATCTACTTTATGTACTTTATCCTTTTTGTAATAGATAAGTATATGAGTTATGTCATGTCATAGTCACTAGTCAAAAGGCAATCTGCCTTTTGACTTTACAATTGATTTTGTGTGTGTCTAGTCAATTGTATCCAGCTGGCTTTCAAAGTATAGCCGGTTGTAGGATGTTGTATAAGTATCTCATGTTCTTGTATCTTTCAGATATGCTATGTAACACTTGTAATAGAATATAGAGAAAGCAATATACTGCATTCTTGAAAACCATATACTTGTGTTCTTTGTGTTCTGTCTCTTACATTACTTGTGTTCTTAGTGTCTTATCTTGGTTAATCCAGTTTACTGTTTGATTAAAGCTTGGTTAATCTCCTCTTTGTGTTGTTGTGTTGTAACTCACACCCTTCAACGATCCTGCATTTGGTATCAGAGCATTCAGGCTCTTGATATAAGATCTCACCATCTTAAGATCCCTCACAACACACAAATACCAAACTTTTCAAATGGCAGCCATTTCCAAAACTGATATGGAAACTAGAACCATGAACAAGTCCCCACTGATCACTCTTGATGAGTTTGACACCTGTGTTTAAGAATGGAAGGTTTCATCAGGTCTCTTGATTCAAGAATGTGGAGAGTCTATTGAGAATGGACCTTTCATACCTAGCACACCCTCTGCTACTGGTGCTGGTATGATCCCCAAGATGTGGCTAACTACTTTGATGAAGATAGGAAGAGTAGAGATAGACAGGAAAGCCATGACAGCTCTTCAAACTGCCCTTCCAAACTCTGTGTACAGAGGTTTCAAGAAGTGCAAAACAGCTAAGCATTGTGGGATGCACTGAAACTGATGTATGAGGGTTCTTCTGAAGCCAAGGAGAAAGATCTCCTGAAGCAGCAGTTTGAAAACGTTACCTTCAAAACAGGTGAGACCATGACTCAGCAATACTTCAGGTATGTTGATTGTGGATACCCTAGTGGATGGAGGAGTTTCTCTTGAGAATAGAGACATTGTAAGGAAGTTCATGTCCTCACTTCCTAGGCAATGGACACACTACTGTGTGGTGATCAAGAGAACTGAAAATCTCAAAACTCTCACTCTGACAGAGTTATATGGGATTCTCAGTGGCTACCAGATGGAGATGAACATGCAGGGTTCATCTGGCAACTCCAACAATCAAATGGGTTCAGCCCTACATGGGTTGAAAGGGATAGCATAGAACCCAAACATCATCTTATATGCTACCCTGACAACTCACCCAAGGGTCCTTTCATCACCTTTCCAGAGACACCAAAGGAGAACTACACTCAAGGAAGCCCATTCCAAGAGGCAAGCTCTTCTCAAGCATTTGTGTCTTCTGATGAAAGCTGTGGCAACTCTCTTTTCACTCTTGAAGACCTGGACTGTATCCATCCAATGATCTGGAGTACATGGAAATAGTCTAGCAGATGGCTCTTCTCACTCACAGAGCCAAGAAGTTCTACAAGAGGAGTGGAAGGAAGTTCCCAAGCAATGCAACTAGTGGAAAGTTTGGACTGGACAAAGGCAAAGTCAAGTGTTACAACTGTAACTTGATGGGCCACTTTGCCAGAGAGTGTAAGGCACCTAGAACCAATGGTGGCCAAACACAACCCAGACCAAACTACACTGACAAAGTTCTCCATAATGAGAAGTCAAAGCAGCAAGCTGTTGTTGCTGTTGAGGAAGGAGGCTTTGACTGGAGCTTTCAGGTGGAAGATGCTTCTCCAAACCAAGCATTGATGGCAGATCATGATGAAGCCAAGGTATTGGAACATCTCTATACTCCTGAATGCATTGCTAAAGTAACAGGTACAGGTCCTATAACTTGGAACTGAGATCTGATATTGAGTCCTTAAACATTTTAAAATCTGATTTTAGAAAGACTGAAAATGATTATAAGCTGAAAATAGAGGACTTAGAGAAAAAAATCAGTTCTAAAACATGAACACACAGATTTTAGGACTCAAATTAAGATCTTATAACCAAATTAACTGAGTGACAGGCTGAGCTTGTGATCAGCAAAGCTAGGGCAGAAAAGAGTGTTCTTGAAGAAAAGACCTTTAAGAACATGATATCCTCATCCCTGCATAACAAAGTGTGCTATCAAAATAGACAGGGACTAGGATCCAATGAGATAGCTCCTCCACACACAATCTTGTCAGTAAGATCTCCTAGGTGTGAAACTTATGAAGATGACCTTCCTCTCATAGATTCTATGAGTGAGGAGGATGAAGAAGAGATAGTGAAGAATCCTTCTACTAAGAGTGAAGAGGAGGATTCCAAGAAGGGCCACTATCCTTCTGAGGAGAAAGTGAAGACTGTGATGACCAAGTCCATGAGAAAGAACTTGATCAGAAAGAGCAAAAGGAAGGCTCAAGAGATCAAGGCTACTTTTGACTCTAAGCAGAAACAAGTTTTTATTTCTGCAGGGTTTAAAGTGGTAGGGACTGAAGGCATCAACCAAAACTCTGCTAAGAGTTCTGGTTCTTGCTCAACTCATCTCAGCAGCAAGAAGAAGACTGATCTGCTGTGTACCACTGCTACACAGCCTGGTCCATCAAACTCCAAGCACAGTTCTCAGCCCAAGAGTACTGTCTCAGCATCTGCAAAGATAAAGGTGGAGAAGGGAAGTGACCAAAGACAGTCTTACTCTCTAGACAAGGCTCTTGTGAGAAGAAGATGAATTGTGTTATGTGTGACAGCACCACTCATATTGCAAAGGATTGTCCCTTCAATCCTAAAATACTGTCCACATGGCCAAAACAAAGGCTTCAAAGAGTTCCAAGAAGATTCAGGCTTCGGAAGGAAAACCACTTTCCTTCGGAAGTCTCAAATCTAAAAAGAAGGGAAGTGGAATATTCTCTTCGGAAGAACATTTGGTCTCGGAAGAAAGGAATTCTTCCGAAGCACTAAAGTCTGCTGCAGTGTTTGCAGAATCTTCCGAAGGTTCAGTCATCAAAACTTCTGAAACTCCAAAAGGTTCTAAAGTTTTGAAGGTCAAGTCCAAGACTCCAAAGGTGGTGTGGACGTCTAAGAAAGACCAAGTGACTGAGATTTCTCCATCAACAACTCAAGATTCTCTTAGTACAACCATAGGATCTATTACTGTTAATTTACCTTCTGCATGTGAGCCCAAGACAAGCAAGGCTGGGTTTCCAGATGTAACTAATCATTCTCTTTTGTGCAGGGACGGCTGAAGACAAATAGAAATGTTTGGATCATAGACAGTGGCTGCTCCAGGCACATGACTGGTAATAGGTCACTACTCCAGAACTTTGAAAGGATTGATGGAGGACCTGTTGCTTTTGGAGGAGATGAAGGTGGTTACATTTCTGGAAGGGGCAAGGTCACAAATGGTAAGCTCAGCATTGAAAAGGTAACTTTGTTAAGGAGCTTGGATACAATCTTCTGAGTGTATCTCAATTTTGTGATCAGAGTCATAACATGCTCTAGACTGAGCATGAGTGCATTGTTCTTAAGCCTGGTGTGGTCATTCCTCATGAGCATATCCTGCTTAGAGCCCCCAGGAAAGGAAACATGTACAAGATGGATTTGCAAGAAACCTCTCCCTTCGGAGAAGTTTCATGCTTTCTATCCAAAGCCAATAGTGATGAGTCTTTCCTATGGCATAAAAGAATATGCCATGTAAACTTTAAGAACATGAATAAATTGATTAAGCATGATCTAGTAACTGGAATGCCAAAGAAAGAGTTTACAAGTGATGATCACTATGTTGCATGCTTGAAAGGGAAGCAACATAAGGTATCTCATAAGCCTAAGGAAATGAACTCCATCACTACACCCCTACACTTGTTACATATGGATCTCTTTGGCCCCACCAGTGTAATGAGTTTAGGAAGGACCTTATACTATCTAGTGATCACAGATGATTTTACAAGATTCACTTGGTCTTTTTCCTTAGAACTAAGGATGAGACTCCTAGATTCTGAAGAATTTCATCTTAAAGATTGAGAATCAGTCTGATCACAAGGTCAAAATCATAAGATGTGATCAAGGAACAGAATCAAGAATCAAACCCTTGATACATTTTGTGATGATAAGGGTATTCAAGACAATTTAGTGCTCCCAAGACTCCTCAGCAAAATGGTGTTGCTGAGAGGAGAAACAGGACACTGATTGAAGCTGCAAGAACCATGTCGTCTGACTCTAAACTGCCTATCACTTTGGGCAGAGGCAGTCAACACTGCCTGCTATGTGCAGAACAGTTTTAGTAGTTAAGACTCATGGGAAGACTCCTTATGAACTTTGGCACAAGAGAAAACCTTTCATTGGTTTTCTTAGGTCATTTGGATGTCCTTGCACCATCTTGAATACCAAAGATCAAATTGCCAAGTTTGCTGAGAATCAGATGATGAACACTTTATTGGATACTCTTCCCAAGCTAAGGCTTATAGAGTGTACAATCTCAGAACTAGAATAGTTGAGGAGTCAGCCAATGTGACCTTCAATGAACACACATCATGTGTTGCTGATTCTGGTCCAGATTGGCTATTTGATCTTGATTTGGTTACTAACTGTTTTAATAAATCTTGTGAGAATGTTTCAGGATCTGCAGAAAATTTAAATACAGGTGATTCTGACCCAAGATTTGAGCTAGGAAGACCTTCAAGTCGTACATCTTTAGCTCCAGTTGGAACTACTTCTGCAAATGAGGTTTCTATCAGCACAACAATGACAAATTCAGCTGATACATCTGGTATGCCTTCAAATTCCAGCCAGAGGCTCTACAACTAGATAAGAACACCTCAACTGTGGAAGGCAACAATGGTGAATGGTGACAGTGACCAAGGATTTCTTGATGCCACTAACCACACCATAGATGAGAACATCAATGATGTCACACACTGCTTGGATCAAGTTTCACTTGAAAAGTGTGCTGATGTGGTGGGAGAACATCTATGCCAGATCTAAATTTTTCTAATTTAGATCTTTCTCAACAACTTGCTGTGATTCCTCAGCTTAGGATCCACAAGTCTCATCCTACCACAAACATCATTGGAGATGTTGTCTCCGGGGTAAAGACAAGAGGACAAACCCATGAAGCAAATGTTTGTCTTCACTCTTGTTTTCTATCCCAGATAGAGCCAAAGAAAGTTGAGGAAGCTCTAAAGGATGGAAGTTGGGTTGAAGCCATGCAACAAGAGCTGCTTCAATTCAAAAGACAGAAAGTTTGGAACCTTTGTCCTCTTCCTTTTGGGAAGACTACCATAGGAACCAAATGGGTGTTTAGGAATAAAAAAGATGATAGAGGCATCATCATCAAGAACAAAGCTAGACTGGTTGTTCAAGGATACACACAAGAAGAAGGGATTGACTACACTGATGTCTTTGCTTTAGTGGCAAGATTAGAAGCTGTTAGGATATTGCTGGCATTTGCTGCATCCAAGAACTTCAAGGTCTTTCAACTTGATGTGAAATGTGCCTTTTTATATGGAGTGATAGATGAAGAGGTTTATGTCAAACAGCCACCTGGTTTTGTAGATCCTGATCATTCTGATTATGTCTGCAAGCTTGACAAAGCTCTCTATGGGCTGCATCAGGCACCCAGGAAGTGGTATGAGACACTGTCTGAGTATTTCTGTAAACATGGATACAGGAGAGGTACTATAGATGGAACTCTCTTCATCAAAGGACAAGGAAAAGACGTATTGCTAGTTCAAGTATATGTGGATGACATCATCTTTGGTTCAACTAATCCAAAGCTCTACAAAGACTTTGAGAAGCTGATGAAAGACAGATTTGAAATGAGTGCCATGGGGGAACTCAATTTCTTTCTGGGAATTCAAGTGAAGCAAGTTGAAGATGGCATCTTCATAAGTCATTAAAGTATGTTCAAGACATACTCAAAAGGTTCAATATGATTGACTGTAAGATTGCTAAGACACCCATAGCCAGAAACCACTCCATTGGTCCTAATCTTGAGGGGGTGTGTAGATGAACACTTATACAGGGCTATGATTGGGTCTCTTATGTATCTTACTGCTAGCAGGCCTGATATCATGTTTGCTACATGCATCTGTGCAGGATATCAAGCCAACCCTAAGATGTTTCATCTTATCACTGTCAAAAGGATTCTAAGATACCTAAAAGGTGCATCAACACTTGGTCTATGGTATCCCAAGAACTCTGACTTCAATCTATATGCTTATACAGATAGTGATTATGGTGGTTGCAATATGACTGCAAAGTCTACATCTGGGGGATGTTAATTTCTTGGTGGAGGGTTGTCTCATGGCAATGCAAGAAACAATCCTGTGTCTCTGCATCAACTGCTGAAGCTGAATACATTGTTGCCGCTAGCTGCTGTGCTCAAGTGCTTTGGATTCAGAATCAAATGCTAGACTATGGGTTAAATTTAAGGAGACTCCAATCCACATAGACAACAACAGTGTCTCAATTACAGAGAACCCTGTGCAGCACTTAAGGACAAAGCACATCAGTATCAGGTATCATCTAATAAGAGATAATTATGAAAAGGGATTAATTAAACTAGTCAAGGTTCACACAGATGAACAATATGCTGATTTGTTTACAAAAGCTTTTGATGAACAACGATTTAAATATCTAATATCAGCTATTGGGATGATCAACCTTGAGTAAATTTTTCTTAAAACTAATTCTTATTATCTTAAAATGTGTGTTCTAAGTTGTCTAGTCTATCATCTTCATAAGCTCATGTTTTCCTTGGATTGGAAGACTTTCCTTAGATTAATTGATGATTTTATACTTCGAAAGTTATGCATTTTAACTTCGGAAGAAAATCACACCTTCAAAATATTTACCTGTCTAAGAAATTTACCTTCGAAGAAATTTCAATTTTATCTTCCGAAGCTTAAATAATTATCTTAGACACTTACTTATTTTCAAGGACCTTTTCCTTCCGAAGCAATACTAAACTCTCGAAAGCTTTGTTGATCTCTATACAAAGCACTCAAGTCTTAATTTTTTCTTCCGAAGCAAAATCATCAAATACTCTCAGAAAACTCTTCCGAAGTCATTTTAGCTTCGGAAGCTTTTTCATTAAAACTTCCGAAGTTAATTAACCTTCGGAAGCTTTTTGACTTCCAAGAAAACTACTTTTTGAGCAAAACGTAAACTACCTTTTCAGAGGTTCCGGATTTCAAAGTTTATCCTCTTTCATTAAACTTTATCTGAAATCCCTCTCTCATATAAACCCAACGGCTTCCCCTCTTCTATCATCTGCTCTTCCTTCAAACCTAAAAACTCAAATTTCTCTCTGAAATTTCTTTCTTTCTTTTTCCTTCATCTCTAAGCTACCTCAAAATGGCTAACCTTGCTCATAGAAATGATCCCAATTTTACCATGCAGCTACATAGACAACACAATCAAGTTGCTCTGTTATGCTCTGAGAAGATCCTCATTTCTCAGAGGTTTGTCGTTTCTTGTCTCTGTCGAACTACTTCACCTCCATGACCATTGATCCTCCACTCTATGAGGATCAGTTGCTTGAATTCTGGAAGACCTGCCAAGAGGTCATTATGGACGGGGAGAAGGCACTGTCTGCCACAGTGCAGGGGAGAACAATCTTCATCACTCCGGCCATCATCAACCGACATCTTTAGCTGGATGATGAAGAAGGTGAGGTGTTCTTCCCAAAGGAAACTGTAAATCATTCCTTTGCGCAGATGGGGTACGAGGGAGATTTTTCTGTAAAGACTTTCAGGAAGGGAAGGTCTCATCCAAATGGAGATTCCTGCTAAATGTGGTCATTCACAGCTTATCAAACAAGCATGGTGGATGGGACCAGATTCCTGAAGATCTCTCCTTTATAGTCCATGGAATGGTTCAAGGGGTCAAATTCAGGTACTCTCAGTTTGTTTATACAAATTTGCTTGCTAATTTAGACTCCTTAGAATATTACATGTTTCCTAGATATGTCCAGTATATTCTTAACTGTGAACTGGGCTCACAGTTAAGGGAAACAGTAACATTCTTAAATGGGACAGATGAAACCCGGCATCTTTAAAACATTGAGAAAGTCCACTGTTGGATTCTCTGGGGTAGAAACAGCCCTAGTCCCAAAAATGTTAGAGCTCATTCCTCAAGGTGACAACCTAGCAACACAAGCTAGTGTTGAACCCACACCTGCTACTTTCCACCACCTACACAGCCTCAAATCTCCATCACCTACCAAAGAAAATCCAAATGAACCCCTGCTCAGACTATTCAGTCTGTGGAGGCCCCCATATACTCACCCATTCAGGAAGAAGTGGATACTGGAGCTCCTACTTCTCCTGAGGAGCAGACCACTCCCATCTTTTCTAAAATCAGTGTTGAGGTTCCTCATGCTCAGCCTGATGAGCTCATTATCCCTACTGCTTTAAGCCATCACTCTGAGTCTCAACACTCAAGTGATCAACCTTCAGGGGACAGTTACCATCCCCAGCCTATAGATCTCAACAACCAATTCCCAACCTTGACTTCTATACTGATGAAGATCTAGGTTTCAGTGAGTATAATAAGTCTCTCTTCTTTTCCCCTACTCAAAGAGAGATGAATACTCCTGAGTCTCCTACATCTATCCCACATAAGTCACCTACAACTGAGGTGGACACTCCTGAACTTGTTCAGGATGTCCATATGGAAGAGGCTCTCACTTCTGCAAGTGATTACATCATTCAGACCTCAACCATGGCAACTCAGCCTACTGACATCTCAACTGAGACTGCCAGTAAGCAGAGAAAATCCAGTGGCCAAGAACTTAGAACTGGTCATGAGAGAAAGGACTCTAGTCCAATCTTCTCCACCCCCAGTGATTCTTCTGATGAAGATGAGGGGATCTGAGACTAAAGGTGCAACAACTATCCACAACATGCACCTACTTAGTCTCAAAGGTCAGTCACCTTGAATCTCAGGTGACTACCTTAAACAATAGGATCAATGATCAGCAACTTGAGATTTCATATCTTAAGGAAAAACTAGCTGGGAGACCCTTAAGGAGAGCTCAACCAGGAACACAAGAACCTGTGGATGTGATTGATCTATCCTCCAGCTCACCTATGCAAATGGGTGATGCTACCAAAAAGGGGGAGAAAGTCCTTACAGCCACAGAACCTGGGAGTTCCTCTGAGATAATGGACATTGAGGACTCACCATCCTTATTTGCAATTGTGCATTCTTAGCAACCTCCTCTAGTTCACACTGATGTGGACTACACAGACTTCTTCATACAGAGTCTGTTTGAGAATGGGATACCAAGAGCCATGTCACCTTCATCATCCTTCAATCACATCATTGGATGGAGGTATGACAACAACTGGAAGGCTCTCATCATCATAAGAGTTCAAGGACAGCAAGAAGTTTTTAATTTTCAGACCTTGAACTACTATGAAGGTCTGGATCTAGTCAACATGCCACTTGTCAACCCAAGCCAATCAAGATAAGCTGACAGACTGGCTAGAAGAATCCAAGACAGGATCATTGCAGAGTTCAGCCTAAGAAGGAGACTAAGGCAATCAGGCAATGTCATCGGTCAATTGGATGTTGAGGCAGACCCTAAGATTAGCTTCATAGGGGAAACCTTGACTGAAGGCCCAGTGACAGAACCTGAGAGCCCTGTCTCATCATCTCCAACTGCTGTAGAGATCCATATTCCTTCTAAGACACCTGCTGGTGAAGGTGCTTCTCAACCTCTCTCTGGCCTGAGCTCAGATGCTACAATGAGCAATGAAGGCCAAAGCTCTCTCCACCCTGAGTCACAAAGGTCTATGAGTGACAAAGGGAAAATAAAAATGACATCTGAGGAGATAGAGGAGGAGGAGAGAGAGAGGAAAAGGAGGCTAAAGGGAGAAGGTTCCTCTACTGAGTCTCCAAGACTCATGGAGTCTGCAATCAGGGCTGCCCCCAGACCAGATACTCAGAATGATGAGTTAAGGGCAGTCAAGATCAACTATCTGCAGACTAGGAACTATGACATAGATAATATCATTTCTCTCCCCTTGGATGAATTGAATGAGCTGGTTGATCTGGACAGGTCAAGAGAGAAGAAGGAGGCAGAAGATGCAGAACTCCTAGTACAGATCAAAGAAGAAGAAAAAGAAAAAGACTGTATAGAGGTATGCCTACCCTCTCACCAGTTCAAGAAAGCCCTGAACAAGAGGATGTGGTTCAACAAGAACCTCAGGTAGATAAGGAAGAAGACAGAATCAAGATGATTAACTACCTGAGTGTCATAGGTCTCAATCAGGCAGATGCACTCCTTCCCTTACCTTATGACTATGTTGAGTTTGAGTATTTAAAACAACTTGAGCTTGAGTTAGTCAAGGAAAGAAAGACAACAAAGAGGAAGATGAGGGAAGAAGCTGCAAAGTCAAGAGCCATCATCCAAAAGAGCATGAAGAAGTCTGCTGATAGGCAGAGGATGATGAGCTTCTTGAAGCTGTATGGATTCTCCAGAAGGAGACTTGGACCCATGTTTCTATCCACTATGGATGAGCATATCAGGGTAATTAAGCAGAAGATCAAGAGTGGAGTGCTCACTGACTTACACTCCACTCCAAGTCAGGCCCCACCTGAAGTGGAGGTTAAGGTTGAACAAACAGACACAACACAACCCGGACCTCCTGCTAATGCTCAGCAAGCTTCAACTTCTGATCCACAGCATGATCAACCTCCCTCTCCTTCTGAGCCTGAGAGAGAGAAAGTCCCAACTGAGAGAGACAGTAAAGATCAATCTGGTGCTGCAGGCCAGTCTTCTCAGTTAAAATTTGGAAAGAGAAAGAAGAGGATGGCTTCTAAACCAAAGTCTAAGAAGAAGAAAAAGCTTGCATCCTCTTCTGAACCTCGGATGAATCAGAACAACCTGAGGATGTGCAGCCAGAGGATGCTCAACCAACTCCAACTTTAGTAGCTCCTCTAACATCAGGAAGACCCATCTTGTCTTGGACATACACCACAAATCCAGAAAGGTGGCATGTTATTAGAGATCAAGGCATTGAAGACATTTATACATGGAAAGATATGTTTCAGTTGCCTCTGCATGATCTCTTTGACATGAGAAGACACTTTGATAGCCTGAAGGATCCTGATCATCTTATGAAGAAAGGAATGGTGATCATCCTAACGAGGACTGTTAATATCTGAAGTTTTCTAAGTGTTTTGGTAGCATCAACCTAGGGGGATTTGTAGAGATTAATGAAGAGGCTGATGCAACCTAATCATCTTTAGTCTCTCTTGCATGCTGCACAAGTGCATTGAAGTGGAATGCTTCGGAAGTTTCACATGTGCAACAAAAATACTCTAAGTGTGAAATCTTCCGAAGCCAAGACCAACATCTTCCGAAGCCAAAGATGAAGTCTTTCGAAGCCTCAGAGACAAAGTCTTCCGAAGCTTCAAGTTCATGAAGACAGATTTCTTCTGAAGACTTTTAAGACATGCTTTTTCTGATGTACTTTTTGTAAAGCTGGACACCTTTCCGCTGCAACTCTGCAAGTCACCAACTAACATGGTTTGGTGAAAAGGTCCATGCTTTTGGTAACTGTACATTAAGGTCTTGAGTCTGTAACTATCTACTTTATGTACTTTAATCTTTTTGTAATAGATAAGGATGTGAGCTATGGCATGTCATAGTCACTAGTCAAAAGGCAATCTGCCTTTTGACTTTACAATTGATTTTGTGTGTGTCTAGTCAATTGTATCCAGCTGGCTTTCAAAGTATAGCCGGCTGTAGGATGTTGTATAAGTATCTCATGTTCTTATATCTTTCAGATATGCTATGTAACACTTGTAATAGAACATAGAGAAAGCAATATACTGCATTCTTGAAAACCATATACTTGTGTTCTTTGTGTTCTGTCTCTTACATTACTTGTGTTCTTAGTGTCTTATCTTGGTTAATCCAGTTTATTGTTTGATTAAAGCTTGGTTAATCTCCTCTTTGTGTTGCTGTGTTGTAACTCACACCCTTCAACGATCCTGCAGCGGGTTATGGTGGTATTATTGATTGCGGTTACTGTAAGCTTGATGGTGGTTTGATTACGGCTTTGGTGGAGAGTTGGCGGCCTGAACCCACACTTTCATTTACCTGTGGGAGAATGTACGGTAACCCTTCAAGATGTTCAAGTCTTATTGGGTTTACAAGTTGATGGTGATGCAATTACTGGCACTGATGTGGCGATGAACAAAACTGAAATAATAGATTTGTTCGGGCGTTTGACAAGTTGTTTTCTTGATCCCCATCATATAGAAGGTTTAAAAATAAATTTGGTTGCCATTTTAAAAGAAATTGAAAAAGATTTCCCTACAAATGCCTCTATTGAGCAATGCCAGCAGCGTGCTCGATTAATAATATTATACATGATTGGGGCGACTTTATTCCCTGATTCATCTTCCAACTGGCTCCATGTTAATTTTTTAACACATGTAGAAGATTTAAAAGAGCGTGGCCAACTAAGTTGGGGGAGTGCTACTTTAGCATGGTTGTACAGACAGCTATGCAAGGCAACAAAAATATCAGCTACTGATGTTAGTGGACCGTTATTTTTGTTACAATTATGGCTTGGGAAATGCTACCTACCCTTTCTCCGATTAATGACTGTAATCTTGACCCTAATACACCATACGCATTACCATATGGTGCAAGGTATGTTACAATCATGTTTATTCTATTTTTTGAATTTATATTTATTAATTTTGTTTAACCGATATTTGTTTTGAATTATATTTAAAGATGGCAGGGAGAAAACTTAGCTATATTTCAACCACTCCGAGCTGCTTGAGCGCATATAGATCATCATTACATTCAATGAATAATAACATGGTATTAATTTTTTATTATTATTAATCACAAAATGTATATAATGAAAAGTTTAACAATTTAAATTTTGTTTTTGTATTAGTTTAACTGGAGGCCTTATGATGAAATTATACACCGTCTACCTGAGATTTGTAGAAGTGGTAATTTATGTTGGAATAGTGATACATTTCTCATATTTTGGGAATATATTGAGCCACACAATGCTAGCAGGGTAATGAGTCAATTTGGGATGATTCAAATGATCCCTAGAAGGTTACCAATTTCACAGTAGGAACATGTTCGACTTCACAATATATCACGTAAAGGGGGAGAAATAGTAATTGGGCACATAAACATATTGTGTATATCCAAGCGTGGCATAATCGACATGCTACTGTTGTGAATGGAACCTACACAAATTCTACAGTTGCTTCAGAAGAATACATGCGGTGGTATATGGATCGTACAGTTAGATTTGTAACGAACCCGGCCCATCAAGCCCCAAATCCGCATGGGTTCCAAAACGATGGACACAATTTGGCAATGATGGTATTATTATTATTATTATTATTATTATTATTAGCTTTTGTAGATGCAAGGAATGAGCTAGTTTTCTCAAATGGTTGGCAATGAAACGGTTAGCAACTTGGCTAGCCAGTATTTGAATTTATCGCATGCTGATTATGGAGGTTATCTACCAACTCATGTGATGGAAAATCCAGTTCATGTTCAACTTCCACCTGTCATTCAACGTCACATGACGGAACGGATTCGGAATCTTCACTTCTTTGTGAACCATTATCATCCGAGTTATCAAACCCTCCGTGTTCATCATCATTTAGATCAACATTTGATTGATGAGTTGAAATATACCCCATGTTAAAATTGCTTGATGGACCGGCTTGATGATCACGTGAACTTGCATTGCCTGGAAAGGTAGTAACTGTTTGTGTAGGTGATTCGGATACAGAAAACCCTCGTAGGAGATCCATACAATTTGATTGTTGGAGTGACATTATTGGATCCAAAATTACGTGAATATTTCCAATGAAATTTTCCACATAATTTTCCAATTGATACAATACTTCAAGACTCGAGTCATTAAAAATTTCCGATGTTTGAGAAAAACCACCGTACGTGTAAAATAGTTTGAACCTCAGATTATAATATTCTTGTGAAAGTTGAAGATGATCGCAAATGAAATCAACAAATGCTTCGTACGAAATTTTTTGAAGAACAATAGTGGTACTTCTGGTAGAAGCATCACACATAACATTTCCGTTCACAAAAGAAACATCACCACCCCAGTATATTTGGATAAAATAAGGTCTAGACATTGTTGGTATGAAGAGGTTTTCGTTTAAGTTGTTTGAGGATGTGTTTTTAAGTGAAGATAATGTGGTTTTAGAAGGGTTTGGTTTTTGGTTTAAGGATTCCGGGGTTGATGGGTTTATATGGTAATCGAAACCCTAAATTACCCAAGAACTCGCCGGTCTCATTGACGGGTTCTTTGAGCTGTCTTGTCGATCAACTCAACATGCCAGAACTCGCCGGTGTCACCGGCGGGTTCTGAGGAACAAGACAAAATCCTTGGAATCTTGCAAGGGCTTGGATTTTAAGAGGGTAGAACCCACCGGTGGCACCGGCGGGTACCCCTAATGTATTTTTTTTAACCTCAAAAGTCAAATATTTTCCTAAAATTACCCTACTAATAAAAAAATTCTAAAATAAGAGTAAATTACACGGATAGTCCATGCGGTATGTGCATATTGCAACTTTATTCTCTACTTTCAATAAATTACAAATGAGGGCTTAAACTATGCATGATATGCACATCGGCAGTCTCCAACGCTAACTGAGGTTAAGTTCTTCTGTTAGTGTTTTTAAAAAGACAAAAATACTCTTTCTTTTTATCTTCTTCTCCACATTCAACACCCACCACCACCACCTCTTCCTCTACCCTCAACCCACCACCACCGCCGCCTCCTCTACCCTCAACCCACCACCACCGCATCGCCTGCACCCTCAACCCACCACCACCGCATCGCCTGCACCCTCAACCCACCACCACCGCACCGCCTGCACCCTCAACCCAAACCACCGCACCGCCTGCACCCTCAACCCACCACCACCGCACCGCCTGCACCCTCAACCCACCACCACCGCACCGCCTGCACCCTCAACCCACCACCACCGCACCGCCTGCACCCTCAACCCACCACCACCGCACCGCCTGCACCCTCAACCCACCACCACCGCGCCTGCACCTTCAACCCACCACCAATGTCGGTGCCTGCAATCTCAACCCACCACCACCGTCATCGCATCACCCCTACCCACCACAGCCATCGCCAACCCACCACCATCGTAACCAACCCACCACCACCGTCGCCAACCCACCACCATTGTCGCCAACCCACCACCACCGTTAACCCACCACTACCGTTAGCGCATCACCCATAACCCATCACAACCGTCGCCAACCCACCACTACTGTTAACCCACCACTACTGTCACTGCATCACCCCCAACCCACCGCCACCGTCGCCAACCCACCGCCACCGTCGCCAACCCACCGCCACCGTCGCCAACCCACCGCCACCGTCGCCAACCCACCGCCACCGTCGCCAACCAACGCCACCGTCGCCAACCCACCGCCACCGTCCCCAACCCACCGCCACCGTCGCCAACCCACCGCCACCGTCGCCAACTCACCACCATCCTCACCATCCCACCACTAAAGAGTGAGAGTTTTAAAAGAGAGAGAGAAATGGGAGAGGGGGAGAAAAAGAGAGAAGATGGAAAAGTTGAAGAAGATGGAAAAGTTGAAGAAGATGGAAAAGATGAAGAAGATGAAGATGGAAAAGATGAAGAAGATGAAGATGAAAAAGATGAAGATGAAGATGGAAAAGATGAAGAAGATGAAGAAGATGAAGATGAAGATGGAAAAGATGAAGAAGATAAAGATGAAGATGAAGAAAAAGATGAAGAAGATAAAGATGAAAGAAGATGGAGGGAGAAGGTGAGGTGTGATGGGTGGGTTTGAGTGGGGTAAGTTAGGTTTTTATTTATAAATTATTATTTTTTTAAATTTAGGAGTACATTGGTAATTTTACATTGACTTAACAGATAAACTTAACCTTAGTTAGCGTCAGGGACTGCCGATGTGCATATCATGCATAGTTCAGGCCTCCATCTGTAATTTATTGAAAGTAGGGACTAAAGTTATAATACACACATACCCCAGGGACTATCCGTGTAATTTACTCTTAAAATAACTTACTGAACAATAAGTTGTTTTTAAAATAAAGTAGGATGGTGTCCGTGAAATGCAACGAGACGACATTTTACATCCGACGCGTGTTTTTAATTTTTTTTATTCTTGTAGTAATTTTGTAAAAATCTATTATATGTTTCTAAGCTAAAGTTTAAAACACCAAATAAATGAGTTTTGCATGATGTTGTGTATATTTATATATTAACTTATTGTAACTCACAAAATACAGATCAGCTCAACAAAAATTTACATCAAAATATTTAAAAAATACACAGGTTATAATTATAGTCTCAAAAATATTTAAACATAATAGATTAAAAGTTATAACTGAAATCTTAAAATAAATTAAGTTTTTTTTTGTTTATGGGTAGATAATATAAAATTTTATGTAAGTTACAATAAGTGTAAAATTATTCAGTAACTAATTGTAATGGGTAACATGTAAATAATGTAATATTATTTCACCCTCAAAAGTAGCAGTATCTTATGCATTTAGTAAAGTTTTGTTTTTTAATTTTATGATATTTTAAAATACACCTATCATATGTTTTATATATAGTATAAATTACACGGATCTTCTTTGAGGTTAGCTCAAATTTCACCTTTCGTGGATTTAAAAGTTACAGGTTTAATTAGTGTTAAGATTCAAAAAAATATAACATGTTTTGTCCTTGGGTCAAAAGATTGTTAGTTTTTGACGTTAAACACCTGTAAATTATTTTTCTAAAAGTTCTACCACCGTCGTATCTGTCGGTTAAATATTTTTATAAACAACAAAAGTAAGGCCATGTCGATTTAATATATATTAGATATATAAACATTAATCATTTTTAAAATCATAATTAAAAAACTAATAACTACAAATTAATTTTCAAAATGTATATCTGTTCACTTTTTAATCTTCAAAATTAAGAAAAAGTAATATATGAAATTACAATTTAAAGTGACACATGAATGATATTTTTTATGCAAATCTTGTCACTTTGAAGGATAGAATAGAGTCGATGATCAATTTTAAAAGCTTTTTTTTATCAATATCTCATTGTTAAAAAACTTGGGTTTTGTTTTGTAAAAAATATTTTTATATAAAACTTTTATTTTTAGAAATATTGATTAAAAGTTTCATAATTTAAAAAGGTTTCTTTATTTTAGATAAAATTCATAATTTTAGACAAGTTTGATTTTGAAGAAGTATATTTTTAATCAAAATACTTAGTTACTATTTAATGAAAAAATTTAAAATTAAATATATAAGAGAAAGAGGAATTTTTTTAAAAAATTAATAATATATAAAGAGAAAAAGGAAAATTTGAAATTAGTTAGTGATTTTTAAAATGTAATAAATAGTAGAACGAGAATACGTAATGGTTTGTGAGAATGATATGTAACGTCAAATATAATTATAGTTAGGTTAGATGATGGATCTTTGGATTTAATTTATATAAGTGATATGTATTATTAAGTTACACTATGTTGATATCAAGAAATTATGATTAGTCCCAATCAAGTAATCAACGAAACCGTGACAATTTAACCCTCACATCGTATCGCCTCGCACCAGAATCGAACACTTCATCTTCACAAAGTAAAAACCATACATTTTGATTTACCAAATAGGGTCGTCAACTTGCCAAACACAAGAACCCTAATTCAATTCTTTATCTTTTATAAAATTCAATTCAATTCAATTTAAAGATTAACTGAAACATCATAATTGTCACGTTTGTCTGCAAATTTCCCAACCAGCAAGAAGATTCTATGAACCAACGCGACCCTATTCAACACCCATCTTCCCCTTTTCAAAAGCATTTGTTTCTTCATCTGTGATTCTCGATTCTTCTTCTGTATCCTTCGATCCACTTATAGGTCAAAGGGTTTTGATCGTTGAGTCAATTTCGTTGTTTTCACCCTAAATTTGAAGAAAAGTTGTGGGATTTGAATAGAAAGAAGCTGATTGGATTTTGGCTGCCATGGGACAAGTTTTTCGCAAGCTCTTCGATACATTCTTTGGCAATAGCGAGATGCGGGTATATTGTTTCTTCATTCTCTGTAATTCAATTGTTTTGGATAGTTTAGATGATGATTTAGGGTTTTGTACTAGTGTTTTACATGTTATATTGCTAGTATCGATCATAAACTGATGTTTGTAAGCTCAATTATGATCTGTTAATGTTTGATTCAGCTGTGAAACTCAAAACATAATCACCAATTGATCTGGGTCTTATGTTTTTTCATAATCTTTTTTATGCATCTGCTGGTATGAACATTTTTTACTTTATCAATGTCTAGACTAAACTTAGCCGTTAAAATCTCACGCATACTGGCGGGGTTGGAAGGGTAAGATGGAGGAAAACATTTCTTCTATACGAAGGATAAAAATGGTGCTCTCGTGAGACCCCCGACTTGAAAAAACCATCTCATGACATTTCAAGTCTAGTATTCAGATAGCGTGATAACAGAGAACATATAGTGTAATCAAACAATAATGAAACACGAGTTACTAGCAGATACGATTGGCATACGTACTTATAGGCTATAGCACGAAGTGGTGAGAGAGATAACTATGGTAGGGACAAGTAAGAAGTACTGAATAGGCACGAGTAAGGCATTAATAATCATTGTAATAGTACCTATACATTCCCCTAACAAATGTGTACGTCAAGGCTGCACTAATGCATAAATGTAGGCTACGACAAACAAAAGTGTAGGAAAAGCTAAATTCTCAAACATTAATACTTACATAAAAGGAAAAAACTGTGTATCGTACCTTTGAAGCCATCCTTCTTTTCTCGAGAGATCTCTCTCTTAAGAGCAGATTATACCTGTGTAATTATCCATAATTTGACCAGATTGCAGCTGTTTAGACTTTATTATATCATTATTATTGTATAATGTTAGGGTTGCTTATATTGATCATAAAACCTGTCTTTTGTTAATTTTAGTTCTTGAAATCGGTTCTTTACATAAGTAGGTTGTCATGCTTGGGTTAGATGCAGCAGGGAAAACAACCATATTGTACAAGCTGCACATTGGAGAAGTTCTATCAACTGTCCCTACCATTGGTAAATTTCATCTTTTCTTTCTAACTATCAAGTCCTTTCAGATTTAAAAGTAGGTGAAGGTTTGTGAAGTCGTTTTCTTGGATCGATAAACATCCGAGCATGTTCTTGACGGAAGGATAAACAACATCAAACCAAAAGTCAAACAATAATACGAACTATAATTGAATGGTTTCATTGATAAAACCTAACGATTACAAGCTCGTTACAACATAAGAATCAAAACTCTTGGCAAGGGGAAGATCGAGCATGATCTCCCCTCTCATCCGGCAGCCCTAGGGTCCCGGGCACACTCTCTCTAAAAAACCTTTTGAGAGTCCTCTCCTCTCTCACATTGAAACTGGTATATATAGGTCTCGGCCATATTAGATGCAACTGGGCCCATTCGTGCGATTGGACCATACGTATGGTTCAATCGTACGACTGGACCATGCGTATGGTTCAATCGTACGACTGGACCATACTTATGGTTCAGTCTTACGAATGTCCCAATCGCATCTCTCAGTCGCACGGCTGGTCCATTAGCATGGCTCAGTCGTACGACTGAGTCTCATTTGCATATGCTCCTGCGAATGACCCAGTTTCATGTGTTTACAACATATCAGGTGTATAACATTAAGCCTAGACTATTCGACAAGCGACGGACACACTATATATGACTATATATGCTCCAACAAGGTTTGACATCATTTTCTTTTGAGGCAGGGTTTAATGTGGAAAAAGTTCAGTACAAGAATGTGATTTTCACAGTTTGGGATGTTGGTGGCCAAGAGAAGTTACGGCCCTTGTGGAGGCATTACTTTAATGACACAAATGGATTGGTTAGTATAACCTATATTTCTTTTTGTGTTTGACGTGTGAATTTATTTTTGTTGATTTTAACATGTTCAACATGGTTCAGTGTGGTTACTATTTTTGTAAAATCTTTTGACGAGTCCCAAACATTGAGATAAGTTGTTCTCTCTTGTTTCTGGGATGTAATCCGTTGATTTGTGAAATATGTGATTATTATGTCCAGATTTATGTTGTTGACTCTTTGGATCGCGAGAGAATAAGCAAAGCAAAAGCTGAGTTTCAGGTATTTTATAATGTTTAAATGTTTGGTAATTAGAAATCTTCTTGCTTTATTATTTATTCTCACCTTTGCTCTGTTTTCATTTTTGTTCTCAGACCATTATCAATGACCCATTCATGCTTAACTGTGTCATCTTGGTGTTTGCAAACAAACAGGACATGGTATGCTTACATTTCTAATAAGACTATTTTTTGTGCCTTAAGTTGTAATATTGCTCAACAGGATAGGATCTATCTAAAGGTCTTTTGTGTCAATCATTATAAGTTTTTGAATCCTTGGTTTTAAAAATAGCGTCTGAGGCGTGAGGCTCTAGAGGCAATAAGGAAAACGCCTCAGGGCTTTGAGGCGGCGCCTCATAGACATCTAGCTCAAATTTGGTCAACATGGTCAAGATTAGGGTCTGTAAAAGGATAATACGTAGAAATAACCAAAGGGATGATGAGATTATAAATGATTTACATGGTAAATAAGCCAATATGTAAAAAAGTTAAGACATGCAACTTTTGGCTGTATATATGTCTTGTTTTGTTGTACATAGAACAACACCTTGCATATGTGAGGCTCTCGCCTCATGCCTCACACATAGTGCCTTAGCTTTTCAGACTTAAATGCTTCGGAGCACCTAATGCTATTTTAAACCTAGTTTGGATCTTAAATAAATATTATCATAAGCCCCTAATTGAAAGATATAATGTACAAGTTATTTGTTCAGATTTAGGTCATTGCATGGTAGCACGTAGCAGGCCAGATTTCTTGTTTTTTTTTCCAAGATCCAAATCTGAATAACCTACACTAAATATCTTGAAAGAAATTTTCGGTTTCAGACATCATATTTAGGTTATTGTTTGTTGAAAGAATGTTGAGATAAAATCTTAAAATTACGTACTCTCATTGAGTTTAACTCACCAAAAAATTATTAAATTGGCACACAATGATTACATCATGAAACTTATCTGTTTATTGCAATTTTTAAAAGCAGATAAAGAATTTAAGTGTTTGGATGGAGAAATGTATATCTTATCTTGCTTATTTAAGGATAAAATGAGTTGCTTTCCGTAAGTAGTTTAAAATTGTGTGTTTCTAACTGGTTAGCCTTGGTGGATTCAAAAGTACAAGTTTACCATTAGGGTGAAATAAATTTTTTTTTTGGTAGAGCTGATTATTTGCTTCTGCTTATAAGCATCCTTTTTAAATAAGTAATCCCATCCTTTTACAGTTTTCCTTCAATTCATTCCGTAGATTGGTCCTGATAAAAACATCTGTATTATAAGGACTCCCTTAATGTGACATTGCATTTTCTCACTTGAATGTGGCCTAACAGTTGATGCCGTAATCTAAAGGACCTAACTTTGTCTTGCTTTCTCTTATTACCACTGGCATCATTCATCCGTAGTACTGCCTAAGAACTCACCTCAAAAATTTGGAAGAATATTACACTAAATATTCAATTCGCTGAATTCAAATCTATATTAGTCAACTTCTTGAATAGAAACAAGATTAGGTTTTAGTCATACATGGTCTGTATAGATACAACTGCATCCTGGAAGCCATTTAGCAGGTGTTTCGCATTGCATTTTGTAGTGTTTGGGTATGGCGGAACTGATTCTTGTTATCTAATTATTTAGGGGCAAAACAATCATTTTTAGCTGTGACAAAACTGTTTCTGATATTTACAGGTCATATTACTTGTAAATCCTTAAACAGTACACTCGGTGTTGTCTGTGTACTCAAAACAACTTGTCATCACAACTTGAACGGTTGAACCTTAAATAAACATAACCAAACACCATCTCCTGCCGCCCGTTTTGTTGCAATTAAGTAATTATCAAATTCTGATGATTACACGTCGCATAAAAATGCAATGCCAAACACCTTCTTATATGGTAAAGAGATGATATTTAGTCGTGTTTACTTATGATTTATATACAGAAAGGAGCAATGACACCGATGGAGGTGTGTGAAGGTCTTGGACTCTTTGAACTCAAAAACCGAAAATGGCATATACAAGGGACCTGTGCGCTTAGGGGAGATGGACTGTACGAGGGTTTGGACTGGCTAGCCAGCACTCTAAAAGACATGAAGGCGGCTAGCACCTCATCTTTCTGATCAACCATAGTGGCTTGGTAATGAACCCACCCATACTGATCACTTTGATCAATAACCCAACTTTTTCTTCAATGTATATTGATTGAGAACACATGAGCCTTGGATGGTTGTTGTGCATGACACCCTGTGCTTTTGGCATAATGTAAAAAGGAATTACTGCTGTTTGGGTGTTTTATTCATATTTCTAAGTTCATGGATTATGGAAAATAGAGTGGTATGATGTGTTATAACATAAAGAAAGCCAAATAACTGCTAATTTCTTTCTAGTCGGGCAACTTTTTGCTAGTTGGTTCTTGAGTAGCTCACTAGCCGCTAGTTGCACCCATCATACAAACGCGTGGGCTCCCTCGAAAGCCTGGTGCACAACCTCTCAAGGGATGACTGTAAATGCCAGCTGCTCACGTATTGCTTCATGAGTCTTTTAGCTAACAGTCAAAATAGATATATAGTCTTTGGGAACCCCTACCAAATGTAAACACAACGTGAGTGAGATTAACGTTATGATATTTTATATTTTTTCTTTAAAAAATTTAAACTACGAATATCTTTTTACCAGTATGTTATTCAATATCTATACCATATGTAACTTAGAGGCATTAGGCTGTAGAAGGCGTGTGAATATCTCACGTGGCCCCTATCATGCATCGTGTAAAATTTTTTAAAACAGCTCTACATTCTGGGAATGTAAGCAAGTTATGATGTGAACTTGAGCTGGTTTAAGCTCGTTTTGAATCGAGTTTTTTTCCGAACCGATCTAAAATGGCTTACGAGCCGGCTTGACTCGTTTACAGCCTACTACTGTGTTATTTTGCAATCTTTATCGCTTATGGGCTTTTATATGATTTTTCAAAACACAAACAAATAGACAAATACAAATACTTATTGCACAAGGTAAAACTAGATATGCCTCTTATTTGTCTAATATTTTATTCTTTCCATCCCTCTATATCACTTGTAGTTCAAGTTTTTTGTTACTATTCTTTTAACTTTTATTACTACATCATGGTTTATTTATTAATTTATTTTTTTAAGAGCTAATTTCGATTTTGGTCCTGTATTTTGTATTTGTCTCCACTGGAGTACCAACGTTAATTTTGTTTTTATTATTGGTCTGTGTTTTCAAAATCGTTTCTATTTTCGTCATAGTGTTAACATTTTCAGTTAAATTTTTCTGAAAAGACGGAAATACCCTTGGGGCTGAAATGGTTATTACAATCTTTGTTTTTTTTCTTTTTTTTAAATCAATCCACCATCCTTAAATCTAATTTTAGGAGATGATGCATACAGATCGATGATGATGAAAGTTTCAGATCTAATTTCGGGGGGAAGTTTCAGAGGCGATTGTAGGTGGTTGTGGTGGTGCTCGGCGTGGTGGAGGTGGTGAACTCGTGGTGGTGGTGGTGGTGGTAGCAGTCTGTGGTTGCCATGGGACGTGCGGCAAAGGTGCAGTTACGACAACGGTGGTGTGGCCGAGGTACAATGGCGACGGTAGTTGTGGTTTGGCGGAGGTGCGATAATGACAGCGGTGGTACGACGGAGGTCCATGGTAGTAGTAGCTGCGTTGTGGCGGATGTGCAATGGTGGGGGCAGATGTGGTGTGGGTTAGGGTTTGGAGAACACCACCGCTGCAGTTTGTAGAATGGCGATGGTTTAGGGTTGCCGGAGATTGGCCGGAACCTTGCCGAAAAACCTTTGAGGTCGAACCGCCACGAGTTACACGAGAAGGAGTTCTGTTAAGTGCTATACTCCGCTTTGTAGCTCTTGGTTCCCTGAGTCCAATGGAGCCACCGTTGCATCACCACTGTCTTCCGCCTACCACCATCGGCGGCAGAAGGGATGTTCCTACCACCACTAGCCCCATCTCTGATCTCTTTCTCTCTCTAAATTTATGTCTCTTTAATGGTGTATAGAGTGGGTGTGAAATAAGGTTAGGGTAACAAGGGTTATTTTAGTCTTTTTAACATTCACTTAACAGAAAATCTTAAACCGTTAGTCAAAAAGACGAAAATAGAAACGATTCGTAAATCTCAGGCCAATAGTGAAGACAAAATAAACGTTGGTACTCAAGTGGAGACAATTTGTAAAACCCAGAGATGAAACCGAGATTAACTCTTTTTTTTAATTACAGTTTTACCTCTTATAAAATATAATATATATACTTTTAGCTCATTTATAGTTTAGTAGTTTGACTTTTATTCAATACATTTATTCCTTAAAAATTATTTACAAAACGAGTATGTTGGTGCGTTTAATTTTTTCAAGGAACTATCAGTATAGTAAGTGCTAAAATGGAGTTGTATTTAAAATATAGTATTTTATGTATCAAAATTAATATCAATTTATGGTATAGTGAAACTGATATCATCCGAAGAATATTGGTAACACTATATAATAATAAAGGCGTCATTGATTATACTCACATCGGATACTATTCATATTTTATACATTTTAAGGCTTTTGGCATGCGTAAGTTCGTAACAATGTTTGTTTTTTTCAGGGTTTAAGCATTATATAAAATTTTAAATGTTATTGAACATGCACGGGTTTTGTTTTAATGTTCTTTTCAACGCATGGGTTCGAGACAATGTATCAACACTATTTTTTCATGATTTTACATATTCGCCACAACGCGATACCGTATTACTAGTTCATCATATAAATGTGAAAAGAAATAATAATAACAATAATAATAGCTTTAAGAGTTATTGGATTTTAATAATATAAACTTTTATTTATTGGTCGAGATTAATCACAACTCAGAAAATGTATATAGACACTTTTAACTTTGAGCTTATTTTTCTTCAATGACCCATTACTAACTGAGAGTTAACAACGTTAATTTTTTTGATGACGTGGACTGTTTTTATCTGATCAAAACACTATGCAGAAAGTTAAAAACAACCATCTGATCCGTCAATCTGAAACTTTCACACCTTAAAACCTGTCATTTTCACCTCTTGATTTGAATCACTTGACTCATTTGAGGTAGATTTCAGGTGACAATAAATAATAGACATTGTATAATGGATTTGATGGAGACTAGGCGGCGACGAAGTTGGAAACTTGCTCAATGTAGGCCCCATCTCATAACTACAAAAAACTAACGGGAGTTAACTATTAGTTAGTAAAGGATCGGAAACTAATATTAAAGTTGGGAATAATTACGAGCAATAATAAAAATTAGGAATATTAAAATTTAATAAATAACTTTAAAAGTGAAATAACAAACAATTATAAAATTAATTAATGAGAAGTTGAGAACTTCTAAACACAATATCCAGAGAATTTACCAAAGACTACGATTCATTCCCAACGGCTATATTCCCAAACTGAAACTCACTACCCAGCAAACCCTAAATCCCCCCATTATAAACCCTAACTTCTCTCATACATATAAATCCCCCATTAGAAACACACATTCATCATCATAATCGCTATTCCAATCCTCATTACGCTTCTTCAATTCTTCCTTCATTCGTTAATTACTGTTTCGTTCATCTCATTTCTGTTCATTTCATCTTAACTAATATCTCTCTTTTTGCAGATTTTGTTCATCATTCTTTGATTACTACTCATATCTAGTTAATTAACCTCTTTTTTGCAGGGTTTCTTTCTTGATCCTTTTTTTTACATTTGTTTATACATATATCTGTTTATCACTAACCCCATGGATGCAGGATCTGAATGCTCTTCAGCCACCAAATCACAATCACGAGCCCCCCTTCACCGAAAACCCTCTGGAGATAGCGTAAATCCTCTTCTTATCATTCTTTATTCTTGTTATTTGATCAATCTGTTACTGAATCGATTGTTAATTTTGCAGTTGGATCGATTCATACCGAACAGATCAGCGATGGATTTCGATTACGCCCATTACATGCTAACCGAACCCAAAAAAGGTAAGGAAAACCCCATTTCAACCTCACCTTCAAGACAAGCATATCGAAAGCGTTTAGCAGAGAGCCTCAACATGAACAGAACCCGGATTCTCGCCTTCCGAAACAAGCCCCCGACACCGAATGATTCGATTTCAAGCGATTCGACGGTCCGGCAATCAGAACCAGTGAAAGCCCGTAGATACATCCCTCAGGTGATCAATCAATCAATCATCTACAACATCTATTTGTAAAACTAATTTACATTTGTGTAATTGAGTGTTGTGGTTTGTTTTGATTGCAGACTTCTGAAAGGACACTGGATGCACCAGATCTTCAAGATGATTATTATTTGAATCTGTTAGATTGGGGAAGCAGTAATGTTCTTGCAATTGCTTTAGCGAACACAGTGTATCTATGGGATGCTACAGATGGTAACACCTCAGAGCTCGTCACAGTAGACGATGATATCGGTCCGGTGACCAGCGTCAAATGGGCACCGGACGGCCGCCACATCTCCGTCGGGCTTAACAACTCTGATGTGCAGCTCTGGGACTCCACCTCTAACAAATTGGTACTAATTTCTTCATGCCTTTGCGTTATACTGTTATGATCTTGTGTTTATGATGAATGTTGTTAAAGATAATGTATTTGTGGGTTGAAACAGTTGAGAACATTGAGAGGATGCCATCAGTCTCGGGTCGGATCGTTAGACTGGAACAACCACATCCTCACAACGGGAGGAATGGACGGTCGAATCGTGAACAACGACGTGCGAATTCGATCACACATCGTCGAGACATACTCGGGCCACCACCAAGAAGTATGTGGGTTGAAATGGTCAGCTTCAGGCAGCAGTTAGCCAGTGGGGGCAATGACAACCTCCTCCACATATGGGACCGATCAATGGCGTCTATTAACTCTCCGACTCGATGGCTCCACCGGCTCGAGGATCACACGGCTGCGGTGAAAGCACTCGCGTGGTGTCCGTTTCAGGGGAATCTCCTAGCCTCTGGTGGTGGTGGTGGTGACAAGCGTATAAAGTTTTGGAACTCGCACACGGGTGCATGTTTGAACTCGGTCGACACAGGGTCGCAGGTGTGCGCGCTGTTGTGGAACAAGAACGAGCGCGAGCTGTTGAGCTCACATGGGTTCACTCAGAACCAGTTGACGTTGTGGAAGTATCCGTCTATGGTCAAAATGGCGGAGCTTACTGGTCATACGTCTAGAGTTCTTTTTATGGCCCAGGTATGGTCAAAATAAACGGCTTTTTGAAATAGTTTTGAAAGTTGGTTAAAATTGGTCGGTTTATAACTGTAGTGTGATGTTTTTGCAGAGCCCTGATGGATGTACGGTTGCATCGGCTGCTGGAGACGAGACGTTGAGGTTTTGGAACGTGTTCGGGAGCCCTGAAGTGGCTGCTAAAGCTGCAACCCGAAAAGCTGTATCCGAGCCATTTGCTCACTTGAACCGTATTCGTTGATTCGTAGTTTTTTTTACACAAGTGAGTGCAGACGGGTATAGTCAAAGTCGGTTGACTTTACGGTCAAAATGCATATTGTATAGTCAAAATAGAATTGAAAGTAAAAAATTATTGGTGTCTGGCGTATATAATTATTTTATGCAGTATAAGTGTTTTTTTTAACTCGTGACTTTTGAGACTTCTGATTGTATAATATAGTAAAATTACATATTCAGTTATACATTTTTGGGTTGAAAATGTATGAACATGACGAAAGTTAATATCTGTCATGAATATGAATATGATAGAAACTTATATTTGGTGGGATTATGAATTGTTTAACAAAAACAAGTCATAGTTCTTGAATGTAGAAAAGAGAATTTTAAAATGCGACACAATAAAACTACTCAAATTTTTTAGATCATCCTGTTTGATTCCTTGTGTATTTTCCTATTCTTACATTCTCATTGTAATGTTTCCTTGCAATGAATCTCGATTTTTTCTTCAAAAATCTTGAAATGATTCTCATTCTTTTTTCCTTCATCTTCTTGTGATCTTTTGATAATTATTCTATTATCCATATCTTGTTTCACATGAAATCATTCTCTCAAATTGTCATATAAAGGAAAACCTTACTCTATTTCGGTTTGTACTTTTTATTCTTGTGCAATGATTATCAAACTTATAGCCTATGTTGTTTAGTCAATGACGGTGATGATGTTGAGTTGATGATTATATGAAACTTCGCATATGTAATTTCATGTTTTTAGGGATGATGTCATTGTTTTGGCGTGACACTGCTATTTGAAGCCATAATGAACTTTCTTGGTCTTTTCATTTGTTCACTATAGCGTACCTTTTAATATAATATACACATTCTTCTACTTTAATGAAATTTAATTGGTTTCGTCTATAGAATATATGCTTATAAATATTGAGGTTGTGATTATGTAAGTAGAAACGTGACGACTTTTGGTAATTTGCAGCCACAACAGGTTACTTATTCGGAGCCTCAAACATTCATACGTTGTTATATATAACTAACAACTAAATTGTTTGGCGATCAATCATAAGATTGTGTTTGTATTGATTGTTGTGTTTATAAGAGATTATTGTGCACGTCGTATACGTACATCATTTAATATATTCTTGTTTTAGGTGACATCCTTGGTCGAATACTAAGTGCAAACCGCCATAAAGCCGGGAATCCCCCTAGTTCTTTTAAATTATATTCATTATTCAAAAAAATATTCTATAAGAATATCTATAAATATAATGATTGGTTGGGTGTAAATAAGTCGAGTAAGGCATGTTAAAACCTCGATTCAAGTAAAGCTTAAACGAACATGAGGATGACCATTTAGTAAATGAGCTCGGGACTTGATTTGAAAACCTAAACGAGTCAACTACTTATATAAGTTTTATTAATATGTAAAATATATGTTAACCTAATGATTATTATATATAAAATTACGAGAATAATAACTAAATTGTTTGTTATATACGACTTATAATTAAACATATGTAATGTTAATTATACATTTTTAGAACGTGAATTCACACACCAATCGTACTCTACACCATAATTATGTGACATCAATCCATTATTACATAATATGAAAAAATAAACCTGATGAACGGTAACAGGTACAGCTTCTGATGCGCATAGTACATGTGGTCTGCAACAAGTACAGCAGCTTTTGATGATATTGCATGTGGTCTGCAACAGGTGCAACTTTTGATGATAGTAGATGCGGTATGTATTCTTTTATGTGTACATGTTCTAAAGCTATATGTACCATTTGATGATGCATTCAAGGCCATCTTTAAAAGATGAGTAGGTGGGCATCATTTGTACTTGATTGTTATGTCAACATCAATATTAAATAAACTTATTTTTTAAAAAAAATCATCAAACTAGAGGAGCACCGCCGTATTAGAGGAGGCATCACTCAAAAGTCAAAACCCCAGTTGACAAGACCCAACAGGATTAAAAAGGGTTTCCGCCCCTGGCAGGGGCGGGTTCTAGCATGTCACAACTTCCCGTGAACTTTTGTCTTGTCCCTTGTCTTGTCCCGTGAACGTTGACCGAGGGCGACCGAGAGACCACGCCCTTGTGAAGGGCGGGTTCTCGAAATCTCCTCAACCTGGACTTTTGTATTTACCGCCAACTTTTGACACCCCCTATAGTCCTCTCCTTCGCTATTTATTTATTTGTGTTTAACTTATTCATAATCCATTTCTCACTATTTTTGCAAACCTAATTTTTCTATAATTTTATTCTTCATTCCAAAAATCAAAATGAGCTGGAGAATTACACCAGGTCTACTAAATAATGATTTGTTATTTTTAAGCGGTCAACATAGAGCTGATTATTATTTTCGAGAGCCAGAAAGCGATGAAGGAATTTTACGTGCTAGACGAGATGATAAAGCTTTTGGGATTACATTGATGAAGTGCCTATCCCTGAAAATGTTATGAGATATATAAGGTTGGCTGGTTTTGCGGGTGTGATCGAGTGTGGTTATCGAAAACTTGATCGTGCTCTTATTTCAGCTTTAGTGGAGAGATGGAGGCCAGAGACACACACATTTCATTTACCGGTTGGAGAGACCACAATAACCCTTCAAGATGTTCAAGTTTTATGGGGTTTGCCGGTTGAAGGTGATGTTGTTTCTGGCACTGATTATGCTATGAGTGCATCCGAAATTATAATAAGGTTTGAGTATTTAACCGGTTGTACACTCGCTACAAGCGCTGTAAGTGGTTATAAGTTAAACCTAAGGTTTATTTTAAACGAAATAATAAAACCATTTTCTGATAATGCCACTGAATTTCAGTGTATTCAACGAGCTAGATTAATTTTATTTTTTATGATTGGTGCCACTTTATTTCCTGATACTTCTAGCAACTGGGTGCACGTAAATTATTTAAGTCATATTGAAAACTTAAATAACTGTGGTAGACTTAGTTGGGGAAGTGCAGTTTTAGCATTTTTATATAGACAGTTATGTAAGGCAACGAGTGTCACAAATCGAGAAGTTGGTGGACCTTTATTCCTGTTGCAATTATGGGCATGGGAAAGATTACCTACTATGTGTCCCAAGAATACGAGATCTATTGATTTCAGGTTACCATATGGTGCACGGTATGTTAAAAAAACTTATGTATTAACTATTTATCTGTAATCTTATATTTTTCTAGTTAACCTGGTATATTAAAAACTTGATTACAGATGGAATGGTGAACTTAGTTATGTAACACCACTCCGCACTGTTTGAGTGCGTATCGATCTCAGCTGCATTCATTAAGCGAGGCCACGGTATTAATATTAATCTGATATTATTTTGTATATATTAACATTTTGTAAACATATTAATTCATATTTTTATATCAGTTTAATTGGAGGCCTTATGATAATATTATCCACCTTCTACCTGATATCTGCACAAGTGGACATCAAAGCTGGAGAAGTGACACATACTTATATGTTGGGAAGTTGTTGAGCCTCACATTCCAAGTAGGGTTTTAAGACAGTTTGGAATGTTTCAACCATCCCTACAAGTGTGTTACTAACCCGGGAGCAACATACAAATCTACATTCGACTGCTCGTAAAGGTGGTAGAAATAAAAACTGGTTACAACATCATAATATCTTTGTTCAAGCATGGCGTCTCGGCTTAATTCACTTGCTAATGAAGCGTATACTGATTCGCCAATTGCTTCTGAAGCATACATGAGGTGGTATCTAGAGCGTTCTGTTGTGTATACAACAAACCCGGCTCATCAAGACACGAACCCTCATGGCTTCCAAAATGATGGACAAAGACTGAGAATGATGGTATTATTATTAATAATTTTAATATATTATTGTGAATATTATTATTATTTTTAAATTAATCTTTCATAATGTTATTTATAGATGGATGGGATGAGTCAGTTTTATCAAAGACCAGGGGATGAAACAGGGAGGAATATGGCGAGCTGTTATATGGATTTGGCACATGCAAACCATATAAGTTATTTACCAACGCATGTGACACAGAATGTTGATGATATTCAACTTCCTCCTGTCCCACAACGTTTATCCAGAAGGGGTAGAGGACGAGGACGGATTGGTAGACAGATTGGTGATGATAATGTTGTTGTGCAACAGAATATGACAGGACAAATGGATTTCACGGAACACAGCTTGACTCCCCTTTTTTAGCCAAATGGGCAACGAAGATTTTTTTATGGTGGTACCTCAAGTACTCAGTTTCCACATTTTAGTCAAATGGGGACCTAGAATTTCGAAGAAGGGGGGCCGTCAAATCCTTATCAAAGCCCTGATAATAGTTATCAACAATCATTTCACCATTCTTCCTCGTTACCATATTACCCTCAATTTCAAGATACATCTCAATCAGTTGACCGGTTTTTTAATCCATCTTCTTGCCTGTTTGACTTAAATGATGAAGCAACAAACGATGATGATGACACTCGTTAGATATTATTTTTTTATATTTTTAGTGATGTAATTTTTTACACTTTTATCTATTAATTATATAATGCAACTTTATTATAGAATACGAACTTAAGCTACATCAAATTAAATTATGATACAACAATCTCCTCATGAATATGAGTTTGGACAAGTGTTCATGTTATGACCTGTTTGTATACATATTGAACATCTACGTATGACAGGTGCATCTGGATGATGAACATCCATCTCGTTGTGTATCCTTCTCGTGCGTCTCCTACCTCGTGACGTGGTGATTTTTGAGGGATCACCTTTTATCTTCCAACCCGGGTTCTTCCAATAATCAATGTGACTCAGCGGGTGAAAATGTCCGTTATACTGTTCTTGATAAATAACAGTACTATAGACCTGATGAACAATGTTATGAGGTGATTCACCTCTATGGCGGCAAACTGCAATTGCATGTGAGCATGGAAATCTTTGAATATGCCATTTACCACACGTGCAAGTTCTGTTTTTGTATTCCACGGTATAATCATTTCCACCAGCTTCATTTGTTTGTATCTTTGACAAAACTCTATACCTCGCCTCTCTGTAATCAAACTCTGTTATAATATGCTCTTGCGAGTTAATATCACGTGTGTTAAATAAACGCCATATGCGAGGGGGTAACGCGGTGTTACAGTTGGTTGCGATGTCAGTGTGCTTTCTGAACTGTTCGACTGTTTTCTCGAACGTACAATTAATAATAGCTTTTATTGGCATAAGCCTGACACCTCGCAACGTATTGTTAAAGCTTTCTGAAATGTTCGTCGTCAGGTTACCCCACCGACGATGATTTTTATCATGTAGAAGCGTCCATTTACTCTCTTTAATAGTTTTTAAATATTCCCACGCTTCTAGATTGATGCTTGTCATTTGACTTACACAGTAGGTATACTTCCTTTGTTGGGTGGTGCTTACGATAGACCAACATAGCCTTTTTAAGCTAGAAACCTTGAACTTTTGCATGAGGTTACTTCGAACATGTCGGAGACAAAATCGATGCACAACATTATTTTTCCACTCTTCAAGAGTATTCATTGCACGAATAATTCCTTTGTGCCTATCAGAAATAACACATAACTTTTTTCCCGAACCAATATAATTATGATGAACTGCAATGTGTGACCAGAATTGGTGGAAAAACCAACTCCAACTTTCTACCGTCTCTTCGTCTACAATTGCATAAGCTATCGGCATTACATAGTTGTTTGCATTTTTTGCAACTGCAATTAACATTTTACCACGGTAAGAACCTTTCAAGAAAGTACCGTCAACAGATATCACAGGCTGACAATAGCTGAACGCTTTAATTATTGGACCGAATGCCCAAAACACATATTTAAATGTGTAATAAGCAGATGTACCGGTCGAATGATGTAACCATTCCACGATAACATGGTTCTTCTCTTGTAATGCCTTGATGTACGTAGGTAATTCCTCAAAATTACTGTCCCAACTACCATAATATTCTTAATAGCAGCTTTTCTAGCTCGCCAGGCTTTATTATATGAAACATCAACATTCAAAGTGTCTTTCAAATGCGCTTGAATTTGCTTGATTAGGTCGGCAATCAAATACGATTCCGCACTATTTGATTTGGTTTCACGCAAAATCTGTTAGTACTCCGTACGTACTCAGTCCTAACAAGTGGTATAAGAGTTTTGACTCTTGATTTTGCGTTGATTCTATTAGTTTTGGTGTTAAAACCTACGTTTTAAATCAAAGGAGTCACCACTTCGCTTCTAAAGGTGTTTTTGACGTTTTCATGCATTAAAGTTTTGTTTTTTCATCATACGACAGATTAGGGTTTCTGGAAAACTCATATTTTGTGTCAAAGTGTCAAAATATTCGATTTACAAACACAGCAGCCTTCAGTCACACGATTGGTCCATTCGTACGATTGAACTCATTCGTATAATCCATTCGCACGACTGAACTTAGTCGCATCTCTCATACGCATGAACTGAACAACTCAAGTCGGTTGAGTCCAATCGCCTTGTTCATACGCACGACTGAATCAAATCGCACGATTGAATTCATTCGTATCCTTCATTCGCACGAGTGGCCCATACGCATAGCCCATTCGCACGAGTGAAACAGTCTTGTTCTAAGTGTACCAAGTTTAAAGCAATGGATGACCAATTTGCTGCATTTACTGCTGGAAAGGACTCACACATCCAGAACCTCTACTTTTGGAGAATGAGATTGGAAACCATAGCAAACCACCAAAGCTGTTGACGTTGGATGAATACCCACAGTGGAGACAACGGTTTGAAATCTACCTAAATGGAGTTGACCCAAATCTTTGGACATCCATTGAGACTGGTTACACGGTACTAGTCAGTGCTAATAGAGTCAAGTTGACCTTGGGAGGAATAAGCGAAGCCCAGAAGATTCTATTTAAGCTAAAAAGAAAATATATGCCTTCTGACTCAGTATATACCTAAAGACTCTTTCATAGTTCTCTGAGAACAAGCAGGCTAAGAAGTTATGGGAGGCATTAGAAAAGAGATATGATGGAAATGCAACTCTGAAAGCACTAAAGGCAAAAGCTCTTAGAAAGGAGTTTGACAATTTTTCTTCAATCGGGAATGAAAGCTTAGATGACATCATTGATCGATTCTATTATCTGATGAGTGAATTGCACACTCATGGTGTGACCACATCTATGGAAGATAAAGTATCTAGCTTTGCTGACGGTCTACCAGATAAATGGGATCCATTGTGTCAAATTTGAGACAAAATGAAATACTTGCTACCTTAGACATTAATGATTTCATCTTGAAGTTAAGGGAGGAAGAACTACATATGAAGTACAAGTCAAAGAAAGGATCCTATGTTTAGAACCCTTCACTATACAATTCAGTTCCAACTCTAGGGTTTCAGGAGCATTGTTGCAAACGGTGTTTGTGTCTAGCTCCTATGTTTCTTTCTAAAGCAATGCATCCGAAACTGAAACGTCAGGGTCATCTGAAACCCAATACATAGTTCATGAGGTGAATACTACAAAGTTAAAGACCGAGAATCTCGGAAATGTCACAGTGGAAGTAGCTAAAGAGCACATGGATCTTCTAGCAGCTGTTGTACAATCTTTTAATGGTTTAGTTGCTGGTAAGATTGGATATTGTCATCTTGCTGATGATGACTATGAGCAAGTTGATGAAAATGAGCTAGAAAGAATGGATATAATGTGGGCCTTGGCTAGTGTTGTCAAAAGAGCAAGAAGTTTGTGAAAAAACGGGGCAAAATCTAGTTGCCACTAAAGATACGACTTTTGGATTCGACAAAACCAAAGTCACGTGCTTCAACTGTGGTGAAAAGGGTCACTTTAAACTGAGTGTGTAAAGCCAAAGAAAACGGGAAATGGAAATCCGTTTCCTATATTCAACTATCAAGAAAAAGATAAGATTGGAACTTCCTCATCAAGTAAAGAGACAAAGGCTTTGAGAGCTCAAGGTGATGAAGGTCAAGACTGGTCTTTCCGATTTGTTACTGAGGGTGACCTAAACATTGCTTTCATTGATACATTGGATGATGGATCTGCAAGTGAAGGAGACATAAAAGTTAAGCAACTTTCAAATATCGAAGAAGCTATGAATGTTGTTGATCATCTGGTAGGTGAAGAGCTTAGTGCTTCGAATTCGGAATCTCCAGTCACTGAAGAGTCTGACACTGCTTTAATGGCTGATTCGTCTGATTCCTCACAGGTAAGTTCCAAAGACCAATTATTTGAAAGACATGCTTGTTCTGAATGTGAAAAATTTAAGGATAACTGATCTAAAATTTGCCAGGTTATTAGAACATAATGATAACCTTGTAAATGATTTACAACTCTGCACTAAAGCAAATCGGGTTTTAAAACAAAATGAGTGCAGCAAAGAAAAGATAGAACTTTTGGGGAAGCAACTAAGGGAAACCGAGGTTGTTGCCTTAAATCAATCAAATGACATAAAGTTTTATATAAACTCTTTGGAAGAAACTAAAAAGGAAAAAAGCAGTTTTGGAAGTTGAGGTTGAATCATTAAAACAAAAATTGCACAGTTTGGCTAGTTCTTCTCACATAGTTCAAAACTTAGTGAAAGAACAAAATAACGGGGAAGGTTTGGGTTATAAAGTAGTACCGTCACCACATGCAATCCTTTTGAACACTAAATGTAGACCAATCAATAATAACCCAGTAAAGGATCATGTGGTGTCTACTCCTCTGGTTAGTGATCCTGATTCTACAGGTAAACCCGTGACATCTGTCACTATACAGAAAGAGTCTACTTTGAAATCAAAAGAGAAGATGCATGTTGGATTTTTGGATGATGAAATTGAAAAGGTTAATTTAGGGTCAGGTTCACAAAATTTTATTTCAGAACCAAAATCGACTAATCCAATTAACCATAAACGTGTTAATCTTCAAAGTCCAAAAAAATGAAAGTGAAAGATGTTCAAAATGTTAAAACAATTAATTTTGTTAAAGTAGGTGGAACATCTAAAAGAGAAGTGAAACAACCCAACCAGACACATCTAAAACCCTTAACAAACTCAACCCCACATCAAAACTTTCCTCAATCTGTAGAAGAGAGATCATGCTACAGTTATGGAAAATGAGGACATATCTCTTCTAATTGTCTTTACTACCAGACACCCAAAAAGAAAATTGAATTTTTTAATGAAAAACCAGGATTTTCTAATACTAGATCTAATACTCCACCTAAGAGTATTAGTGAACCTAAAGTTCAAACCATAAGCCAGTCGTCTGTTACCATAAACAGGCCTTACACAAAACTAGCTTATGGAAGATAAAATCAAGTAATATGTCTGATAGTGAGAAAAAGAAAAAAAAAGAAAATTGTACCTCATCCTCAGAAGGATAGTGGGTTGAGTTCATGATGTGTGATTTCTCTGGGTCACCCAAGCCAGTTAAGGCTTGGGTCCCAAATCTGAAATGATCAATTTCTTTGAATGTGCAGGGTGTCCGTTACAACGCTATCATTAATACCTGGATTATGATAGTGGGGCGTCCATGCACATGACTGGAAATTTGTCTCTCCTTTTCAATGTCAAGCAAATTAAAGAGGGACACGTATCATTCACTGGGAATAAAGTAGGTTACATCACCACTCAAGGCGAAGTGGGAAACGAGAAAGTGAAGTTTGACAAGGTCAACTACGTTCAACAACTTCAAAACAACTTGCTTTTTGTCTCCCAGATCTGTGATAAAGGATTCAAAGTTGTGTTTGACAACAAGAAGTGCTACATGTTAAAGAAGGATTATGTTATCGAGGAGGTTAAATTTCTAATGTCAGCTTTAAGATATAAGGACTTGTATGTCTTGGATCTATCAAAAGCCTCCACAACTAAGACCACTATCCAATGCTTATTGTCAAAGGCAACAAAGAGGGATTCAGTCTCTAGCATAGGAGAATGGGACACATTAATCCTAGGAAAATAAATCATCTGGTACAGAATGATTAGTGAATGGAGTAATGTCAGAAAGAATTTCCAGCTCCTAGATTTTTGCGTAGCATGTAAGAAAGGGAAACCGATCAAGAAGTCTCACAAGGCAAAGAAAGTAAACTCTATCGATATTCCTCTTGAGCTTCTACACATGGATCTATTTGGCCCAGTCAGCACTAAGAGCATTGCTGGAGATCTGTACTGTTTTGTGGTAACTGATGATTACTCAAGATTCTCTTGGGGTGATGTTTCTGAAATCCAAATCAGAGACATTTGAATCATTCAAACATCTAGTAACTACTTTGGAATCACTCTACAAGATGAAGGTAAGAAAGATTCAATCAGACAACAAAACAGAGTTCAAGAATCAGCGTATGGAGGCATTCTGTAGAGAGAAAGGAATTGTTCGTCAATTTACTTCTGCCTACACTCCATAGATGAATGGGGTTACTGAAAGAAAGAATCAGAGCTTGATAGAGACAGCGAGAACAATGTTATCCAACTCTAAACTGCCTATTCAATTTTGAAACGAGGCAGTGGCAAATGTATGCTACAATCTCAATCGAGTCTTGGTGGTCAAACGTCATGGGAAAACATGTTAGAATTGCTCCGCGACGTAAACAAACTTGGAGTATCTCAAACCATCCAGTGCACTGTGCATGTTGTTAAAGAAGACTAAATCTGGGAAGTTTGTGAGAAGGCAGAAGAAGGTATGTCTCTCGGATACCGTAACAGGCAAGAGAGTTTATAAAAAATCAAATGTCAGGTAGAAGTGTGGTGCAATGTTGATGTCCAAAGATACACCCCCCCATGTGGAAAAGGACCTTCCTTAGTCTTTGACTATGATGAATTTTTTTATCTTCAATCTACCTCCTTCCATACTGATGATGAGTATTGCTACAATGATGTACGAGGTTCTTAACATCCTCCACAGACTTGACATCACCGACTCCTGTTAGATGATTACCTATAGCCCTTTAGGGGGAGAGATTGAAGTAAATGATTCTTCTATGATGATGAGGATGTTGAGACTGCCAAAGTGGAACAGGAGGAACAGGTTCCCCACTAATGAAAGTACACAAGCATCTGATCTGATCACTAACACTTTGAACCGATTACTCCAATAGCCAACAGATACTCAACTTGGGATTTAACTCTAGCCACTGAAGTAGTTGTTCCCACCACTCCAGATCAGAATTATGTGTATCATCCCCTAGCAAATATTGGAGATGTTCAATCGAGAGTTCAAACCCCCACGAATTATTCTACTCAGCTGATTATGCAGCAAATAATGGAAAAAGGTTATCTACAATGATGGTGTTATCAAAGCTTTGGTTTCAATTGAGCCAAAATTGTAAGTGAAAACCTTAAAGAAGAGGCTGGTGTTGGACCAAAAGAACCAATGAGCCAAGATCAGAAAACCTCTAAGTCCCACATGGTATCACAACAACTGCTGAAAGCTTCATCAGCAGTTTGACAAGTGCTGAAGACTTCAACAGCTGAAGATCAAGTGCTGAAGACTTCAACAGCTGAAGAATAAAGTGCTGAAGTACAACAGCTGAAAACACACAGTACTGAAGCTGAACAGCTGAAGAACACAAGTACTGAAGCTGAACAGCTGAAGAACACAAGTGCTGAAGCTGAAAGACCAAAGTACTGAAGTACAACAGCTGAAGAGTTTACAAGTGCTGAAGATCAACAACTGATGTACAAAGTCTGAAGACAAAGACTGAAGACATCAGCTGATGATATCTACTGAAGTCATCAGCTGATGAAACATCTGAAGTTCAAGTCTGAAGATCAAGTACTGAAGTTTCAGTAGTTTGTCACAACAGCTGAAGAGTACTTCTTCAGTAGTTGTGATATCAGTAGTTTTATATTTTTACTTTCAGTAGTTTTGTAAAACGACTGAAGAGCTTGTTCTTCAGTCGTTGTAGTTTCAGTAGTTTTATGTTTTTCAGTAGTTATAACAACTGATAACACTTAGCATTTTTGTAAGGAGATGTCAGCTGTTTTGACATCTTCAGTAGTTGTGTTTCAGTTGTAATAAATCTGTTAGATGTCACTATCAAGTGACATCAGCAGACGTCACATCTCTTATATAAGAGGTGTCGACCTAATTGTAATGTGACATCTGTTACCACGAAAGCGAATATTGAATGAAATATATTTGCAGAATTCTCTCTCTATAACCGTCTTTGTTCTTCATTGAATATCGTTTCGTTCTTGTGAATCGACTAATTCATTGTTTGAATTCCGCTGCTATACTCTTAATCAATCAAACATAGATCACTGATCCTAACAAGTGGTATCAGAGCATGGTTAATCATTGATCGATCTAACAATTGATCATTGAAACTGCTAATTGATATCTGTGTTGATTGAATTAGCGTATTTGCAAGAACTGGTTATAGATTATTGAATTTCTGTCGCTTTCGTTCATTTATTTTGAGATCTTCTGGTTCAATTGGTTGTTGCGTTTTGTTCTAAATCTGTTTAGCTTAACCGAATTTGATTGAATCTGATGATGACGACTCCTTCTAATGATCCTCACAATACCGGTTCCTCAACCAAGCCTCCGATGCTGGTTAGGACCGAGTATAACATATGGCAACGAAGAATGCTTCATCACCTGTCTGTTAACAGTTCAGGTTGTTGGACATCTGTGGTACATGGACCACATAAGCCTATGGTGAACAATCCGGAAACCAATCAAATGGTTCCGAAGAAGAAGGAACAATACTCTGATGAAGATCGGAAACTATTTGAGATTGATGCTAAAGCCCATGGAATTCTGGCCATGGCACTGCCTAATGAAATCTATTCAGGGCTTATGCATCATGAAACTGCTCATGATCTCTGGAATGCCCTGAAGGAACAATTCGGTGGCACAGATGAGGTCTTAGCAAACAATAGAGAAATCCTTGCCCAACAATATGAGACATTCTCTCATAGAAGGGTGAGACACTGACTCAACAGTTTGAGCGCTTTTCCTGCTTGATATCTGAGCTGAAAATGGTGAAACAGGAATACACCAATAGCCAGATGAACAACAGATTCCTCAGATCACTGCCTGAGAGATGGGACACATACACTATTGTCCTACGCTCCAGTGCAAATCTGGAGGCCTATCTCTCACCCAACTTCATGGGAAACTGCTTACATTTGAAAGAGAGATAGAGCAGAAGAGGAAACTGTCCTCATCAGGAAAGCTCACTGATGACTTTGTACCAGGAATACTGCCTTGGTTGGTCATGAGTCAGAATATGCTGCATCTGAAAGCAATTATGATGAGCATATAGATTTCTCTTCAAATAGTTCTGATCATGCATTTGTTGGTATTGAGAGTCATTCTGGCAGTAATAGTGACAATTTATGCTTCATCATGGATGATCTGAAAGGAATAGCTGATGATGATCTAGAAGAGATGGATATTCTGAGCCAAATGGCACTGATTAATATCAGATCTCAGAAGTTCTATAAGAGAACTGGCAGGAAATTTCCTGGACTCTCTGGCAAAACCAAAGTTGGTTTTGACAAGAGTAAGTTGAGGTGTCACAAATGCCAAAGGCTAGGACACTTTGCAAGAGAGTGTAGATCAACTGGATCTAACTCTTCTGCACCCTTTGTGACTTTTCCTAGTACTAGTCCACAAAACAGAGGGCAACATCCTGCTGGTTCTGGTCATCATTCACATCCTAGATCTCCTGCATACTTTGTTCCCCAGGGTCAAATGTCATATCCTTATCCCTGCTATTATATGCCTCAACCAAATCCTGTTCAAGCTCCAATTGCACAACAACCACAAGCATTGCCTGAACCACAGCCTTCCCAATCTCATCAACAAACTCAACCTCAACAACACAGCTTCTTCACCCCAGGAGTTGTTGACTGGAGCAGTTTACCAGATGACTTGTCTGGTCATGAACAACTGTTCTCAGGTGCTGGTCAACATGGTGGTGTGAAACCATTTGGAAATCTAGCTCTTATGGCTTTGGATTCTGCTGATACTTCATCCTCTAATGCCTCTACACCAAAGGTATCACAGGTATCCTCTGAGGCAAAAGCCAAATTATGTTCTGAAACATGCATAGCAGCATTTGCATCTATTAGAGAAGCAAATGTAGCTTTAATCAACAAGAACATTGAGCTAGAACAAATAATTTCCAAAAACAAAGCTGAATTTGAGTCTGTGCTTAATGATAAAAATGATGAGATTTACAAACTGAAATGCCAAATAACTGATGATAAGGCTAGGGAAGAGATACTTCTAGAGAAGTATAAAGATCTCAAAGAAACCCTTGCAGTTACCCAGGTAGTGTGATAGATGGGTACAATCATGCAAAGGTTTTGAAATGCTTCTTAGTAAGCAATCTGCTTCCAATGTGAAGTTTGGCATTGGTTACAATCACACTGCTCCACCTACAGATTTTACTCCAAGAGCAGAGTAGAATCTGATGGTGAGAGTAATAACCAATCCATCTCATCATGTGATCTACTTTCTGATACAGCACAATCAGAAGTAGAAGTCAGCATCAAGCCCTCTCAAACCTATCAGCTGATGTTGATGGTTCAAATGCTGACACTCACATGATCAATGAGTTGATCAACTCAGGAGTTAATTCTGAAAGTCCTGAAAGGACTAGAGAGCAGGATTTAACACCTGAAGTTCAAACTCCAACTACTGCAGTACTGAAGAGAAGAAAACTGTCAGTAGAAAGAGTTTGAAGACTACTAAAGAGGCAGTCAAGAAAGCAAACAATGCTTCCAAAGCACTGAAGACAAGTCTTCAGTTGCTTCACCCTCTTTAGTTGATGATCAACCTAAGATGAAGAAGAAACCATGTGAAGTATGTGGTTTGTTCAATCATCTTACAGATGATTGCTGGTACAAAAGAGGTTCCAAACTCAAACAAAAAGAAGAAATTAAAGAGAAAATGGTAAAAATGAAAACTGAGTTTGAGACCACATTTGTATCAGCAACATCAAATCCTGTAACCCTTAAGTCCTCAAAGAAATCCAAAAAGGAAGGGGTTAAACAGGTGACAGCTGAGAGTGCTCAGAAGAAGAAGGTGCAACATAGGAACTTATCAAACTCCACTGGCAATGTGTCTGATGAGCTGAAAGCTTTATCACAAAATCAGACACAGCTGGTTATGATGGTTCAACATCTGTTGGGTAGAGTTAACCAACTAGATGCTCCTATGTTGAAACCACAGAAAAGGAGATCCAAGCCAAAGGATTCCTCTTCTTCACCATCTTCTTCCTCTCAGGCTGTTGTTTCAAATAAACCTGTTAGTTTACCATATTGATGATGAGACCAGGCCCAAAACCAAAAAGGTTTGGGTCTCCAAAACTAACTGATTGTTTATTATTGCAGGGTTCTCCAACATGCCAAAGTAGCATCTGGTATGTAGACAGGGGGATCTATGCACATGACTGGGAACAGCTCTCTTCTTCATGACTACTCTCAAGGAAAGAAGGGATTTGTTTCTTTTGGCAATGATGCTAGGGGTACATCATTGGTAATGGCTTTGTCTCCAATGGAGAAATCAATTTGATGATGTTAATCATGTGGAAAATCTCAAGTACAATCTCTTGAGTGTCAGTCAAATGTGTGATAAAGGCCATGTTGCTCTTTTCACCAGTCAGAACTGTAGGATTCTGTCATCCAAAGTTTTGCATTTGATTGATAAGGTGTTGGATGATCACACTCTCCTGAGAGCCAACAGGACAGGAAGAGTGTATGCCTTAGATCTTTCCAAGAAAATAGATCTCAAAGGCAATCCTTGCCTATTTTCCAAAGCCTCTTCTCAAGAATCTAAACTGTGGCACAGAAGGCTGGGTCATGTTAATTTCAAAAACATGAATCAGCTTATCCACAATAGTTTAGTCAGAGGCTTACCAATAAAGGAGTTCCACTGTGATGAAACCTGCACTGCTTGTTTAAAAGGAAAACAACACAAGTCTCATTCCCTCCTATTGAAGAGCCTAAGTCCACTGCCTGCTTGCAATTACTGCATATGGATCTATTTGGTCCTGTGAGAGTGATGAGCATGGCAAAGAAGAAATACTGTCTGGTAATTGTGGATGATTACTCCAGATTTGTATGGACTTTCTTTCTACATTCAAAGGATGAGGTTGCTCAGAAGTTATTCACTTTGTGTTGTATATTGAGAAGCAGTATTCCCTTCCAGTCAAGTGTATTAGGAGTGACAATGGAACTGAATTCAGAAACCATACACTTGATGACTTCTATCTCTCAAAGGGAATCAAAAGGCAGTTTAGCATCCCAAGGACTCCAGAACAAAATGGAGTAGTGGAGAGAAAGAACAGGACCCTCATTGAAGCTGCAAGGTCCATGCTGGCTGACTCTGGTTTGCCACTGACCTTTTGGGCTGAAGCTGTTAACACAGCTTGCTATGTGCAGAATAGAGTTTTAGTAAATCAGAGGTTGATGAAGACTCCATATGAAGTTCTCCATCACTTGGCTCCTCTAATTTCATTTTTCAAAGCATTTGGGTGTCCCTGTTTTATTCTCAACACAAAGGATCAACTCCATAATTTGATCCTAAGGTGGATGCAGGGTATTTTGTTGGTTATTCATCTACTTGCAAGGCATACAGAGTCTTCAACTGCAGAACAAAGATAGTTGAAGAGACTTTGCATGTGAAGTTTAATGAATCTCCTTTGGACAAGATTCCACAAAACCCTGTGGAGTTGTTTGATTTGGACATACTGCAATATGTTCCTTATCAACCTCCAGCTGTTGCAGATCCTGTGGATAAATCATCTTCTGCAGCATGTCTTCCACCTGGTGGTATTGATGATGATGATGATAATATCAATACTCACCTATTCAAGTTTAGTGACCAACTGCCTGTGTCTGCTAAATTTGATGTTCCTGTAGCTTCAGCAGTTCCATCCACAACAAATGCTGATGAGATCTCTGTTTCCTCTACATCTTTTGAGTTACCATCTAATTCTTGGTTTCAAGAGTCTACATCAACATCTGCTGCTGCTGAAGGTTCTACAAACACTTGCACAGATCTCATTGTTTATCAAGAACTGAAGAATCACCCCATGTCTCAGATTATTGGTGATATCAATGCTGGTGTTTCAACAGAAGTCAATTGTCTAACTTCTGCTTCTATGCTCTCTTCATCAGTCAGCTAGAGCCAAAGAACTACCATGTTGCTTTGAGAGACAATGGATGGGTTGAAGCTATGCAGCTTGAGCTACTTCAGTTCAAGAAACAGCAAGTGTGGGAACTGTTCCTCTTCCCCCAGGTAAGTGTGCAATAGGCACTAAATGGGTGTTTAGGAATAAAACTGATGAAAATGGGCTTATTGTTAAGAACAAGGCTAGACTGGTTGTACAGGGGTTTTCACAAGAAGAAGGTATTGACTATGATGAAACCTTTGCCCCTGTAGCCAGACTAGAGGCAATCAGATTGTTCTTAGCCTATGCTGCATTCCACAATCTTAAAGTTTTTCAAATGGATGTCAAAAGTGCATTTTTATATGGTAAAATAAGGAAGAAGTTTATGTGTGTCAACCACCAGGCTTTGAGGATAATAAACATCCTGAATGGGTGTACAAACTTGATAAGGCTCTTTATGGGTTGAAACAAGCTCCTAGAGCCTGGTATGAGACACTCTCTACTTTTCTTCTTAAGAATAATTTCACTAGAGGCTCCATTGATAAAACTTTGTTTATTAAGAAGGTGGATCAGCATAAGCTACTTGTTCAGATTTATGTTGATGATATTATTTTGCATCCTCTGATCCCCAGTTGTGTGATGATTTTACAACATTAATGAAAAAGAGGTTTGAAATGAGTGCAATGGGAGAATTACAGTTCTTTCTAGGCTTGCAAATCAAACAAAAGGCTGATGGAACCTTTATTCATCAGTCAAAATATACAAAAGATCTTTTGAATAAGTTTGATTTACAAAACTGTAAGCCCTGTTCTACTCCCATGTGCAACACCACACAACTGGATGCTGATCAGAAAGGTAAAGTTGATGATGAAACGCTTTACAGATGTATGATTGGGTCCTTGTATTTAACAGCTTCTAGACCAGATATTATGTTTGCTACATGTGTTTGTGCTAGATTTCAGGCTGCTCCTAAAGAGTCTCATTTGATTGCAGTCAAGAGAATCTTTAGATATTTGCAAGGTACACAATCTCTGGGTTTATGGTATTCCACTGGACACTCTTGCAAATTAGTTGCTTTTTCAGATAGTGACTATGCAGGGTGCAAGTTAACTAGAAAGTCAACTTCTGGTGGTTGTCAATTCCTAGGCAACTGTTTGATTTCTTGGCAGAGTAAGAAACAAACATCTGTTGCTACATCAACTGCTGAGGCCGAGTACATTGCTGCTGCAAGTTGCACCTCTCAGGTACTCTGGCTTCAGAACCAACTTCTGGATTATGGCATTACAGAGACTAAGACTCCATTATTAATGGATAGTGCTTCAGCTCTGTGTATTGTCAAAAATCCAGTCCAGCACTCTAGGACCAAACATATAGAGATCAGACATCATTTTATTCGGGATTGCTTTGAAAAAGGTCTGATTGATCCTAAGTTTGTGCCTAGTGCTGATGAGCTTGCAGATATTTTTACTAAGCCTTTGGATAGTTCTACTTTCCAAAACCTTGTGTTAAGGCTTGGTATGCTGCAGCTAGAATAAGTGACAACTACTGATGATTTCAGTAGTAATTACTGGTGATCATTGGTACCCATGTCACATATAAGTACTGATGAGTCCTTTCACCTTCAGTAGTTTTATAACTACTGATGGCTAAATGCCTCACAAGTACTGAAGTACTTTATCTGTTCCAAACTACTGATGTAGTTAAAACTACTGATGTAGTTACAACTACTGAAATCAGTATAAACAGATAAGTACTGACGTCCTATGAAACACCTGAAAATCAGATGCAAAGTCTGATGAGTAAGTGTTGAGGACAGCATGAAACAGCTGAAAGGCTATGAATTGACGAAAACTACTGAAGAGAACTTCTCTTCAGTTGTTTCAACAACTGCTGTTTCATTCTAAACACTGAAGCAAAACCATGTCTTCAGTAGTTTTATAACTACTGATGACTAATACCAAGTCTTCAGCTGTTTACAACAACTGATGACAAAACCACTGTCTTCAGTAGTTTCACAACTACTGATGACAAACACCAAGTCCTCAGTTGTTTCATCATCTGAAGTCAAAACCACGGTTTCAGTAGTTTTCTAACTACTGATGCCTAACACCACGACTTCAGCTGTTTCAACGTCTGAAAGGATAATACCATGTCAACAGTCGTTTAAAACTACTGATGACTAACACCAATCCTTCAGTCGTTTTCTAACCGTACCCTATAAATATCCCTGACCTAATCCTTCAAAGCTTCATCTTCTTCAAACCTAACGTTCCTCTCCAAAACTTCTCTCTTCTAATGGCGTCCATGCAAATTAACCGCGACACAACTGTGTAGCCTACCTTACTAAATCGCCTGTCTGGGCTAAGTTCGATACTGCTATCGATCTTATGGTTCAGTCACAATACAAACGGCATTTCTTCTCAATCCCATTCTACATGCCGAATCCCTCCAACAGTTTTGGATGAACGTCACCATCACCACTGGGGAGAACAACACCAATCTCTCCGGTCGGTCGTCAACAACAAGAAGTGGTCATCACTCCCGAAAACTTCGCAAACTCTACATCTGGATGATGCCATTTCTCCTGCTGGATATCCCAAGGGCACAACTGATCTATCCTTTGCCCATCATGGATATCAGGGCAATCTTAGTGCCTCCACTATATGAAGAAACATTTCCATGACGCTGAACGCCTAATTTTTCACATGGTAATGTATGTTTGGCTCCTAAGACTTCGTCTTGGGATCAAATGTCGACAAAGTGGCAGCAGGTAATGTATTCTATTCTTGAGCAACAGCCGTTAAATTTTTCAGAATAATATTTTCGGAGCTCAAGGATATGGCTCAAAAACTAACTGCTAACCGTTGGATATTATATCCACGGTTCATAATGGCCATCATTACAAACCAGCTTCACGCTGAGGGACTTGTTGGCCTGGGAGTCCCTGCTATGGCTGTTCTGCCTGAAGTATACTCCCGGCACAACTCTGACCACACACTCAAATTGGCTGCCAAGCTGCGCAAACCCACGCAGCTGGAACCCACAGCCACCACCTCCAAATCAAAAGTCCCCACCAAACCCACCAAAAAGAAACCCAAAACGGCTACTCAGGGAAATGAGTCCCCTGAGGATGCCCCTGCAACACAAACGCAGGAGATATCCACTGGTCAAACCCCCTAGTGGATATAAGGACTCTTCCAGCCATAGCCGCTCAGGATTCCTCTCAACAGGAGCCTGCAGCAACCACACAAGGGGTACCCACACATCTGGGATCTTCCTCACTTGAGGGATTGCCATTGAAGAGCACATCCTCCCCAGGTGCACACTGCTTCTATCCCTTCACCCCATGCAACCGCCCCCCAAAGCCCAACATGATAGTTGCACAAGTGCTGACTCAATTGCACTCCTCACCCCCTCCCCAGATACCACTTACTACTGGGAACACCTCTACCATTGAGGGGGGGACCAAAGTGCAATTGAGAACCCACAGCATAGGGGTTTACCACTTCTATCTCCTGGTGTAGATAGGGAGCTTAGAATATCTAGTGAGGCTGCCACCTCTTCTGCATCAGCACATGATCAGAATGAGGCTGGTAACATTGCTAAGACCTCACTAGAGGCAACAGCTGATGATGGACATAGTCCTGAGGCTGGAAGTCCCCAGTACCAAGACAAAGGGGCACATGCTACAACTGGTCTACACCCAGTGCATGTACATCCTGCTCCAAGCAGGAGGTCAGGTGATTCAGCTTCTGCTGATGATGACCTGGGCTTTTTCTACGATGTTCTTGCCCAGAACACAATCCTTGAGGAGGAAGTCAGTAGGCTGCAAAACCTACTTGACCAACTCTCACAAGGAGAAAGACCATCTGCCTCCACCAACCCACAGATGGCACCTTCAGTTGAAGGTTCCCCAAACACTGAGCCACTCCCAACAACTCAGCCACCTGCCTCTGCTTCTGGCACTATTTCTCAGGAACAGAACCCTCCTGAGCAAATAGTTGCTGTCCTTCAAAATTCCCTCCCTCTCATCACACCCATAATCACTGACATTGTGACTAAAGCCATTGATGAGAGGCTTTCCTCAACTTTACAACCTGATTGATGATGCTGTGCAAAAGACACTTTCTGCGGTACAAACCCCTACACCAATGCATCCAAAAAGGGGGAGAGTACTGCAGTGAAAGAAAAGAAGAGGAAAAGAACAGAGGATGAGAAGGCCCAAGAGCAAGCCCAGAGTTGGGAAAAGAAAAGCAACAACTGATCACTATAAACGAAAGAAAAGTGCTGATGATCAACCTACTGCTGAAGAAAAATCCTTGGAAGAGCTGGTAAAAGATGGATGATACACACAACGATCCATGGATAAAATCATTGAGCAACTCTTCAGGCAAGGTTTTGATACAGCCACATTGGATAGTGAATCAGGGGTTGGAAGTGCAAGAGATTCAAACCCGATGGGCTGGGTATGATGCACTTGAAAAGGAGAGATTGGAGATCATGATCCGTTTCATTGCCAAATACTTAGGAAGATCTTTGATGGAGATTCGTGCGTGGACCAGAGACAGTATTCTGGCTATAGCCACCAGAATCTGTCTGTCTGAGCAATTCCACAAGGGGATTATCATTGAAGCCCTTGATGAGGCTGGGGCTGGTAAAAGGTTTGAAATGGCAAGACTTACAAAGGCTAAACTCACAACAAAGATGCTGGAACAACCTTCCCTTCCCCCACTCAAAAACAGCCTACCCTCAAATCTCCAAACCAATCTCAAAGCAAATCCAAACAACCACAATCACAACCCACAAAACCAACTCCCTCACCATCTAAACCAACAGCCGATGATGCACCTAAGAAGAAGAAGAGAAGGGTGTTGAGGCTAGAAGAAGAAGAAGAAGAGGATGATGTGGAAGAAGATAGGATGCCTCTGTCTGCAGTCCTAACACTGGCGAAAGCCAAACCTATGCCCATCACTCCCACCTCACAGATGGATGTTGTGAGAGTAAAAATTGAAGAAGAGGAGCAGCAAAAGCTTCATGATGATGAAATGCTGAAAAGCATTGACAAAACCTATGCTGCCTCCTCATCAATTATCAGCATGAAGAAAGAAGCTCTGAGATTGTACACTCTCGCCAACACATTTCAATATCAGAAAGAAAGGGTGAGAGTATGGCCTGATCCGAGGGTGGCTCACAGGATTGTAAAGAAAGACATTCCTTCGAGACAAGGGTCAAGTCAAGAGGATCGTAGATGAAGATCACAGTGGCCCTTGTAGTATCACCCTGGGAGATTGTCGAAGATTTCAAGAAGGCCTACGAGACTAAACAACCACCCCAGAAGATGCTAGAGAACAGAATTATCAAAAAGGGGTTAGTCTACAAGAGGCTTGAGAACTTCAAACAGATGAGCTCAGTCTGCTACTCGAAGGGAATCATCCTGATGAGTTTGCATATAGACAAATTACAACAGTTGAGCTCAAAACGGCAAACAGGCCAAGTACATCTCAGAGCTGTATGGGCGAGAAGGATTGTTTGATGGTGAAGCCGAGAACCTGACCATGGAAGAACAAATCATGTTTCTCAGAGCCTACACCAGAGAATCCTACAGGCTCATACACGGGAAGTAGATCTCATGAATGGGATAACAACTCTGTGTCCAGTTCCCCAAAACAGAGTTCCCATTCATATCTTGCCAAACAAATATCAGAGACTTCTTCCCAGGCCGGAGCTTATATGGGTCATCTTCTCTACTGATCAAGAAGGAAAAAGACCAACCTTTTGCCAACAATAAGTGGGATAATAAATAAATTAGAGGTTTTGGCTGCATTGGTTCAGGGGGAGTTTGTTGGACCAAAAGAACCAATGAGCCAAGATCAGAAAACCTCTAAGTCCCACATGGTATCACAACAACTGCTGAAAGCTTCATCAGCAGTTTGACAAGTGCTGAAGACTTCAACAGCTGAAGATCAAGTGCTGAAGACTTCAACAGCTGAAGAACTAAAGTGCTGAAGTACAACAGCTGAAGAACACAAGTACTGAAGCTGAACAGCTGAAGAACACAAGTACTGAAGCTGAACAGCTGAAGAAACAAGTGCTGAAGCTGAAGACCAAAGTACTGAAGTACAACAGCTGAAGAGTTTACAAGTGCTGAAGATCAACTGATGTACAAAGTCTGAAGACAAAGACTGAAGACATCAGCTGATGATATCTACTGAAGTCATCAGCTGATGAAACGTCTGAAGTTCAAGTCTGAAGATCAAGTACTGAAGTTTCAGTAGTTTGTCACAACAGCTGAAGAGTACTTCTTCAGTAGTTGTGATATCAGTAGTTTTATTTTTACTTTCAGTAGTTTTGTAAAACGACTGAAGAGCTTGTTCTTCAGTCGTTGTAGTTTCAGTAGTTTTATGTTTTTCAGTAGTTATAACAACTGATAACACTTAGCATTTTTGTAAGGAGATGTCAGCTGTTTTGACATCTTCAGTAGTTGTGTTTCAGTTGTAATAAATCTGTTAGATGTCACTATCAAGTGACATCAGCAGACGTCACATCTCTTATATAAGAGGTGTCGACCTAATTGTAAGTGTGACATTCTGTTACCACGAAAGCGAATATTGAATGAAATATATTTGCAGAATTCTCTCTCTATAACCGTCTTTGTTCTTCATTGAATATCGTTTCGTTCTTGTGAATCGACTAATTCATTGTTTGAATTCCGCTGCTATACTCTCTAATCAATCAAACATAGATCACTGATCCTAAACATGGGTTATTCTATACAAGAGACTCCTTCGTTTTCAAGGAAGTTAGGAGTAGGGACTTTATGGATAGACCAAAAGGGGTGTTGGACCAACAAGAACCAATGAGCCCGGATCAGAAAAAACCTTTAAGTCCCAAAGAAACATACAACAACTGCTGAAGACATAAGTGCTGAAGACAAATATGAAGAAAGTGCTGAAGATAAAGTCTGAAGAGACACAAGTGCTGAAGACAGTATGAAGACACAGTGCTGATAGACAACGTCTGAAGAAACAACAGTGACTGCAGAGAAAGTCTGAAGACAAGTGTGAAGGACAAAGTCTGAAGAAAGGTGATGTGAAGACAAAGTCTGAAGACACAAGTGCTGAAGCCAAGTCTGAAGACAAGTACTGAAGCAGTCTGAAGACAAGTGCATGAAGAAAAGTTACTGAAGACCAAGTATAGAAAGTTGTCACAACAGCTAAAGAGGTCTTCTTAGTAGTTGTGACGGTTTTCTTCAGTAGTTTTATATTTCCTTTTAAGTAGTTTTGTAATCAGTGTTTAGTTTCAGTAGTTTAGCATCAGTATAGTTTATATTTTGTGCTTAGCACTCTCTGATATGTTCAGTAGTGTGAACATTTCAGTAGTTTGTTAAGTGTTGTTATTTTTGTAAAAACTGCCAGATGTCACTATCCCGTGATATCAGCAGAGTGATTACACTCTATATAAGGAGTGGAACCTAATTGTAATATGTGAATGATTGAGCAGAAACATTTGATATATTGAAACATTCCTTTCACAGATATATTCTCTCGTTACAACTGTATTTGTTCTTAATGCATACGAATATCAAATTCTTGCTATATTTGTCTAATTCTTGATCTATTCCACTGCGTTACACTCTAATCCATCAAAATTGAGATCACTGATCTGTCCAAATGGTATCAGAGCAGGTTAATCATTGACCGATCTAATAATTGATCATTGAAACTGCTATCCAAGATCCAAGTTTGATTGAATTAGCATTTTTGAAAGAACGGTTATAGAGATTGTATTTTCTGTGTTTTTGGCCTTCATCCTGAGATTTATTCTTGGTTTTCATTGAGTCTGTTGTGGTCTGTGTAAAATCTTTAAGAGTTTGAATTAATTGTATTTGGACCTAAAGACTCTCCTTCCAATGATCCTCACAATACTGGTTCCTCAACCAAGCCTCCAATGCTGGTTAGGAGTGAGTATAACATATGGCAACGACGAATGCTCCATCACCTGTCTGTTAATAGCTCAGGTTGTTGGAATCAGTGGTACATGGTCCACACAAGCCTATGGTGAATAACACGGAAACCAATCAACTGGTTCCGAAGAGGAGGGAGCAATACTCAGATGAGGATAAGAAATTGTTTGAGATTGATGCAAAAGCCATGGATTCTGGCCATGGCACTGCCAATGAATCTATTCTGGGTTAATGCATTATGAAACTACCCATGACCTCTAGAATGCCTTGAAAGAACAATTTGGAGGAACAGATGAGGTCTTGGCAAATAATAGAGAAAACCTTGCCCAACAATATGAGACATTCTCTCATAGGAAGGGTGATGAGACACTGACTCAACAGTTTGAGCGGTTCTCTTGTTTGATCTCTAAATAAAAATGGTCAAACATGAGTACACCAATAGCCAGATGAATAACAGATTTCTCAGATCACTGCCTGAGAGATGGGACACATATACTATTGTCCTACGCTCCAGTGCAAATTTGGACCAACTATCTCTCACCCAACTCCATGGGAAATTGCTCACATTTGAGAGAGAGATAGAACAGAAACGAAAACTGTCATCATCTAGAAAGTTCACTCATGACTTTGTACCAGGAAACACTGCCTTGGTAAGTCATGAGTCAGAGTATGCAGGATCAGAATGCCACTATGATGAGCATATTAATTTCACCTCAAACAATTCTAATCATGCCTTTGTGAGTGTTGATTGTCATTCTGGTAATAATAGTGACAATCTATGCTTTATCATGGATGATTTGAAGGGCATTGCTGATGATGATTTAGAAGAGATGGATATTTTGAGCCAAATGGCCTTGATCAATATTAGATCTCAGAAATTCTACAGGATAACCCAAGGCCTTACCAAATCAGATCTCAGAAATTCTACAAGATGATTTAGAAATAAATAAAATGAAAACTGAGTTTGAGACCAAGTTTGTACCACAATCATCTCAACCTGATAAACCCAAGGCCTTACCCAAATCAGATCTCAGAAATTCTACAAGATGATTTAGAAATAAATAAAATGAAAACTGAGTTTGAGACCAAGTTTGTACCACAATCATCTCAACCTGATAAACCCAAGGCCTACCCAAATCCACTAAGAAGGATGCGGTTTATCAGAAGACAGCTGATATTGTTCCTCATGATAAACATAAGACTAAGTCTGTGAAATCTAAGAAGGAGAAATGGTGGGTCACAGGAACTCATCAAAAACAAGCTCTGGAGTGTCAAATGAACTGAAAGCTCTAGCTTCAAATCAGACACAACTTGTTATGATGGTTCAACATCTGTTGGGGAGAGTTAACCAACTTGAAGCCCCTGTGATCAAACCACTGAAAAGGAATTCCAGGTCCAAATCTATTTCAGCACCATCTCCATCTTCATCAGCTGTTAATCATGAGAACCAGCTATGGTTAAATCTGTTGATAAGTCAGTCCCAAAACCAAAAAGGTTTGGGTCTCCAAAGCTAACTAGTTTCTTATGACTGTGCAGGGTTCTTCAGCATGACAAGAAGCATCTGGTATGTGGACAGTGGAGGATCCATGCACATGACTGGGAGCAGCTCTCTTCTTCATGATTACTCTCAGGAAAAGAAGGGATTTGTCTCATTTGGAAATGATGCTAAAGGTTACATCATTGGAAAGGGATTTGTGTCTAATGGAGATATTAGATTTGATGATGTCAACCATGTGGAGAATCTCAAATACAATCTGTTGAGTGTCAGTCAGATGTGTGACAAAGGACATGTTGCTCTTTTCACAAGCCAAACTGTAGGATTCTGTCTCTTCCAAGGTTCTGAGCCTGATTGACAAAGTACTGGATGATAATACTCTCCTGAAGGCCAACGGATAGGAAGAGTATATGCCTTTGATTTGTCAAAGAAAATTGAGTTAAAAGGCTATCCATGCTTGTTCTCCAAGGCCTCTCTCCAAGAATCTAAACTGTGGCATAGAAGGCTGGGTCATGTTAATCTCAAAAACATAAATCAGCTGATCCACAGAGTTTAGTGAGAGGTCTTCCAATAAAGGAGTTCAATTGTGATGAATCTGCACTGCATGCTTAAAAGGGAAACAACATAAAGTTTCATTCCCACCCATAGAAGAATCCAAGTCTAATGCCTGCTTACAACTACTGCACATGGATCTTTTTGTCCTGTGAAGGTAATGAGTATATGCAAAGAAGAAATACTGTCTGGTAATTGTGGATGATTACTCTAGATATGTATGGACTTTCTTCTTGCATTCAAAGGATGAGGCTGCTCAGTCCATTATGAACTTTGTGTTACACGTTGAGAAGCAGTATTCCCTACCAGTTAAGTGTGTGAGGAGTGACAATGGTACTGAATTCAGAAACCACACTCTTGATGAGTTTTACTTGTCAAAGGGAATCAAGAGGCAGTATAGCATCCCAAGGACTCCAGAGCAAAATGGAGTTGGAGAGAAAGAACAGGACCCTCATTGAAGCTGCAAGGTCCATGTTGGCTGATTCTGGTCTGCCACTGACCTTTTGGGCTGAAGCTGTCAATACAGCCTGCTATGTACAGAATAGAGCCTTAGTAAATCAAAGGTTGATGAAAACTCCTTATGAAGTTTTACATCATTTAGCCCCTTTGATTTCATTCTTTAGAGCATTTGGGTGTCCCTGTTACATTCTCAACACAAGGATCAACTCCAAAATTTTGATTCTAAGGTGGATGCAGGGTATTTTATTGGGTATTCATCCACTTGCAAGGCTTACAGAGTATTCACTGTCGGACAAAGATAGTTGAAGAAACCTTGCATGTGAAGTTCATGAATCCCCTAAGATACAATTCCACAAAACCCTGTGGAGTTGTTTGATCTGGACATTCTGCAATATGTTCCTTATCATCCACCTGCTGTTGCAGATCATATGAATCCATCATCTTGTAGCTAGTCATCCATCTGGTGTTACTGATGATGATGATGATATCAGTAATCACCTTTTCAAGTTTAGTGATCAACTGCCTGATTCAGCTAGACACTGATGTTCCTGTAGCTCAAGTAGCATAATCCACAACAATGCTGATGAGATTTCTACAACTTCAACTTCCTTTGAATTACCATCTACTGATTGTTTCAAGGAAATGCTTCACCATCACCATCTGTTGCTGCTGAGCCTGCCACAAACACTTGCACAGATCTTATTGTGTACCAAGATCTGAAGAATCACCCTATGTCTCAAATCATTGGTGATATCAATGCTGGCGTGTCAACAAAAGTCAATTGTCAAATTTCTTTTCTGCTTCTATTCTCTTCATTAGTCAGCAAGAGCCAAAGAACTATCACATTGCTTTAAGGGACAATGGATGGGTTGAAGCCATGCAGCTTGAGCTTCTTCAGTTCAAGAAACAAAAGCAAGTGTGGGAACTGGTTCCTCTACCTCCAGGTAAGTGTGCAATAGGCACTAAATGGGTGTTTAGGAACAAAACTGATGAAAATAGGCTTATTGTTAAGAACAAGGCCAGACTGGTTGTACAGGGGTTTTCACAAGAGGAAGGTATTGATTATAATGAAACCTTTGCCCCTGTAGCCAGACTGGAAGCAATTCGATTGTTTTTAGCTTATGCTGCTTATCACAACCTTAAAGTTTTTCAAATGGATGTCAAAAGTGCATTTTTGTTTGGGAAAATTAAAGAAGAGGTTTATGTATGTCAACCACCAGGTTTTGAGGATAATAAACATCCTAATTGGTGTATAAGCTTGATAAGGCTCTCTATGGGTTGAAACAAGCTCCTAGAGCCTGGTATGAGACATTATCAAACATTCTTCTGGAAAATAATTTCACTAGAGGCTCCATAGATAAGACTTTATTCATTAAGAAAGCTGGGCAACATAATCTACTTGTTCAAATTTATGTAGATGATATTATTTTTGCATCCTCTAATCCACAATTGTGTGATGCCTTTACAAAGTTGATGCAACAAAAGTTTGAAATGAGTGCCATGGGAGAATTACAGTTCTTTCTGGGTTTGCAAATCAAACAAAAGGCTGATGGAATTTCATTCATCAGTCCAAATACACAAAAGATCTTTTGGAAAAGTTTGATTTACAAAACTGTAAGCCCTGTTCTACTCCCATGTGCAACACCACACAACTGGATACAGATCAGAAGGTAAAGTGGTTGATGAAACACTTTACAGATGTATGATTGGGTCCTTGATGTACTTAAAAGCTTCTAGACCAGATATTATGTTTGCTACATGTGTTTGTGCTAGATTTCAGGCTGCACCTAAGGAGTCTCATTTGATTGCAGTCAAGAGGATCTTTAGATATCTGCAAGGCACTCCATCTCTAGGTTTATGGTATTCTACTAGACATTCTGGTAAATTAGTTGCTTTTTTCTGACAGTGACTATGCAGGGTGTAAGTTGACAAGAAAGTCCACTTCTGGAGGATGCCAATCTTAGGCAACTGCTTGATTTCTTGGCAGAGTAAGAAGCAGACCTTAGTTGCTACATCAACTGCTGAAGCGAGTATATTGCTGCTGCAAGCTGTACATCTCAGATACTCTGGCTTCAAAACCAATTATTGGATTATGGCATAACAGAGACTAAGACCCCATTGTTAATGGATAGCTCTTAGCTCTTTGTATTGTCAAGAATCCTGTCCAGCACTCTAGGACTAAACATATTGAAATCAGACACCATTTTATTAGAGATTTTTTGAAAAAGGTCTGATTGATCCAAAATTTGTTCCTAGTGCTGATGAGCTTGCAGACATTTTCACTAAGCCCTTGGATAGCACAACTTTCCAAAACCTAGTGCTAAGGCTTGGTATGCTGCAGCTAGAATAAGTGACAACTGCTGATGATCTCAGCTCACAAGTACTGATGATCATTAGTTTATTATTGTCATATATAAGTACTGAAGTTATCCTCCCTTCAGAAGTTTTTAAAACTACTGGAGCTTAAGTAACTTCTCATACTCAAGTACGTTATTTGTTAAAACAGCTGATGTAGTTACAACAGCTGATGTAGTCACAACAGCTGATGTAGCTACAACTACTGATGTCAGAAATGCAGATAAGTACTGATGACCAATGAAACGTCTAAAACTCAGATCTAAGTCTGATGAGTAAGTGTGGAGGTCAGACTGAAACAGCTGAAAAGCTATGAATTGACGAAAACAATGATGAGAAATTTCTCTTCAGTCGTTTATACAACTACCGTTTCATTAAAACAACTGAAGCCAAAACTATATTTAGTAGTTTACAACTACTGAAGACTAACACCAAGTCTTCAGCTGTTTACAACAACTGATGACAAAACCACTGTCTTCAGTAGTTCACAACTACTGATGACAAACACCAAGTCCTCAGTTTACATCATTTGAAGTCAAAACCAAGACCTTCAGTAGTTTCACAACTACTGATGGTTAACACCAAGACTTCAGCTGTTTCAACGTCTGATGGTCAAAAACCAAGTCTTCAGTTGTTTTATAACAACTGATGACAACACCACCACTGTCAGTCGTTTTAAACCACTGAAGGTTAATACCACGTCATAGTAGTTTCAAACAACTGATGACCACACCAAAACCTTCAGTAGTTTTCTTTCAGCCTTTTCCTATCCCAACCCTATAAAACATGTCTTCTTCTCAAATGTTCCATTAGCCGTTCTTCTGACCTTCATACTTTCAAAAATGGCAACCATAAGCCTAAAACCACGACACAACTGCGTTGCATACCTACCAAGTCGGCTTTTGGACAAATTTGATAATGCCATTGACCTAATGGTGGATTCCCCATATCGCACAGCCTTTCTCATGAATCCGACCATCTACCCTGAAACTCTCAGTCAATTCTGGTCAAATGGTTTTGTTCATACTGATGAGTCTACTGGCCAAATCTCTGTTCGGTCCCTCGTCAACCAGAAACCAGTGGTTGTTACAGCCGACATCATTTGTCAGGCATTACACTTACATGACTCCACCACTGTGACTGAATACCCAAAGGGCACAATGGATATGTCCTTTATCAATAATGGGTATGAAGGTGATCTTCGGGCTACAACTATTCTGAAGAAACATTTCCATGATGCTGAAAAACTTATCTTTCACATGGTAAATGTATGCTTAGCTTCAAAGACATCCTCTTCAGATCAAATGTCATCCCAATGGCAACAGGTATTGTATTCTATTCTAGAACACCAACCGCTAAATTTCTCTGAAATCGTGTTTCTGGAAATAAAGAACTTGGCTCAGAAACCTGCGGCAAACCGCTGGCTATTATATCCCAGGTTTCTGATGGCCATTATTTTAAATGAATTAAAATCTGATGGCCTTGTTGGCCTTGGATTCCCTGCACCAGCTGTTTTGGCTGAGGTATACTCCAGGCACAACTCAGACCTCACTCTCAAAGAAGCTGCCCAAATGCTAAAACCCAAGCAGAGGGAACCCACAGCTTCCACCACCAGATCCAGAGTCCCCACCAAACCAAAAACCAAACACCCCAAAACAGCTATTCAGGGAGATGAGTCCCCTGAAGATGCTCCTGTACCACCAAGGCAGGATATACTTGTGGTTAAACCCCCCAGTAGTATCAGAGACTCTACCAGCTAACACCGCACAAGCATCCTCTCAAAAGGATCCTGATGCAACCTTATCAGGGGCAAACACATCGCTGAGACCTCTCTCACTTGAGGAGGTTATCATTGAAGAGCATTCCTCTCCCCGAATGCAATCTGTTTCTATCCTCCTCTCCCCAAGCAAATGCCCCCCAAAGTCCAACCATTATAATTGCAAACGTGCTGACTCAGCTGCATGCCTCTCCTCCTCCCAAAAAACACCAACAAAGGGGAGAACCACATCAATTGAGGAAGAGGATCAACATGCTCTGACAACCCACAACACCAGGGTTTAACTGTTCTATCTCCTGGTGTGGATATGCAGATACGAACATCTGGTGAGGCTGCCACCTCTTGAATCAGCACATGATCAGACTAAGGCTGGTAACATAGCTAAGACCTCACCAGAGGCAACAGCTGATGAAGGACGGTCCTGAGTCTGGAAGTCCCCAGTTCCAAAAAAAGGGGCACATGCTAAAACTGGTCTACACCCGGTGCATGTACATCCTGCTATAGCAGGAGGTCAGGTGATTCAACATCTGCTGATGATGACCTAGGCTTTTTCTATGATGTTCTAGCCCACAACACCATCCTGGAGGCTGAGGTAAGCAGACTACAAAATTGCTGGCAAGAAGTCTCAGGATGTAAGTCCATCTGCCCCCACTAACCCACAGATGGCACCTTCATTCGAAGGTCCCCCAAACACTTCACCCTCTCACTTCACTGAGCCCCAGCCTTTGCCTTTGGCACTATCTCTCAGGGACAGAACCCCCCTAAGCAGATGGTTACTGCATTCCAACAATCCTTACCTCTCATCACCCATCATCAATGACATTGTTCATAAAGCCATGATGAGAGGATCTCCTCAAGTCTACAACCACTCATTGATGATGCTGTGCACAAGAAACTTTCTACGGTACAAACCCCTGCAACCAATGCATCCAAAAAGGGGAGAGTACAACAGTGAAAGAAAAGAAAAGAAAAAGAACTGAGGATGAGAAGGCACAAGAGAAAACCAAGGAGTTGGAGAAGGAAAAGGAACAACAACTGATCACTTACAAAAGAAAGAAAAGTGCTGGTGATCAAAACAATGCTGAAGAAAAATCCTTGGAGGAACTGATAAAAGATGCAGATGAAGCACACAGCCGATCCATGGACAAAATCATTGAGCAACTCTTCAAGCAAGACTTTGATATAGCCAAACTAGACAGTGAGATCAGGAGGTTGGAAGTAAATGAAATCCAAAACAGATGGGCTGGGTACAGTGTGCTGGAGAAAGAGAGATGGAGATCATGATTCGATTCATAGCCAAATATTTAGGAAGATCACTGATGGAGATTCGTCATGGACCAGAGATAGCATTCTGGCTATAGCCACCAGAATTGTTTGTCTGAGCAATTTCATAAGGGGATAATTATTGAAGCACTTGATGAGGCTGTAGCTGGGAAAAGGCTTGAAATGGCAAAAACTCACAAAAGCCAAACTTACAACCAAAATGCTTGAACAACCTTCCCAATCACCCACTCAAAAACAGCCTACCCCTCAAATCTCCAAACCAATCTCAAAACTCAAACCAAAACATCCTCAACCCTCAAAGCCAATTCCTTTACCACAAAAACCAACCCAACCATCATCCAGTGATGCACCTAGAAGGAGGAGAAGGGGCTGAGGATAGAAGAAGATGAAGAAGAAGATGATGAAGATGATAGTCTGCCACTCTCTGCTGTTCTAAGGGTACCAGAACCCAGGAGTCAACTCATGATCACACCTGACTCACAAAGGAAATGGTTAGAGTCAAAATAGAAGATGAAGAACAGCAGAAGCAGCACGATGAGCAACTACTGAAGATGGTTGACAAGGAATTTCCCCAGTCATCATCTATACAAGCCATGAAAGGGCATGCTCAGAGGCTGTACACTCTCAGACACACATTTCAGTATCAAAAAGAGAGAGTGAGAGTATGGCTAGACCCCAAGGTGAGCTCTAGAATGCACAAAAGATCCATTCCACATAGATACAATGGCCAGGTTAGAAAAACAATAGACTCTACAATCATGTGGCCATTGTAGTCTCACCTTGGGAAATACTCGATGAATTCAAGAAGGCTCATCAATCAAAAATGACCCCTCAAGCCTTACTGGAAAACAAGATGATCAAAAAAGGGGTTATTATATAAGAAGCTTGAAGACATTAAGAAGAATGAGCTCTAGTTACTCCTTGAGGGCACCCATCCTGATGAATTTGTCTATAGGGAGATAACTACTGTGGAGTTGAAGAATGGCAGGACTGTAAAGTACCTATCTGAGTACTATGGTCCAGAGTTCTTCTTTGAAGGAGGAGTAGAAGGACTCTCCAAGGAGGAACAGGTTGTTCTCCTTGAGGCCTATGTTCGTGAGTCTTACAGACTCATAAATGGGAAGTAGGTTTCATGGTTGGGATCACAACTCTATGTCCAGATTCCCCAAAACAGAGTTTCCCTCCATACTTAGCCAAACACATGATTAGAAACCTCTTCCTGGCCTGTGCTGATCCAATTCTCTAAAGTTGATCAAGAGAAGTCTTTGCCAACAATAAGTGGACCTCAATAAGGTTAAAGGTTTGGCTGCATTGGTTCAGGGGGAGTTGTTGGACCAAAAGAACCAATGAGCCGGATCAGAAAAACCTTTAAGTCCCACAGACGTCACAACAACTGCTGAAGACACAAGTGCTAAAGACAAAGTCTGAAGACAAGTGCTGAAGACAAAGTCTGAAGACACAAGTGCTGAAGACAGTCTGAAGACACAAGTGCTGAAGAAAAAGTTTGAAGATACAAGTGCTGAAGACAAAGTATGAAGACAAGTGCTGAAGACAAAGTCTGAAGACACAAGTGCTGAAGACAAGTATTGAAGATAGTCTGAAGACAAGTGCTGAAGACAAGTACTGAAGACCAAGTATCAGACGTTGTCACAACAGCTGAAGAGGTCTTCTTCAGTAGTTGTGACAGTTTTCTTTCAGTAGTTTTATATTTCCCTTTTCAGTAGTTTTGTAATCAGTAGTTAGTTTCAGTAGTTTAGCATAAGTAGTTTTATATTTTGTGCTTAGCACTCTCTGATATGTTCTCAGTAGTTGTGAACATTTCAGTAGTTTGTTAAGTGTTAGTTATTTTTGTAATAAATCTGCCAGATGTCACTATCCCGTGATATCAGCAGTGATTGCACTCTATATAAGGAGTGTCAACCTAATTGTAATATATGAATGATTGAGCAGAAACATTTGATATAATTGAAACATTCCTTTCACAGAAATATATTCTCTCGTTACAACCGTATTTGTTCTTAATGCATACGAATATCAAATTCTTGCTATAATTTGTCTAATTCTTGATCTTATTCCGCTGCGTTACACTCTAATCCATCAAACTTGAGATCACTGATCCTGTCAAGGTGCAAAGGTGATTGGCACTAAATGGGTTCTTAAATGTAAGAGAGATGATCAAGGAGTCATAATCAGTTCTGGCTAGGCTAGGCTAGTTGTTTAAGGGTTCAGACAAGTAGAAGGCATTGACTACAATGACGTGTTTGCACCGATAGCAAGGATGGAAGCAATTCGTATTTTCTTAGCCTATGCATCCTACATGAAGATAAAAGTTTATCAATTGGATGTGAAAAGTGCCTTTCTTCATGGTGAAATTCGTGAAACAGTGTACGTCAGTCAACCCAAAGGATTTGAGGATCCGTATCATCGGGATAGAGCCTATAAATTGGACAAGGCTTTATACGAGCTTCATCAAGCTCCACGAGCCTAGTATGAGAAACTATCTACTCATCTGCTGAAACATGGTTTTTGTAGAGGAGTCATTGCCTGCACATTGTTCATCAAAGAGAAAGATGATGATCTACTACTACAGATATATGTTGATGACATCATTTTCGGCTCCAAAAATAAAGCCTTGTGTAAGGAATTCGAATCTGTGATTAAAGCTGAGTTCAAGATGAGTGCTATGGGAGAGATGAAGTTCTTTCTTGGGTTACAGGTGGATCAGACACCAAAAGAAATTTTCCTGCATCAGTCCAAATATGTAGGAGATATCCTCAGTCGATTTGACATGGAGAATGCTACTTCTGCTGGAACTCCACTTGCCATGAATCACGATGTGGCACCCAATGAAAATGATGATCTGGTAGATGCCACTATGTATAGAAGAATGATCAGATCTCTAACGTACCTCATAGCCTCTCATCCTGATATTATGTATGCCACGTGTCTCTGTTCCAGATATCAGGCTAAACCAAAAGTAAATCATCTAATTGGGGTTAAAAGGATCTTTTGTATCTGAAGGGTACTCCAACACTCAGGTTGTGGTATCCTCATAATGATGACTTTGAGCTTACAACGTATAGTGACTCGGATTATGGTGGTTGCCAGATGAATTAGAATTCAACATCAGTTGGATGTCAGTTCTTTGGAAGATGGTTAGTCACTTGGCAATGTAAGAAGCAGACATCTGTTGCTCTGTCAACATGTGAAGCTGAATATGTTGCTGCTGCAAGCTGCTGCTCCCAAATTATTTGGTTTCAACAGTGTTGGACCAAAAGAACCAATGAGCTGGATCAGAAAAACCTCTAAGTCCCACAGACATCACAACAACTGCTGAAGACTTGATCAGCGGTTTTATAAAGTCTGAAGAGCAACAGCTGAAGTACAAGTACTGAAGACTTCAACAGCTGAAGATCAAAGTCTGAAGATCAACAACTGAAGAACTAAAGTACTGAAGGTCAACAACTGAAGATCAAAGTCTGAAGATCAACAGCTGAAGAACTAAAGTACTGAAGGTCAACAACTGAAGATCAAAGTCTGAAGATCAACAGCTGAAGACAACAGCTGAAGACATCAGCTGATGACAACAGCTGACGTTCAAGTACAAGTACTGAAGCCTTCAGAGTTTGTTACAACAGCTGAAGAAGCATTCTTTAGTTGTTGTGATGGTTTCCTTTCAGTAGTTTTCTTTGCTTTAAGTTTTTATAAAATGACTGAAGAGCATGATCTTCAGTCATTGTAGTTTCAGTAGTTTCTTTTCAGTAGTTGTAGTAATTGATAACACTTAGTATTTTTGTAAGAAGATGTCAGCTGTTTTGACATCTTTAGTAGTTGTGTTTCAGTTGTTTGAATAATTCTGTTCGATGTCACTATCAAGTGACATCAGCAGACGTCACATCTCCTATATAAGGAATGTTCCACCACGACATTCCTATATAAGGGATGATTGACCTGATTGTACGTGTGACATTTTGCCACCACGAAAGCGCGTCTTGAATGAAATCCCTGATTCACAGAATTTCTTCTATAATCGTTCACTCTTGCTTTGAATGTCCATTATTATCTTGTGAATTGTGACAGGATCAGTGATCTCAAGTTTGATGGATTAGAGTGTAACGCAGCGGAATAAGAACAAGAATTAGACAAATTATAGCAAGAATTGATATTCGTATGCATTAAGAACAAATTCGGTTGTAAAGAGAGAATGTATTTCTGTGAAACGGAATGTTTCAATAATATCAAATGTTTCTGCTCAATCATTCACTGATTACAATTAGGTTGACACTCCTTATATAGAGTGCAATCACTACTGATATCACGGGATAGTGACATCTGGCAGATTTATTACAAAAATAACTAAAACTTAACAAACTACTGAATGTTCACAACTACTGAGAACATATCAGAGTGCTAAGTATAAAACATAAAACTACTGATACGAAACTACTGAAACTACAACGACTGAAGAACAAGCTCTTCAGTCGTTTTACAAAACTACTGAAAGAAAAACATAAAACTACTGAAAGAAAACCGTCACAACTACTGAAGAAGACCTCTTCAGCTGTTGTGACAACGACTGATACTTGGTCTTCAGCACTTGTCTTCAGACTTTGTCTTCAGCACTTGTGTCTTCAGACTTTGTCTTCAGCACTTGTCTTCAGACTTTGTCTTCAGCACTTGTGTCTTCAGACTTTGTCTTCAGCACTTGTGTTCAAACTTTGTCTTCAGCACTTGTCTTCAGACTTTGTCTTCAGCACTTGTCTTCAGCTGTGTGGACTTTAGCAGTTGTTGTGACGTCTGTGGGACTTAAGGTTTTTCTGATCCGGCTCATTGGTTCTTTTGGCCCAACAAACTCCCCCTGAACCAATACAACCAAAACCTTAACTTTATTGAGGTCCCACTTCTTGTTGGCAATAAGATTGGTCTTTTTCCTTCTTGATCAGCTAAGAAGATGACCCAATTAAGCAATGGCCTGGGAATAGATTTCTGAAATTTGGTTGGCATAGTATGGATAGGAGCCCTGACTTTGGGGAACTGGACACAGGGCTGTGGTCCTATCCATGAAATCTACTTCCCATGTATAAGCCTGTAGGATTCTCTGGTGTATGCTCTGAGAAACATAATTTGTTCTTCCATGGTAAGATTTTCAGCTCCACCATCAAACAATCCTTCACGCCCATACAACTCTGAAATGTACTTAGCCTGTTTGCCATTTTTGAGCTCAACTGTTGTGATCTGTCTGTATGCAAACTCATCTGGGTGAGTCCCTTCAAGTAACAGACTGAGCTCATTTTGTTTGAAGTTCTCAAGCCTCTTGTAGACTAACCCCTTTTTAATTACTCTGTTCTCTAACATCTTTTGGGGTGGCTGTTTGGTTTCATAGGCCTTCTTGAAATCTTCTACAATTTCCCAGGGTGATACTACAAGGACCACTGTGATCTCTTCATCTACGATCCTTTTTACTTGGCCCTTGTATCTCGAAGGAATGTCTTTCTTCACAATTCTGTGAGCCACCCTAGGATCAGGCCATATTCTCACCTTTTCCTTTTGATATTGAAATGTGTTAGCAAGGGTGTACAATCTCAGAGCTTCTTTCTTCATACTGATTATTGATGAAGAAGCAACATAAGTTTTGTCTATGCTTTTCAGCATCTTATCATCATGAAGCTTTTGGTGCTGTTCTTCTTCTATCTTTACTCTCACAGCTTCCATCTGTGAGGTGGGAGTGATGGGCATAGGTTTGGCTTTAGGCAAAGTTAGGACTACGGAAAGAGGCAGCCAATCTTCTTCCTCATCATCCTCTTCTTCTTCTAGCCTCAGCACCCTTCTCTTCTTCTTCTTGGGTGCATCATCGGCTGTTGGTTTTGAGGGTAAAGGAGTTGGTTTAGTGGGTTGTGGTAGTGGTGATTTTGAAGTGGGAGGTTTTGCAGGTTGTTCTAGCATTCTTGTAGTGAGTGAGGCTTTTGAGTGTTTTGCTAGTCCTTTCTGTTCCCAGCACCTGCCTCATTTAGTGCTTCAATCACCAATCCCTTAGTGTATGCTTCAGACGAACAGATCTTGGTGGTTATTGCCAAGATACTGTCCCTGGTCCATGACTTAATCTCGATCAATGATCTCCCAAGGTACTTTGCAATGAATCTGATCATGATCTCTAGTCTTTCTCTTTCTAATGCATCATAACTTGCCCATCTTGAGTTAATTTCTTCAACTTCAAGTCTCCTAATCTCTGAGTCAAGCTGTGCAGTATCGAAACCCTGTCTATACAGTTGATCAATAATGGAGTCCATTGATTTACTGTGTGTAGCATCCGCCATTTTGATCATCTCATCGAGTTCGAGTTCTTTTTCTTTCCTTCAACCTTCCTCTTCTTATATGTGACATGAAAGTCTTTGTGACTTTCACCCACTTGATCAATGTCAGCTTCCTTCACAAACTCCTCTTCCTTCTCAGTCTCCTTTTCTTTCTTCCCCTCTATGCTCTTCCTCTTTGCTTTCACTGACTGACTCTCCCCTTTTTGGTTGCATTGGTTGCAAGGGTTGAGTAGCAGAAAGCCTTGTGCTCACAATCTCCTCCACCAGGGGTTGTATGATTGAGGGAAGCCTCTCATCCATGGTTTTGATCACAATGTCTGTGATCATTGGGGTGATGGGAGGTAGGGATTGCTGAAAGATAGCAGCTGTTTGCTCAGAGGGGTTCTGTCCCTGAGAAGCAGTGCCAGAAATAGAAGCTGGTGGCTCGGAAGTTTTGAGTGGCTGAGTGTGTGGGAGACCTTCAGGTGAAGGTGCCATCTGTGGGTTTATGTTGGTGGCAGATGGACTTGCTGTTTGAGAGAATTGGTCACGTAGTCTTTGTAGTCTACTGACTTCTTCCTCAAGAATTGTGTTCTGGGCCAGAACATCATAAAAGAAGCCCGGTCATCATCAGCAGATGCTGAATCACCTGACCTCCTGCTTGTAGCAGGATGTACATGCCTTGGGTGTAGACCAGTTTTAGCATGTGCCCCTTTTTCTTGGAACTGGGGACTTCCAGCCTCAGGATGATATCCTTCATCAGCCGTTGCCTCTGGTGAGGTCTTAGCAATGTTACCAGCCTCAGTCTGATCATATGCTGATTCAGAAGAGGTGGCAGCCTCACCAGATGTTCTGGTCTCCATATCCACACCAGGAGATAGAACAGTTAAACCCTTGTGCTGTGGGCTGTCAGAAGCATGTTGATCCTCTTCCTCAATTGCTGTGGTTTTCCCCTTTGTTGGTGTTTGTTGGGGAGGAGGAGAGGCATGCAGCTGAGTCAGCACGTTTGCAATAATGAGAGTAGGACTTTATGGGGCGGTTGTAGTGGGAGATGGGGTAAAAGCAGTATGCACCTGGGGAGAATGGTGCTCTTCAATGGCAATCTCCTCAAATAAGGAAGATCCCAGATTAGTGGGTACCCCTTCTTTGGTTGTTGCAGGCTCCTTTTGTTGGACCAAAAGAACCAATGAGCTAAGATCAGAAAACCTCTAAGTCCCACATGATATCACAACAACTGCTAAAGGCTTCATCAGCAGTTCGACAAAGTGCTGAAGACTTCAACAGCTGAAGATCAAGTGCTGAAGACTTCAACAACTAAAGACTAAAGTGCTGAAGCTCAACAGCTGAAGAACACAAGTGCTGAAGCTGAACAGCTGAAGAACACAAGTGCTGAAGCTGAAGACCAAAGTACTGAAGTACAACAGCTGAAGAGTCTACAAGTGCTGAAGATCAACAACTGGTGTACAAAGTCTGAAGACAAAGACTGAAGACATCAGCTGATGATATCTACTAAAGTCATCAGCTGATGAAACATCTGAAGTTCAAGTCTGAAGACCAAGTACTGAAGTTTCAGTAGTTTGTCACAACAGCTGAAGAGTACTTCTTCAGTAGTTGTGATATCAGTAGTTTTATGTTTTTACTTTCAGTAGTTTTGTAAAACGACTGAAGAGCTTGTTCTTCAGTCGTTATAGTATCAGTAGTTTTATGTTTTTCAGTAGTTGTAGTAACTGATAACACTTAGTATTTTTGTAAGAAGATTTCAGCTGTTTTGACATCTTCAGTAGTTGTGTTTCAGTTGGAATAATTCTGTTAGATGTCACTATCAAGTGACATCAGCAGACGTCACATCTCTTATATAAAAGGTGTCGACCTAATTGTAAGTGTGACATACCGTTACCACGAAAGCGAATATTGAATGAAATATATTTGCAGAATTCTCTTTATCTATAACCATTTTTGTTCTTCATTGAATATCTTTTCGTTCTTGTGAATTGGGTAATTCATTGTTAGAATTCCGCTGCTATACTCTCTAATCAATCAAACGTAGATCACTGATCCTAACAAGTGGTATCAGAGCAGGTTAATCATTGATCGATCTAACAATTGATCATTGAAACTGCTAATTGATATCTATGTTTGATTGAATTAGCATATTCGCAAGAACTGGTTATAGATTATTGAATTTCTGTCGCTTTCGTTCATTTATTTTGAGATCTCTCTTGGTTCAATGGTTGTTGTGTTTTGTTCTAAATCTGTTATAGCTTAATTGAATTTGATTGAATCTGAGATGACTACTCCTTCTAATGATCCTCACAATACCGGTTCCTCAACCAAGCCTCCGATGCTGGTTAGGACCGAGTATAACATATGGCAACGAAGAATGCTTCATCACCTGTCTGTTAACAGTTCAGGTTGTTGGACATCTGTGGTACATGGACCACATAAGCCTATGGTGAACAATCCGGAAACCAATCAAATGGTTCCGAAGAAGAAGGAACAATACTCTGATGAAGATCGGAAATTGTTTGAGATTGATGCTAAAGCCCATGGAATTCTGGCCATGGCACTGCCTAATGAAATCTATTCAGGGCTTATGCATCATGAAACTGCTCATGATCTCTGGAATGCCCTGAAGGAACAATTCGGTGGCACAGATGAGGTCTTAGCAAACAACAGAGAAATCCTTGCCTAACAATATGAGACATTCTCTCATAGAAAGGGTGAGACACTGACTCAACAGTTTGAGCGTTTTTCCTCCTTGATCTCTGAGCTGAAAATGGTGAAACAGGAATACACCAATAGCCAGATGAATAACAGGTTCCTTAGATCACTGCCTGAGAGATGGGACACATACACTATTGTCCTACGCTCCAGTGCAAATCTGGATAGCCTATCTCTCACCCAACTTCATGGGAAACTGCTTACATTCAAAAGAGAGATAGAGCAGAAGAGGAAACTGTCCTCATCAGGAAAGCTCACTGATGACTTTGTACCAGGGAATACTGCCTTGGTTGGTCATGAGTCAGAATATGCTGCATCTGAAAGCAATTATGATGAGCATATTGATTTCTCTTCAAATAGTTCTGATCATGCATTTGTTGGTATTGAGAGTCATTCTGGCAGTAATAGTGACAATCTATGCTTTAATCAACAAGAACATTGAGCTAGAACTAATAATTTCCAAAAGCAAAGTTGAATTTGAGTCTGTGCTTAATGATAAGAATGATGAGATTTACAAACTTAAATGTCAAATAACTAATGATAAGGCTAGGGAAGAGATACTTCTAGAGAAGTATAAAGATCTCAAAGAAACCCTTGCAGTCACCCAGGTAGAGTGTGATAGATGGGTACAATCATGCAAAGGTTTTGAAATGCTTCTTAGTAAGCAATCTGCTTCCAATGTGAAGTTTGGCATTGGTTACAATCACACTGCTCCACCTACAGATTTTACTCCCAGAGCAGAGGTAGAATCTGATGGTGAGAGTAATAACCAATCCATCTCATCATGTGATCTACTTTCTGATATAGCACAATCAGAAGTAGAAGTCAGCACCAAGCCCTCTCAGAATCTATCAGTTGATGTTGATGGTTCCACTGATGACACTCACATGATCAATGAGTTGATCAACTCAGGAGTTAATTCTGAAAGTCCTGAAAGGATTAGAGAGCAGGATTTAACACCTGAAGTTCAAATTCCAACTACTGCCAGTACTGAAAAGAAGAAAACTGTCAGTAGAAAGAGTTTAAAGACTACTAAAGAGGAAGTCAAGAAAGCAAACAATGCTTCCAAAGTACTGAAGAGCAAGTCTTCAGAGGCTTCACCCTCTTTAGTTGATGATCAACATAAGATGAAGAAGAAACCATGTCAAGTATGTGGTTTGTTCAATCATCTTATAGATGATTGCTGGTACAAAAGAGGTTCCAAACTCAAACATAAAGAGGAAATTAACGAGAAAATGGTAAAAATGAAAACTAAGTTTGAGACCACATTTGTATCAGCAACATCAAATCCTGTAACCCTTAAGTCCACAAAGAAATCCAAAAAGGAAGGGGTTAAACAGGTAACAGTTGAGATTGCTCAGAAGAAGAAGGTGCAATATAGGAACTTATCAAACTCCACTGGCAATGTGTCTGAGCTGAAAGCTTTATCACAAAATCAGACACAGCTGGTTATGATGGTTCAACATCTATTGGGAAGAGTTAACCAATTAGATGCTCCTATGTTGAAACCACAGAAAAGGAGGTCCAAGCCAAAGGATTCCTCTTCTTCACCATCTTCTTCCTCTCAGGCTGTTGTTTCCAATAAATCTGTTAGTTTACCATCTGTTGATGAGACCAGGCCCAAGACCAAAAAGGTTTGGGTCTCCAAAACTAACTGATTTTTTATTATTGCAGGGTTCTCCAACATGCCAAAGTAGCATCTGGTATGTAGACAGTTGGGGATCTATGCACATGACTGGAAACAACTCTCTTCTTCATGACTACTCTCAAGGAAAGAAGGGGTTTGTTTCTTTTGGCAATGATGCTAGGGGTTACATCATTGGCAACGGCTTTGTCTCCAATGGAGAAATAAAGTTTGATGATGTTAATCATGTGGAAAATCTCAAGTACAATCTCTTGAGTGTCAGTCAAATGTGTGATAAAGGCCATGCTGCTCTTTTCACCAGTCAAAACTGTAGGATTCTGTCATCCAAAGTTTTGCATTTGATTGATAAGGTGTTGGATGATCACACTCTCCTGAGAGCCAACAGGACAGGAAGAGTGTATGCCTTAGATCTTTCCAAGAAAATAGATCTCAGAGGCAATCCTTGCCTATTTTCCAAAGCCTCTTCTCAAGAATCTAAACTGTGGCACAGAAGGCTGGGTCATGTTAATTTCAAAAACATGAATCAGCTTTTCCACAATAGTTTAGTTAGAGGCTTACCAATAAAGGAGTTCCACTGTGATGAAACCTGCACTGCTTGTTTAAAAGGAAAACAACACAAAGTCTCATTCCCTCCTATTGAAGAGCCTAAGTCCACTGCCTGCTTGCAATTACTGCATATGGATCTATTTGGTCCTGTGAGAGTAATGAGCATGGCAAAGAAGAAATACTGTCTAGTAATTCTGGATGATTTCTCTAGATTTGTATGGACTTTCTTTCTACATTCAAAGGATGAGGTTGCTAAGAAGATTATTCACTTTGTGTTGTATATTTAGAAGCAGTATTCCCTTCCAGTCAAGTGTATTCGGAGTGAATGTGGAACTGAATTCAGAAACCATACACTTGATGACTTCTATCTTTCAAAGGGAATCAAAAGGCAGTTTAGCATACCAAGGACTCCAGAACAAAATGGAGTAGTGGAGAGAAAGAACAGGACCCTAATTGAAGCTGCAAGGTCCATGCTGGCTGACTCTGGTTTGTTACTGACCTTTTGGGCTGAAGCTGTTAACACAGCTTGCTATGTGCAGAATAGAGTCTTAGTAAATCAGAGGTTGATGAAGACTCCATATGAAGTTCTCCATCACTTGGCTCCTCTAATTTCATTTTTCAAAGCATTTGGGTGTCCCTGTTTTATTCTCAACACAAAGGATCAACTCCAAAAATTTGATCCTAAGGTGGATGCAGGGTATTGTGTTGGTTATTCATCTACTTGCAAGGCATACATAGTTTTCAACTGCAGAACAAAGATAGTTGAAGAAACTTTGCATGTGAAGTTTAATGAATCTCCTTTGGACAAGATTCCACAAAACCCTGTGGAGTTGTTTGATTTGGACATACTGCAATATGTTCCTTATCAACCTCCAGCTGTTGCAGATCATGTGGATAAATCATCTTCTGCAGCATGTCTTCCACCTGGTGATATTGATGATGATGATGTTAATATCAATACTCACCTATTCAAGTTTAGTGATCAACTGCCTGTGTCTGCTAAATTTGATGTTCCTGTAGCTTCAGCAGTTCCATCCACAACAAATGCTGATGAGATCTCTGATTCCTCTACATCTTTTGAGTTACCATCTAATTCTTGGTTTCAAGAGTCTGCATCAACATCTGCTGCTGCTGAAGGTCCTACAAACACTTGCACAGATCTCATTGTTTATCAAGAACTAAAGAATCACCCAGTGTCTCAGATTATTGGTGATATCAATGCTGGTGTTTCAACAAGAAGTCAATTGTCTAACTTCTGCTTCTATGCTCTCTTCATCAGTCAGCTAGAGCCAAAGAACTACCATGTTGCTTTGAGAGACAATGGATGGGTTGAAGCCATGCAGCTTGAACTACTTCAGTTCAAGAAACAACAAGTGTGGGAACTGGTTCCTTTTCCCCCAAGTAAGTGTGCAATAGGCACTAAATGGGTGTTTAGGAATAAAACTGATGAAAATGGGCTTATTGTTAAGAACAAGGCTAGACTGGTTGTACAGGGGTTTTCATAAGAAGAAGGTATTGACTATGATGAAACCTTTGCCCCTGTAGCCAGACTAGAGGCAATCAGATTGTTTTTAGCCTATGCTGCATTCCACAATCTTAAAGTTTTTCAAATGGATGTCAAAAGTGCATTTTTATATGGTAAAATAAAGGAAGAAGTTTATGTGTGTCAACCACCAGGTTTTGAGGATAATAAACATCCTGAATGGGTGTATAAACTTGATAGGCTCTTTATGGGTTGAAACAAGCTCCTAGAGCCTGGTATGAGACACTTTCCACTTTTCTTCTTAAGAATAATTTCACTAGAGGCTCCATTGATAAAACTCTATTTATTAAGAAGGTGGATCAGCATAAGCTACTTGTTCAGATTTATGTTGATGATATTATTTTTGCATCCTCTGATCCCCAGTTGTGTGATGATTTTACAACATTAATGAAAAAGCGGTTTGAAATGAGTGCAATGGGAGACTTACAGTTCTTTCTAGGCTTGCAAATTAAACAAAAGGCTGATGGAACCTTTATTCATCAGTCAAAATATACAAAAGATCTTTTGAATAAGTTTGATTTACAAAACTGTAAGCCCTGTTCTACTCCTATGTGCAACACCACACAACTGGATGCAGATCAGAAAGGTAAAGCTGTTGATGAAACACTTTACAGATGTATGATTGGGTCCTTGATGTATTTAACAGCTTCTAGACCATATATTATGTTTGCTACATGTGTTTGTGCTAGATTTCAGGCTGCTCCTAAAGAGTCTCATTTGATTGCAGTCAAGAGAATCTTTAGATATTTGCAAGGTACACAATCTCTGGGTTTATGGTATTCCACTGGACACTCTTGCAAATTAGTTGCTTTTTCAGATAGTGACTATGCAGGGTGCAAGTTAACTAGAAAGTCAACTTCTGGTGGTTGTCAATTCCTAGGCAACTGTTTGATTTCTTGGCAGAGTAAGAAACAAACATCTGTTGCTACATCAACTGCTGAGGCTGAGTACATTGCTGCTGCAAGTTGCACTTCTCAGGTACTCTGGCTTCAGAACCAACTTCTGGATTATGGCATTACAGAGACTAAGACTCCATTATTAATGGATAGTGCTTTAGCTCTGTGTATTTTCAAAAATCCAGTCCAGCACTCTAGGACCAAACATATAGAGATCAGACATCACTTATTCGGGATTGTTATGAAAAAGGTCTGATTGATCCTAAGTTTGTGCCTAGTGCTGATGAGCTTGCAGATTTTTTTACTAAGCCTTTGGATAGTTCTAACTGCTGATGCCTAAACCCACGACTTCAGCTGTTTCAACGTCTGAAAGGGTAATACCATGTCAACAGTCGGTTTAAAACTACTGATGACTAACACCAAACCCTTCAGTCATTTTCTCACCCCTACCCTATAAATACCCGTTCTCTTCTCTAAATGTTTCATTAGCCGTTATTTTCTGAACTTCTCTCTCTCAAACATGGCGACCATGAGTCTGAAACCACGACATAACTGCGTTTCTTACCTTACAAAGTCGGCTTTCTGGAACAAATATGATAATGCGATTGACTTAATGGTGGATTCCCCATATCGCACAACCTTTCTCTTGAATCCAACCATTTACCCTGAATCCCTCAGTCAATTCTGGTCAAATGTTTTTTTTCATACTGATGAGTCTACCGGTCAGATCTCTGTTCGGTCCCTTATCAACCAGAAACCAGTGGTCGTTACAGCCGACATCATTCGTCAGGCATTACACTTACAAGACTCCACCGCTGTGACTGCATACCCAAAGGGCATAACTGATATGTCCTTTATCAATCATGGGTATGAAGGTGATCTTCGAGCTACAACCGTTCTAAAGAAACATTTCCATGACGCTGAGAAAGTCATTTTTCACATGGTAAATGTCTGCTTAGCCTCCAAGACATCTTCTTGGGATCAAATGTCATCCCAGTGGCAACAGGTATTGTATTCTATTCTAGAACACCAACCGCTAAATTTTTCTGAAATCGTGTTTCTAGAAATAAAGAACTTGGCTCAGAAACCTGTGGCAAATTGATGGCCATTATATCCCATGTTTCTGATGGCCATTATTTTGGATGAATTAAAATCTGATGGCCTTGTTGGCCTTGGAGTCCATGCACCAGCTGTTTTGGCTGAGGTATACTCCAGGCACAACTCAGACCTTACACTCAAAGAAGCTGCCCGAATGCTAAAGCCCAAGCACAGGGAACCCACAGCTTCCTCCATCAGAACCAAAGTCCCCACTAAACAAAAACCAAAACAACCCAAAACAGCTATTCAGGGAGATGAGTCCCCTGAAGATGCTCCTGCACCACCAACGCAGGATATACTTGCTGGCTTAAACCCCCCAGCAGTATCAGAGTCTCTACCAGCCATAGCCGCTCAGGATTCCTCTCAAAAGGAGCCTGCAACCACCACAAAAGGGGTACCCACACATCTGGGATCTTCCTCACTTGAGGAGATTGCCATTGAAGAGCACCATCCTCCCCAGGTGCACACTGCTTCTACCCCTTCTCCCCATGCAACCGCCCCCCAAAGTCCAACCATAATTATTGCAAACGTGCTGACTCGGTTGCATGCCTCTCCTCCTCCCCAAAAACCACCAACAAAGGGGAGAACCACATACATTGAGGAAGAGGATCACCATGTATCTGACAACCCACAGCACCGGGGTTTACAACTTCTATCTCCTGGTGTAGATAGGGAGATTAGAATATCTAGTAAGGCTGCCACCTCTTCTGCATCAGCACATGATCAGAATGAGGCTGGTAACATTGCTAAGACCTCACTAGAGGCAACAGCTGATGAAGGACATGTCCTGAGGCTGGAAGTCCCTAGTTCCAAGAAAAAGGGGCACATGCTAAAACTGGTCTACACCCAGTGCATGTACATCCTGCTCCAAGCAAGAGGTCAGGTGATTCAGCTTCTGCTGATGATGACCTGGGCTTTTTCTATGACGTTCTAGCCCACAACACCATCCTGGAGGCTGAGGTAAGCAGACTACAAGAATTGCTTACCAAGAAGTCTCAAGATGAAAGTCCATCTGCCCTCACCAACCCACAGATGGCACCTTATTTGAAGGTTCCCCAAACACTTTACCCTCTCACTTCACTGAGCCTCCAGCTTCTGCTTTTGGCACTATCTCTCCGGGACAGAACCCCCCAGAGCAGATGGTTGCTGTATTCCAACAATCCCTACCTCTCATCACTCCCATCATCAATGACATTGTTTATAAAGCCATTGATGAGAGGATTTCCTCAAGTCTACAACCACTCATTGATGATGCTGTGCACAAGAATCTTTCTGCGGTACAAACCCCTGTCTCCAATGCATCCAAAAAGGGGGAGAGTACTGCAGTGAAAGAAAAGAAGAGAAAAAGAACTGAGGATGAGAAGGCACAAGAGAAAACCCAGGAGTTGGAAAAAGAAAAGCAACAACATCTGATCACTTACAAAAGAAAGAAAAGTGCTGGTGATCAAACTAATGCTGAAGAAAAATCCTTGGAAGAGCTGGTAAAAGATGCAGATGACACACACAGCCGATCCATGGACAAAATCATTGAACAACTCTTCAAGCAAGGCTTTGATACAGCCACATTAGACAGTGAGATCAGGAAGTTGGAAGTAGAGGAAATTCAAACCAGATGGGCTGGGTATGATGTACTGGAGAAAGAGAGATTGGAGATCATGATTCGATTCATTGCCAAATACTTAGGAAGATCTTTGATGGAGATTCGTTCATGGACCAGAGACAGTATTCTGGCTATAGCCACCAGAATCTGTTTGTCTGTGCAATTTCATAAGGGGATTATCATTGAAGCACTTGATGAGGCTGGGGCTGGAAAAAGGTTTGAAATGGCAAGACTTACAAAGGCCAAACTCACAACCAAAATGCTTGAACAACCTTCCCTATCACCCACTCAAAAACAGACTACCCCTCAAATCTCCAAACCAATCTCAAAGCCCAAATCCAAACATCCTCAATCTTCAAAACCAATTCCTTTACCAACACAACCATCATCCAGTGATGCACCTAGAAGGAGGAGAAGGGTGCTGAGGATAGAAGAAGATGAAGAAGAAGAGGATGAAGATGATAGTCTGCCACTCTCTGCTATTCTAAAGCTACCAGAACCCAGGAGTCAACCCATGATCACACCTGACTCTCAAAGGGAAATGGTTAGACTCAAAATAGAAGATGAAGAACAGCAGAAGCAGCACGATGAGCAACTACTGAAGATGGTTGACAAGGAATTTCCTCAGTCATTATCTATACAAGCCATGAAAGGGCATGCTCAGAGGCTGTACACTCTCAGACACACATTTCAGTATCAGAAGGAGAGAGTGAGAGTATGGCCAGACCCCAAGGTGAGTTCTAGAATCCACAAAAGATCCATTCCACACAAATACAATGGCCAGGTTAGAAAAACAATAGACTCTACAATCATGTTGGCCATTGTAGTCTCACCATGGGAAATAATTGATGAATTCAAGAAGGCTCATTAATCAAAAATGACCCCTCAAGCCTTACTGGAAAACAAGATGATCAAAAAGGGGTTATTATATAAGAAGCTTGAAGACATTAAGAAGAATGAGCTCCAGTTACTCCTTGAGGGCACTCATCCTGATGAATTTGTCTATAGGGAGGTAACTACTGTGGAGTTGAAGAATGGCAGGACTGTGAAGCACTTATCTGAGTACTATGGTCCAGAGTTCTTTTTTGAAGGAGGAGTAGAAGAACTCTCCAAGGAGGAACAAGTTGTTCTCCTTGAAGCCTATGTTCGAGAGTCGTACAGACTCATAATGGGGAAGTAGATCTCATGAATGGGATAACAACTCTGTGTCCAGTTCCCCAAAACAGAGTTCCTATTCATACCTTGCCAAAAAAATCTCTGAGATCTCTTCCCAGGCCAGTGCTTATATGGGTCATCTTCTCTACTGATCAAGAAGGAAAAAGACCAACCATTTTGCCAATAATAAGTGGGAAAATAAATTAATTAGAGGTTTTGGCTGCATTGGTTCAGGGGGAGTTTGTTGGACCAAAAGAACCAATGAGCCAAGATCAGAAAACCTCTAAGTCCCACATGATATCACAACAACTACTAAAGGCTTCATCAGCAGTTCGACAAAGTGCTGAAGACTTCAACAGCTGAAAATCAAGTGCTGAAGACTTCAACAGCTAAAGACTAAAGTGCTGAAGCTCAACAGCTGAAGAACACAAGTGCTGAAGCTGAACAGCTGAAGAACACAAGTGCTGAAGCTGAACAGCTGAAGAACACAAGTGCTGAAGCTGAAGACCAAAGTACTGAAGTACAACAGCTAAAGAGTCTACAAGTGCTGAAGATCAACAACTGGTGTACAAAGTCTGAAGACAAAGACTGAAGACATCAGCTGATGATATCTACTAAAGTCATCAGCTGATGAAACATCTGAAGTTCAAGTCTGAAGACCAAGTACTGAAGTTTCAGTAGTTTGTCACAACAGCTGAAGAGTACTTCTTCAGTAGTTGTGATATCAGTAGTTTTATGTTTTTTACTTTCAGTAGTTTTGTAAAACGACTGAAGAGCTTGTTCTTCAGTCGTTATAGTATCAGTAGTTTTATGTTTTTCAGTAGTTGTAGTAACTGATTATACTTAGTATTTTTGTAAGAAGATGTCAGCTGTTTTGACATCTTCAGTAGTTGTGTTTCAGTTGGAATAATTCTGTTAGATGTCACTATCAAGTGACATCAGCAGACGTCACATCTCTTATATAAGAGGTGTCGACCTAATTGTAAGTGTGACATTCCGTTACCACGAAAGCGAATATTGAATGAAATATATTTGCAGAATTCTCTATATCTATAACCGTTTTTGTTCTTCATTGAATATCTTTTCGTTCTGTGAATTGGCTAATTCATTGTTAGAATTCCGCTGCTATACTCTCTAATCAATCAAACGTAGATCACTGATCCTAACACCTTTGAGAGGAATCCTGAGCGGTTGTGGCTGGTGAAGTCCTTGTATCCACTAGGGGGTTATAACTAGTGGATATAGCCTGCGTTTGTGTTGCAGGGGCATCCTCAGGGGACTCATTTCCCTGAGTAGCCTTTTTTGTTTTCTTTTAGTGGGTTTAGTTGGGACTTTGGATTTTGAGGTGGTGGCTGTGGATTCCAACTGCGTGGGTTTGCGCAGCTTGGCAGCCATTTTTAGTGATTGGTCAGAGTTGTGTCGGAGTATACTTCATGCAATACAGCCGTAGCAGGGACTCCCAGGCCAACAATGTACTCTGCTTCAGCAGTTGATGTAGCAACTGAGGTCTGCTTCTTACTCTGCCAAGAAATCAAGCAGTTGCCTAAGAATTGGCATCCTCCAGAAGTGGACTTTCTTGTCAACTTACACCCTGCATAGTCACTGTCAGAAAAAGCAACTAATTTACCAGAATGTCTAGTAGAATACCATAAACCTAGAGATGGAGTGCCTTGCAAATATCTAAAGATCCTCTTGACTGCAATCAAATGAGACTCCTTAGGTGCAGCCTGAAATCTAGCACAAACACATGTAGCAAACATAATATCTGGTCTAGAAGCTGTTAAGTACATCAAGGACCCAATCATACATCTGTAAAGTGTTTCATCACCCACTTTACCTTTCTGATCTGTATCCAGTTGTGTGGTGTTGCACATAGGAGTAGAACAGGGCTTACAGTTTTGTAAATCAAACTTTTCCAAAAGATCTTTTGTGTATTTGGACTGATGAATGAAAATTCCATCAGCCTTTTGTTTGATTTGCAAACCCAGAAAGAACTGTAATTCTCCCATGGCACTCATTTCAAACTTCTGTTTCATCAACTTTGTAAAGGCATCACACAACTGTGGATCAGAGGATGCAAAAATAATATCATCTACATAAATTTGAACAAGTAGATTATGCTGCCCAGCTTTCTTAATGAATAAAGTCTTATCTATGGAGCCTCTAGTGAAATTATTTTCCAGAAGAAAGTTTGATAATGTCTCATACCAGGCTCTAGGAGCTTGTTTCAACCCATAGAGAGCCTTATCAAGCTTATACACCCAATTAGGATGTTTATTATCCTCAAAACCTGGTGGTTGACATACATAAACCTCTTCTTTAATTTTCCCATACAAAAATGCACTTTTGACATCCATTTGAAAAAATTTAAGGTTGTGATAAGCAGCATAAGCTAAAAACAATCGAATTGCTTCCAGTCTGGCTACAGGGGCAAAGGTTTCATTATAATCAATACCTTCCTCTTGTGAAAACCCCTGTACAACCAGTCTGGCCTTGTTCTTAACAATAAGCCCATTTTCATCAGTTTTGTTCCTAAACACCCATTTAGTGCCTATTGCACACTTACCTGGAGGTAGAGGAACCAGTTCCCACACTTGCTGTTTCTTGAACTGAAGAAGCTCAAGCTGCATGGCTTCAACCCATCCATTGTCCCTTAAAGCAATGTGATAGTTCTTTGGCTCTTGCTGACTAATGAAGAGAGCATAGAAGCAGAAATTTGACAATTGACTTCTTGTTGAAACGCCAGCATTGATATCACCAATGATTTGAGACATAGGGCGATTCTTCAGATCTTGGTACACAATAAGATCTGTGCAAGTGTTTGTAGCAGGCTCAGTAGCAACAGATGGTGATGGTGAATCATTTCCTTGAAACCAATCAGTAGATGGTAATTCAAAGGAAGTTGAAGTTGTAGAAATCTCATCAGCATTTGTTGTGGATTGTGCCACTGAAGCTACAGGAACATCAGGTCTAGCTGAATCAGGCAGATGATCACTAAACTTGAAAAGGTGATTACTGATGTCATCATCATCATCAGTAACACCAGATGGATGACTAGCTACAGAAGATGATGGATTCATATGATCTGTAACAGCAGGTGGTTGATAAGGAACATATTGCAGAATGTCCAGATCAAACAACTCCACAGGGTTTTGTGGAATTGTATACTTAGGGGATTCATTGAACTTCACATGCAAGGTTTCTTCAACTATCTTTGTCCGACAGTTGAATACTCTATAAGCCTTGCAAGTGGATGAATACCCAACAAAATACCCTGCATCCACCTTAGAATCAAACTTTTGGAGTTGATCCTTTGTGTTGAGAATGTAACAGGGACACCCAAATGCTCTAAAGAATGAAATCAAAGGGGCTAAATGATGTAAAACTTCATAAGGAGTTTTCATCAACCTCTGATTTACTAAAGCTCTATTCTGTACATAGCAGGCTGTATTGACAACTTCAGCCAAAAGGTCAGTGGCAGACCAGAATCAGCCAACATGGACCTTGCAGCTTCAATGAGGGTCCTGTTCTTTCTCTCCACTACTCCATTTTGCTCTGGAGTCCTTGGGATGCTATACTGCCTCTTGATTCTCTTTGACAAGTAAAACTCATCAAGAGTGTGGTTTCTGAATTCAGTACCATTGTCACTCCTCACACACTTAACTGGTAGGGAATACTGCTTCTCAACGTGTAACACAAAGTTCATAATGGACTGAGCAGCCTTATCCTTTGAATGCAAGAAGAAGGTCCATACATATCTAGAGTAATCATCCACAATTACCAGATAGTATTTCTTCTTTGCCATACTCATTAACTTCACAGGACCAAAAAGATCCATATGCAGTAGTTGTAAGCAGGCATTAGACTTGGACTCTTCTATGGTTGGGAATGAAACTTTATGTTGTTTCCCTTTTAAGCATGCAGTGCAGATTTCATCACAATTGAACTCCTTTATTGGAAGACCTCTCACTAAACTCTTGTGGATCAGCTGATTCATGTTTTTGAGATTAACATGACCCAGCCTTCTATGCCACAGTTTAGATTCTTGGAGAGAGGCCTTGGAGAACAAGCATGGATGGCCTCTCAACTCAATTTTCTTTGACAGATCCAAGGCATATACTCTTCCTATCCTGTTAGCCTTCAGGAGAGTATTATCATCCAGTACTTTGTCAATCAGGCTCAGAACCTTGAAAGACAGAATCGTACAGTTCTGGCTTGTGAAAAGAGCAACTTGTCCTTTGTCACACATCTGACTGACACTCAACAGATTGTATTTGAGATTCTCCACATGGTTGACATCATCAAATCTAATATCTCCATTAGACACAAATCCCTTTCCAATGATGTAACCTTTAGCATCATTTCCAAATGAGACAATTTCCTTCTTTTCCTGAGAGTAATCATGAAGAAGAGAGCTGCTCCCAGTCATGTGCATGGATCCTCCACTGTCCACATACCAGATGCTTCTTTGTCATGCTGAAGAACCCTGCACAGTCATAAGAAACTAGTTAGCTTTGGAGACCCAAACCTTTTTGGTTTTGGGACTGACTTTATCAACAGATTTAACCATAGCTGGTTTCTCATGATTAACAGCTGCTGAAGATGGAGATGGTGCTGAAATGGATTTGGGCCTGGAATTCCTCTCTAGTGGTTTGATCACATGGGCTTCAAGTTGGTTAACTCTCCCCAACAGATGCTGAACCATCATAACAAGCTGTGTCTGATTTGAAGCTCGAGCTTTCAGTTCATTTGACACTCCAGAGCTTGTTTTTGATGAGTTCCTGTGACCCACCATTTCCTCCTTCTTAGACTTCACAGACTTAGTCTTATGTTTATCATGAGGAACAATATCAGCTGTCTTCTAATAAACCGCATCCTTCTTAGTGGATTTGGGTAAGGCCTTGGGTTTATCAGGTTGAGATGATTATGGTACAAACTTGGTCTCAAACTCAGTTGTCATTTTATTTATTTCTATTTTAATGAGCTCATCCCTTTGGAGATTTAAACCCTTTTTGTACCAACATTCATCAGATAGATGATTGAATTTACCACAAATTTCACATGGTTTATTCTTCATCTTGGACATCTTTACTACTGAAGTGGAAACTACTGAAGGTGTGATCTTCAGTACTTTCCTCCTATCAGTACTAGGTACTAAAGGATTTGTAACAGCTGAAGACTGGTAATTCAACTGTTTTCCATCCGTCCTAATAGACTGTTTGATGGATTCCTCAGCAGTTGTTAGTCCTTGTATTTCAACTGATTTGAAATGCTTTTCAGATGTTGAGTCTCTTTCAGTACTTGGGGTACATTGAGGAACAACATCTGAAGTACTCAGCTTCATATGAGTCTCAGTAGTTAAACCATCAGTCAATTTATTTGTTGAGATCTTAACACTGGTTTCATTCTCTGATCTTAGATTATCATTGGAGAATGACTCACACGATAATGTGGTTTGGAGATTGCTTTCACTTTCAGACTTACCTATGGAGTTAGGAGTAAAGTCTGTTGGTGGAGCAGTATGGTTGTAACCAATGCCAAACTTCACATTTGAAGCAGTTTGCTTGCTAAGAAGCATTTCAAATCCCTTGCATGATGAGACCCAGCGTTCACACTCAACTTGGGTCACTACAAGTTTTTCTTTGAGACTCCTGTGGTCTTCCAGAATAACCTCTAGCTTGGCCTTTTCATCATTTAATTGGCATTTAAGCTTATAAATCTCATCACTTTTACTGTTAAGAGCAGACTCATGCTCAGCTTTTCTTTTGAAAATGGTTTTCTCAAGCTCAAGTTTTTGATTTATTAATGCTACATTTGCCTCTCTAATAGAGACAAAGGCAGCTATGCATGATTTAGAACATAACTTGGCTTTAGCCTCTGAAGATACCTGAGTTACCTGTGAAATGATGCATTTGAACAGGAACCCTCAGTAGACTCCAGGGCCATGAGAGCAAGATTTCCAAAAGGGTGTTCACCACCATGTTGACTAGCACCAGCATAGTATTGCTCAGTGTGACCAGACAAGTTATCAGGTAAGCTACTCCAGTCAACGACTCCAGGTGTGAAGAAGCTGTGATGAGGTTGTGATTGAGATGGAGATGGTTGAGGTTCTGGTAGTGCATGAGATTGTGGTACTATAGGAGCTTGAACTTGATTTGACTGTGCATATAATAGCAGGGATAAGGATATGGCATTTGACCCTGAGGAACAAAATATGCAGGAGATAAGGGTGTGATGAATGACTAGAACCAGTAGAATGTTGCCCTTTGAATTGTGAATTGATATTTGGAAAAGTCAAAAAGGGTGCAGAAGTGTTAGATCCAGTTGATCTACACTCTCTTGCAAAGTGTCCAAGCCTGTGGCATTTGTGACACTTCAACTTGCTCTTATCAAAACCGACTTTGGTTTTGTCAGAGAGTCCAAGAAATTTCCTGCCGGTTCTCTTGTAGAATTTCTGAGATTTGATATTGATCAAGGCCATTTGGCTCAAAATATCCATCTCTTCTAAATCATCATCAGCAATGCCCTTCAAATCATCCATGATAAAGCATAGATTGTCACTATTATTACCAGAATGACAATCAACACTCACAAAGGCATGATTAGAATTGTTTGAGGTGAAATCAATATGCTTATCATAGTTCATTCTGATCCTGCATACTCTGACTCATGACTTACCAAGGCAGTGTTTCCTGGTACAAAATCATCAGTGAGCTTTCCAGATGATGACAGTTTTGTTTCTATTCTATCTCTCTCTCAAATGTGAGCAATTTCCCATGGAGTTGGGTGAGAGATAGTTTGTCCAAATTTGCACTGGAGCGTAGGACAATAGTATATGTGTCCCATCTCTCAGGCAGTGATCTGAGAAATCTGTTATTCATCTGGCTATTGGTGTACTCATGTTTGACCATTTTTAATTCAGAGATCAAACAAGAGAACCGCTCAAACTGTTGAGTCAGTGTCTCACCCTTCCTATGAGAGAATGTCTCATATTGTTGGGCAAGGATTTCTCTATTATTTGCCAAGACCTCATCTGTTCCTCCAAATTGTTCTTTCAAGGCATTCCAGAGGTCATGGGCAGTTTCATAATGCATTAGCCCAGAATAGATTTCATTGGGCAGTGCCATGGCCAGAATTCCATGGGCTTTTGCATCAATCTCAAACAATTTCTTATCCTCATCTGAGTATTGCTCCCTCCTCTTCGGAACCATTTGATTGGTTTCCGGGTTATTCACCATAGGCTTGTGTGGACCATGTACCACTGATGTCCAACAACCTGAGCTGTTGACAGACAGGTGATGGAGCATTCGTCGTTGCCATATGTTATACTCATTCCTAACCAGCATCGGAGGCTTGCTTGAGGAACCAGTATTGTGAGGATCATTGGAAGGAGTAGTCATTTTAGGTCCAAATACAATTTAATTCAAGCTTTTAAAAGATTTTACACAAACCACAACAGACTCAATGAAAACCAAGAATAAATCTCAGGATGAATGACCAAACACAAAAAATTCAATCTCTATAACCGTTTCCTGCAAAAATGCTAATTCAATCAAACTTGGACTTGAATAGCAGTTTCAATGATCAATTATTAGATCGATCAATGATGAACCAGCTCTGATACCATTTGACAGGATCAGTGATCTCAAGTTTGATGGATTAGAGTGTAACGCAGCGGAATAAGAACAAGAATTAGACAAATTATAGCAAGAATTTGATATTCGTATGCATTAAGAACAAATTCGGTTGTAAAGAGAGAATGTATTTCTGTGAAAAGGAATGTTTCAATAATATCAAATGTTTCTGCACAATCATTCACTGATTACAATTAGGTTGACACTCCTTATATAGAGTGCAATCACTGCTGATATCACGGGATAGTGACATCTGGCAGATTTATTACAAAAATAACTAAAACTTAACAAACTACTGAAATGTTCACAACTACTGAGAACATATCAGAGTGCTAAGTATAAAACATAAAACTACTGATACGAAACTACTGAAACTACAACGACTGAAGAACAAGCTCTTCAGTCGTTTTACAAAACTACTGAAAGAAAAACATAAAAATACTGAAAGAAAACCATCACAACTACTGAAGAAGACCTCTTCAGCTGTTGTGACAACGACTGATACTTGGTCTTCAGCACTTGTCTTCAGACTTTGTCTTCAGCACTTGTGTCTTCAGACTTTGTCTTCAGCACTTGTCTTCAGACTTTGTCTTCAGACTTTGTCTTCAGACTTTGTCTTCAGACTTTGTCTTCAGCACTTGTGTTCAGACTTTGTCTTCAGCACTTGTCTTCAGCACTTTTCTTCAGCTATTGTGGACTTCAGCAGTTGTTGTGACGTCTGTGGGACTTAAGGTTTTTCTGATCCGGCTCATTGGTTCTTTTGGTCCAACAAATTGGCTAAATGATTTGTTAAAATTCCGCTGCAATAATCTCTAATCAATCAAACGTAGATCGCTGATCCTAACAATTGGTATCAGAGCCAGTTAATCATTGATCGATCTAACAATTGATCATTAAAACTGCTAATCGATATCTGCATTTGATTGAATTAGCTTATTGCTAGAACTGGTTATAGATTATTGATTTTCTGTTGCTTTCGTTTTATTGTTCTCTGTGCTCTCTTGGTTTAAATTGGTCTGTTGTGTTTTGTTCTAAACCGATTAAAACTTAATTGATTTTGGTTGATTCTGAGAATGACTACTCCTTCTAATGACCCTCACAATACCGGTTCCTCAACCAAGCCTCCGATGCTGGTTAGGACTGAGTATAACATATGGCAACGAAGAATGCTTCATCACCTGTCTGTTAACAGTTCAGGTTGTTGGACATCAGTGGTACATGGTCCACATAAGCCTATGGTGAACAATCCAGAAACCAATCAAATGGTTCCGAAGAAGAAGGAGCAATACTCAGATGAAGATTGGAAACTGTTTGAGATTGATGCAAAAGCGCATGGAATTCTGGACATGGCACTGCCTAATGAAATCTATTCAGGGCTTATGCACCATGAAACTGCTCATGACCTCTGGAATGCACTGAAGGAACAATTCGGTGGAACTGATGAGGTCTTAGCAAACAACAGAGAAATTCTTGCCCAACAATATGAAACATTCTTTCATAAGAAGGGCGAGACACTAACTCAACAGTTTGAGTGTTTTTCTTGTTTGATCTCTGAGCTAAAGATGGTCAAACATGAATATACCAATAGCCAGATGAATAACAGATTCCTCAGATCACTGCCTGAGAGATGGGACACATACACTATTGTTCTACGCTCCAGTGCAAATCTGGATAAACTATCTCTTACCCAACTTCATGGGAAACTGCTTACATTCGAAAGAGAGATAGAGCAGAAAAGGAACTGTCATCATCAGGAAAGCTCACTGATGACTTTGTACCAGGGAACACTGCCTTGGTTGGTCATGAGTCAGAATATGCTGCATCTGAAAGCAATTATGATGAGCATATCGATTTCTCTTCAAACAGTCCTGATCATGCTTTTGTTGGTATTGATAGTCATTCTGGCAGAAATAATGACAATCTATGCTTCATCATGGATGATCTGAAGGGAATTGCTGATGATGATTTGGAAGAGATGGATATTATGAGCCAAATGGCCTTGATTAATATCAGATCTCAGAAATTCTACAAGAGGACTGGCAGGAAATTCCCTGGACTCTCTGGCAAAACCAAAGTTGGTTTTGACAAGAGTAAGTTGAGGTGTCACAAATGCCAAAGGCTTGGACACTTTGCAAGAGAATGCAAATCAACTGGATCTAATTCCTCTGCACCCTTTGTGACTTTTCCTAGCACTAGTCTACAAAACAGATGGCAACATCCTGCCGGTTCTGGTCATCAATCACACCCTGTATCTCCTGCATATTTTGTCCCCCAGGGTCAAATGTCATATCCTTTTTCCTGCTATTACATGCCTCAGCCAAATACAGTTCAAGCTCCAATTGCACAACAACCACATGCATTACCTGAACCTCAGCCTTCCCAATCTCATCAACAAACTCAATCTCAACAACACAGCTTTTTCACCCAGGAGTTGTTGACTGGAGCAGTTTTCCAGATGATCTGTCTGGTCATGAACAACTGTTCTCTGGTGCAGGTCAACATGGTGGTGACAGTCCTTTTGGAAATCTAGCCTCATGGCTTTGGAGTCTGCTGATACTTCATCCTCCAATGCCTCTACACCACAGGTATCACAGGTATCCTCTGAGGCAAAAGCCAAACTATGTTCTGAAACATGTATAGCCGCATTTGCATCTATTAGAGAAGCAAATGTAGCTTTAATTAACAAGAACATTAAGCTAGAACAAACAATTTTCAAAAGCAAAGCTAAATTTGAGTCTGTGATTAATGATAAGAATGATGAAATTTACAAACTTAAATGTCAAATCACTGATGTTAAGGCTAGGGAAGAGATACTTCTAGAGAAGTACAGAGACCTCAAAGAAACACTTGCAACTACCCAGGTAGAGTGTGATCGATGGGTAAATTCTGGCAAGGGTTTTGAAATGCTTCTTAGTAAGCAATCTGCTTCCAATGTGAAGTTTGGCATTGGTTATAATCACACTGCTCCTCCTACAGACTTTACTCCCAGAGCAGAGGTAGAATCTAATGGTGAAAGCAATAACCAATCCTCTTCATCATGTGATCTACTTTTTGATACAGCACCATCAGAAGTAGAAGTCAGCATTAATTCCTCACATGCTGATGTTGTTGGTTCAAATGCTGACACTCACATGATCACAAAGTTGATCACTCCAGGTGATATTTCACAATGTACTGAAAGTACTAAAAAGAATGTCATAACACCTGGAGAACAAGCCCAAACTACTACATGCACTAAAGGAAAGAATACTGCAAGTAGAAAGGGTGGGAAAATTACTGAAGAAGATATCAAGAAAGCAGGTACTAAAGCAAAGAAAACTGCTAGTACTGATAGCAAACTGCTGAAGAACAAGTCTTCAGTAGTTTCATCTTCTTCAGCAGATGATCAACTTAAGATGAAGAAAAAGCCATGTGAAATATGTGGCTTATTCAATCATCTTACTGATGATTGCTGGTATAAAAAGGGCTCCAAACTCAAACATAATGAAAACATTAAAGAGAAAATGGACAAAATGAAAACTGAGTTTGAAATCAAATTTGTACAAGCAACATCAAAACCTGTAACCCCTAAATCCAAAAGGAAATCCACAAAGAAAGGGGTCAAACAGGTAAAAGCTGAGGTTGCTCAAAGAGAGATGGTACAACACAGGAACCATCTAACTCAAGCACTAATGTGTCTGATGAGCTAAAGGATTTATCACAAAATCAGACACAACTTGGTATGATGGTTCAACATCTATTGGGGAGAGTCAACCAATTAGATGCTCCTGTGTTGAAACCACAGAGAAGAAAATCCATGCCAAAGGAATCTTCTTCTTCACCATCTCCATCCCTCAGGCTGTTATTCATAGCAAGTCTGTTAGTTTACCATCTGTTGATGTGAATAGACCCAAAACCAAAAAGGTTTGGGTCTCAAAAACTAACTAAGTGTTTATGATTGCAGGGTTCTTCAACATGCCAAAGTAGCATCTGGTATGTAGACAGTGGGGGATCTATGCATATGACAGGGAACAACTCTCTTCTTCATGACTACTCTCAAGGAAAGAAGGGGTTTGTTTCTTTTGGCAATGATGCTAAGGGTTACATCATTGGAAAAGGTTTTGTCTCCAATGGATAAATAAAGTTTGATGATGTTAATCATGTGGAAAATCTCAAGTACAATCTCTTGAGTGTCAGTCAAATGTGTGATAAAGGACATGCTGCTCTTTTCACCAGTCAGAACTGCAGGATTCTATCATCTAAAGTTATGAACTTGATTGATAAGGTGTTGGATGATCATACTCTCCTGAGGGCCGACAGGACATGAAGAGTGTATGCCTTAGATCTTTCCAAGAAAATAGATCTCAGAGGCTATCCTTGCCTATTTTCCAAAGCCTCTTCTCAAGAATCTAAACTGTGGCACAGAAGGTTGGGTCATGTTAATTTCAAAAACATGAATCAGCTGATCCACAATAGGTTAGTGAGAGGCTTACCATCAAAGGAGTTCCACTGTGATGAAACCTGCACTGCTTGTTTAAAAGGAAAACAACACAAAGTCTCATTCCCTCCTATTGAAGAGCCTAAGTCCACTGCCTGCTTGCAATTATTGCATATGGATCTATTTGGTCCTGTGAGAGTGATGAGCATGGCAAAGAAGAAATACTGTCTGGTAATTGTGGAGGATTACTCTAGATTTGTATGGACTTTCTTTCTGTACTCAAAGGATGAGGTTGCTCAGAAGATTATCAACTTTGTGTTGTATGTTGAGAAGCAGTATTCCCTATCAGTCAAGGGTATAAGGAGTGACAATGGTACTGAATTCAGAAACCATACACTTGATGAATTTTATCTTTCAAAAGGAATCAAAAGGCAGTTTAGCATCCCAAGGACTCCTGAGCAAAATGGAGTAGTGGAGAGAAAGAACAGGATTTTAAATGAAGCTGCAAGGTCCATGTTGGCTGACTCTGGTTTGGCACTAACCTTTTGGGCTGAAGCTATTAACACAGCTTGTTATGTGCAGAATAGAGCCTTAGTAAATCAGAGGTTGATGAAGACTCCATATGAGGCTCTACATCAGTTGGCTCCTTTGATTTCATTCTTCAGAGCCTTTGGATGTCCTTGTTTCATTCTCAACACAAAGGATCAACTCCACAAATTTGATCCTAAGGTGGATGCAGGGTACTTTGTTGGTTATTCAACCACCTGCAAGGCTTACAGAGTCTTCAACTGCAGAACAAAGATAGTTTCCAGCTGTTGCAGATCATGTGGAAAAGTCATCCTCTGCAGCAAGTCTTCCACCTGGTGGTACTGAAGATGATGATGATGTCAGTACTCACCTTTTCAAGTTTACTGACCAAATGCCTGAGTCTGCTAAACTTGATGTTCCTGTACCTTCAGCAGCTACATCCACAACAAATGCTGATGAGATTTCTGATTCCTCCACATCATTTGATTTGCCATCCAATACTTGGTTTCAAGAATCTGAATCAACATCTGCTGCTGCTGAACCGGCATCAAACACTTGCACTGATCTTATTGTGCACCAAGAGCTGAAGGATCACCCTATATCTCAAATCATTGGTGGTATCAATGTTGGCGTCTCAACTAGAAGTAAATTGTCTAACCTGTGCTTCTATGCTCTCTTCATCAGTCAGCAAGAACCAAAGAACTATCATGTTGCTTGAGAGATAATGGATGGGTGGATGCTATGCAGCTTGAGCTACTTCAGTTCAAAAAGCAGCAAGTGTGGGAACTGGTTCCTCTACCCCGAGGTAAGTGTGCAATAGGCACTAAATGGGTATTTAGGAACAAAACAAATGAAAATGGGTTTATTGTTAAGAACAAGGCCAGACTGGTTGTTTAGGGGTTTTCACAAGAAGAAGGTATTGATTATGATGAGACCTTTGCCCCTGTAGCCAGACTGGAGGCAATTAGATTGTTCTTAGCCTATGCTGCATTCCACCATCTCAAAGTTTTTCAAATGGATGTCAAAAGTGTATTTTTGTATGGCAAAATAAAAGAAGAAGTTGTGAGGACAATAAACATCCTGAATGGGTGTATAAACTTGATAAGGCTCTTTATGGGCTGAAACAAGCTCCTAGAGCCTGGTATGAGACACTTTCTACTTTTCTTCTTAAGAATAATTTCACTAGAGGCTCCATAGATAAAACTTTGTTTATTAAAAGGGTGGATCAGCATAAGCTACTTGTTCAAATTTATGTTGATGATATTATTTTTGCATCCTCTGATCCCCAGTTGTGTGATGCTTTTACCAAATTAATGAAAAAGAGGTTTGGAATGAGTGCAATGGGAGAATTACAGTTCTTTCTAGGTTTGCAGATCAAACAAAAGGTTGATGGAACCTTTATTCATCAGTCCAAATATACAAAAGATCTGTTGAATAAGTTTGATTTACAAAACTGTAAGCCCTGTTCTACTCTCATGTGCAACACCACACAGCTGGATGCGGATCAGAGAGGTAAAGCTGTTGATGAAACACTTTACAGATGTATGATTGGGTCCTTAATGTACTTAACAGCTTCTAGACCAGATATCATGTTTGCAACTTGTGTTTGTGCTAGATTTCAGGCTGCTCCTAAAGAGTCTCATTTGATTGCAGTCAAGAGGATCTTTAGATATTTGCAAGGTACACAATCTTTAGGTTTATGGTATTCCACTGGACACTCTTGCAAATTAGTTGCTTTTTCAGACAGTGATTATGCAGGATGCAAGTTAACCAGAAAGTCAACTTCTGGTGGATGTCAATTCCTAGGCATCTGTTTGATTTCTTGGCAGAGTAAGAAACAAACATCTGTTGCTACATCCACTGCTGAAGCAGAGTACATTGCTATTGCATGCTGTACTTCTCAGGTACTCTTGCTTCAGAACCAACTTTTGGATTATGGCATTGCAGAGACCAAGACTCCATTATTAATGGACAGTGCTTCAGCTCTTTGCATTGTCAAGAATCCTGTCCAACACTCTAGGACCAAACATATAGAGATCAGACATCATTTTATTCGGGATTGTTATGAAAAAGGTCTGATTGATCCTAAGTTTGTGCCTAGTGTTGATGAGCTTGCAGACATTTTTACTAAGCCTTTGGATAGTTCAACTTTCCAAAACCTGGTGTTAAGGCTTGGTATGCTGCAACTAGAATAAGTGATAACTACTGATGATCTCAGTAAATAAGTACCGATGATCATTAGTAAGCATATCCCATATAAGTACTGATTCTGTTCAAACAACTGATAAAGTTACAACTACTGATGTAGTTATAACTACTGCTGTTAGTAAAATCAGATAAGTACTGATGTCCTATGAAACAACTGAAAATAGCAAAAGGTCTGATGAGTAAGTGTTGAGGACAGTATGAAACAGCTGGAAAGCTATGAATTGACGAAAACTACTGATGAGAATTTTCTCTTCTGCTTCATCTTAAACAACTGATGACAAAACCATGTCTTCAGTAGTTTCACAACTACTGATGACTAACACCATGTCATCAGCTGTTTACAACAACTGATGACAAAACCATGTCTTCAGTAGTTTCACAACTACTGATGACTAAAACCAAGTCTTCAGTTGTTTTCAAACATCTGAAGTCAAAACCATAGCCTTCAGTAGTTTTATAACTGCTGATGCCTAAAACCAAGACTTCAGCTATTTCAACCTCTGAAGGTTTCTGCCACGTCATCAATCTGTTAAAACTACTGATGACTCACATTAAACCTTTCAGTTGCTTTATAAACCGTACCCTATAAATACCCAATACCTTCCAAACCTAACGTTCAAATCTCCAAAACTTCTCTCTCACTAATGGCGACCATGCAGCTCAAATCACAACATAACTGTGTAGCCTACCTCACCAAATCGCCCTTCTGGACAAAGTTCGATAACGCCATTGATCTTATGGTCCAGTCACCCTACAAAACGGCATTTCTTCTAAATCCCATCATTCATGCCGAATCCCTTCACCAGTTTTGGACGAACATTACCGTTACCACTGGGGAGAACAACACCGAGTCTCTCCGGTCGGTTGTCAACAACCTTCAAGTGGTCATCACTCCGGAAATCATTCGACAAACCCTCAACTTGGATGATGCCACTTTTCCTGCAGGATATCCAAAGGGCATAACTGATTTATCCTTTGCCAACCATGGATATCAGGGAAACCTTAGTGCCTCTACTATTCTGAAGAAACATTTCCATGATGCAGAACGTCTTATCTTTCACATGGTAAATGTTTGTTTAGCTCCTAAGACATCCTCTTGGGATCAAATGTCTACCAGATGGCAGCAGGTACTATTCTCTATCCTTGAGCAACAAGACTTAAACTTTTCTGAAATCATTTTCTTGAACTTAAGGATATGGCCTCAAAATCTATTTCTAACCGTTGGATATTATATCCTCGGTTCATCATGGCCATAATAGAGAATCAGCTGAAAGCTGAGGGACTTGTTGGCCTTGGAGTCCCTGCAATGGCTGTATTGCCTGAAGTATACTCCAGGCACAACTCTGACCACACATTGAAACAGGCTGCCAAACTGCGAAAACCCACGCAGTTGGAACCCACAGCCACCACCTCCAGAACCAGAGTCCCCACCAAACCCAAATCCAAAAAGCCAAAAATGGCTACTCAGGGAGATGAGTCCCCTGAGGATGCCCCTGTACCACAAACGCAGGAAACACATACTGGTATTAACCCCCCAGTTGTGTCAAAGACTCAACCAGCCACAGCCGCACAGTATCCTCTCAACAGGATCCTGCTGCAACCACTATTGGGGAAACCACACTGCTAGAACCTGTCTCACTTGAGAGGGTTACCATTGAAGCGCACCATTCGCCCCGGGTGCAATCTGCTTCTACCCACTCACCACAGGCAACCGCCCCCCAAAGTCCTACATTAATTGTTGCACAAGTGCTGAGTCAGTTGCACTCCTCACCCCCTCCCCAGATACCAATTACAACTGGGCATACCTCTACCATTGAGGGGGAGGATCAAAGTGCATCTGATAACCCACAACATAGGGGTTACAATCCTCCATCTCTTAGTGTAGAAAAAGAGATTGGAACTTCTGGTGAGGCTGCCACTTATCCTGCTTCAGCATATGATCAGGATGTAGTTGGTACCAGTACTAAGACCTTACCAGAGGCAACTGCTGATGAAGGACATCGTCTTGAGGCAGGAAGTCCCCAGTTCCAAGATAAAGGGGCACATGCTATAACTGATCTACACTCAGTGCATGTTCATCCTGATTACAGCAGGAGGTCAGGTGATTCAGTAACCACTGATGATGACCTGGGCTTTTTCTACGATGTGTTAGCCCAAAACACAATCCTGGAAGAGGAGGTGAGCAGACTCAAAGAGTTGCTTGCCAAAACTTCTGAGGATCAAAGACCATCTGCCTCTCAAACCCCACAGATGGCACCTTCATCTGAAGGTCTCCCAAACACCGAGCCACTCCCAAAAACTCAGCCACCTGTCTCTGCTTCTGGCACTATTTCTCAGGAACAGAACCCCCCTGAGCAGATAACTGCTATCCTTCAAAATTCTCTTCCTCTCATCACACCTATAATAACTGACATAGTGATCAATACCCTTGATGAGAGGCTTTCCTCAGTAATACAACCATTGATAGAGGAGGTTGTGGGCAAACAGCTTTCTGACCATCAAACCCTTGCAACCAATGCAACTAAAAAGGGAAAGATTAAGTCAGTGAAAGCAAAAAGAAAGAGGAGTGCAAAAAGGAAAGTGAAGGAAACAGAAGGAACAGTAGTGGAGAAGGAGTTGGATGTGGAGACCGAAAAAGAAAAGGAAAAAGAGAAAGCCTTGGAGCTAATGGTAAAAGAGGCTGATGCCGAACACAGCAGATCAATGGACAATATCATTGATCAGCTATTTAGGCAAGGCCATGACACAGACAAACTTGACTCTGAGATCATAAGACTAGAGATTGAAGAAATCCAGAATAGATGGGCAAGTTATGATGTGTTAGAAAGAGAGAGGCTGGATATCATGATCAGATTTATAGCAAAATATCTTGGAAGATCGATGATCGAAATCAAGGCTTGGTCCAGGGACAGCATCTTGGCAATAACCACCAAGATCTGTTCGTCTGAAGTATACACAAAGGGACTAGTTATTGAAGCTTTGAATGAAGCTGGTGTTGGGAGCAGGACTGAGCTAGCCAAGCAATCTAAAGCCACACTCACCTCAAAAATGCTAGAACAGCCTGTCAACATTCCCACACCAAAACAACCACCCACTAAAACAATCCCTTTACCCCAAAAACCACCAAAAACACAACCCACCAAACCAACTCCCTCACCCTCAAAACCAACAGCCGATGATGTACCCCAGAAGAAGAAGAGAAGGGTATTGAGGCTAGAAGATGATGAAGAAGATGATGATGAAGAAGAAGATAGGCTGCCAATCTCAGCTGTTATTCAGTTGCCGAAGGCCACAAGTCACCCTCCAACAATTACTTCTGAATCCCAGAGACAAACTGTGAAGGTGAAGCTAGAAGAAGAAGGACTTCACCAACAGCATGATGAGGAGTTGTTGAGAAGGGTTGATAAAGCTTATGCGGCCACATCTTCCATCATCAACATGAAGAAACATGCACTCAGATTATACACTCTCAGGCAGACTTTTCAATATCAGAAGGAGAGAGTGAGGATTTGGCCTGATCCCAGGGTGTCTCACAGAATTCACAAGAATAACATTCCACAGAGATACATGGGCCAGGTGAAAAAGATTGTAGATGAAGTGATCTCCCTGGTCTTTGTAGTATCACCCTGGGAAATCCTGGAAGACTTCAAGAAAGCTTATAAAGCTAACCAAACCCCACAGAAGATGCTTGAAAATAAAATGGTGAAAAAGGGGTTAGTTTATAAGAGGCTTGAAGAAGTCAGGAAAAATGAGCTCCAGTTGTTCCTTGAAGGTAATCACCCTGATGAGTTTGCTTATAGAATAATAACAACTGTGGAGCTAAAGAATGGGAAACAGGCCAAATACCTATCTGAGTACTATGGGCCGGAATTTTTATTTGAAGGAGGTGCTGAAGAGCTGACCATGGAGGAACAGATCACCTTCCTAGAGGCCTATACCATGGAGTCATACAGACTCGTTGTTGGGAAGTAGATCTCATGAATGGGGTAACAACTCTGTGTCCAGTTCCCCAAAACAGAGTTCCCATTCATACTTTGCCAATCAAATTTTTGAGACTACTTCCAGGCTGGTGCTTACAAGGGTCACTTCTGAGCTGATCTAGAAGACAAAAAGACCAATCATTCTGCCATAATAAGTGGGACATTTTCAATAAGTTTAGAGGTTTTGGCTGCATTGGTTCAGGGGGAGTTTGTTGGACCAAAAGAACTAATGAGCCGGATAAGAAAAACCTCTAAGTCCCACAGACATCACAACAACTGCTGAAGACTTGATCAGCGTTTTATAAAGTCTGAAGAGCAACAGCTGAAGTACAAGTACTGAAGACTTCAACAGCTGAAGATCAAAGTCTGAAGATCAACAGCTGAAGAACTAAAGTATTGAAGGTCAACAACTAAAGATCAAAGTCTGAAGATCAACAGCTGAAGAACTAAAGTACTGAAGGTCAACAACTGAAGATCAAAGTCTGA